>CM054947.1:16310291-16461956 GCA_029168755.2 Tillandsia fasciculata | reverse complement strand
CCCAAAGACACAAAAGATACGCATGTATAAGTATGTATATTAATTGTATTTTCTCACTTATAAGCCTAGCTACTGCAGAAAAAAAAAAAAAAAAAAAAAAAAAAAAAACCGTGCGTGAGAGGGGGGGGGGAGGGAGAGAGAGAGAGAGAGAGAGAGAGAGAGAGGGGAGGGGGGGGGCGGGGGGGGGGGGGGGGGGGGGTGAATCAGATGGGACCAACCGGTAACATGTGAAAGATAATGGGGAGAGGAGAGAGAGAGAGGGAGAGAGAGAGAGAGAGAGAGAGAAAGGAGAGAATATATTTGTGGAACACACTGGTACACACAGGAATGGGCAGTGGATGTGGGCTCGTGCCTACTGTGTTTGGTTTCTGGTTGGATTCTACTAAAATACTACGTAGAGAAATTTATTGCATGCACCAGGACTATGCTTAGACCCGAGTCTTAATAAGCTCAATCCAGTGAATTTTTTATGCCAAAAAAAAAAAAGCCAACAATAAATTAACTTCAAGTTAGAACTAATAATTTCTTTCCAAAAAATTATCAGTATTTGAAGTTGTTCACAGAATTCAAAACGAAAAAATATATCTGTATATTTATTATTGAATGTGCATCTTATATTTATCATTCAAAATTTTAAATATTTTAAAAATATTTAAATATTAAAATAATCTTGATAAGACTAATGAGTAAATATGAATCTTTGATTATGTAAAGTGTAAATCTTATACCTATTTTTCTTCATAGGTGTATTAATGGCATTATTCATAACTACTGACGCATTTTTCTAAATATATAACATTCTAAATAATAGCTAACTATTCAAATTGACTTATAAAATTAACTATTTAGAATTTTTTCAGTTTGATATAATTATATATTAAATATAGTGTAATTAGAGATGCATGTTGTTGATAATATTATAACTGCAATAACTGTGAAATTAATTTGAATTATTGAAATTTATATTAAATTATATAGTTGGATTTTTTAAAAATTCAAAAATTCAAATTATGAGGAATATTTGGAATGAAATCTGAATCCAACGAAAAAAAATCACTACCTGCACGGTCAGATCGCGCTGAATGTCGTGAAGTCTGATTTTGAATTCAGCGAAGCAAAATCACTAAAAAAAAATGCAAAAATAGTGCAATTTACAGGATTTTTTCGCAAAAGTCATGACATTTTATGTGTTAAATCGCGCGAAATCACACGTGGAGGGTCCTTGCCATGTAATACACGAGTGGTGAGGGATTGGATTAAAAATATTCAGAGTTGAGAGAGTTTTTGTGAGGTTTTCTCATACAATATATAAACCCCTTTTAGGGTTTTTCTTCCACAAACTCTAGCCGCACGCCTGCCTTCCTCTCACAAGTACCCCCCCTACACCTCATTGTCGTCATCTCCGGCCGACTACGTCGGTTGCCCAACGTCGGAAAAACGTGCCACCATCATTTTTTTCTTCTCCCTCATTGGTTTGGTGGGACTTTAGGTAATTTTTGGTTGGCCCAACACTTGGGAACTGTGCTGCCGCCATCAACAGGTCCCTACACCTTCTCCACCGACGACCTGGCCGCCGGCGATCGCCCAGAAGCCGTCAGATAGCCTCTACAGCAACTTACTCCCTTTTTTTTCTCTCTCTCTCTCGGTTGGTCTTGAACTAGAGCTCACCCTAGTCAGCCACACCGCCCCTAGACCATGCCGCTGGCACCCTGACACCGATGAAAGGCCCCCTGAGCAGCCCCGCCACCGCTAGCTCCCTCTTTGCCTCAGTTTTGGATCCCTACCCAAAACTAGGGCAAGCTTGGCCGCGGGCTTATTATGCTTGCTGCCGCCGTCGGGGACCGCCTCCGGCGACCTTGCGGAGTCACTCCAGCATCTTCCCGACATCCCCGACCCGGTGCATTGCTGGAAAACCAAAACCCTAGCTCCCCGATCTTGATCTTGGCTGTGCTTCGCCTAGCTTCGCCGCCATTAGTGGCCTCTTTCAACTTCCCATCGTCAGACTCGACCACCCCCGACAAGTGGTTGCGCTCCCTTGCCGCCGGTGCTCGAGCCCTAGCTGTGGTGCCCTAGTCTTGGCCGCAAGCCACACCAGCGCCGCGCCGCCGACACTGGTTGCCGCGATGCCTCCAGCAGGCACCCTTTCATCGGCCAACACCTCCTCAGACCTGTGCCCACACACTCCAAGTCACCTGAACCCGGGCTCAGGTCTGTTCCCCTAGCCCTAGCCCGAGCATTGTGACTCTTGGCCGAGCTTCTTTCTCCGACCACTCTGGCGCCTCCCGGACTTCGGGTAAGTGAGCACTGCCCCCTCCTAAACCCTCTGAACATCATGCTCACCTCTGTTCTACTTGGAATAGTTCAGGAGGTGAATCTCACAAGCGGGCTCTAACATTGACTTCTAACTTTCCCCGGCGTGCTTCCTAACCTTCGTGTACATCCCAGAGAGTGAGCACGACCTTCAGCAACTCAAGACCTATCATTGAGGACTGACGGTTGGTCGCAAAATACCCTGGATTTCAGTTTCGACTCAAAACATATATAAATATTAATTATTATGCAATAATGAGCTAAGTTAGGGGTATAGTTGCAAATATAGCCACTTGGGATACCTCAGACGGCGTGCACGTGACCTCTGAACTGATCGTCCGAGGTTCGGCGGCTTTCGTTTGATTAAAATCATATTATGACATCAAAATCGACAAAATCGTTGGTTTAGTGCCGTTTGGGCACGAAATCCGCATTTTGAACAATTTATCATTCGTTATCGGTTGCCAAGTGTGCTTGGCTGGTCCCGACGCTATTTTGGAAGACCCAAAGTCAGTGGGTTAGCGTCGGTGAGTTTCGGAGCCAAAATCGGCGATTTCGGACATTATTTCGGTAAAAGTTGGGGATTAAAAGTGTCTATATATATAATCTAACATGTTGCTGCTGAGACGTCTTGATTGGTGTGTTTCGGGGCAGCAAACAATGTCTGGCATGATTTGATAGATTCTAAGACTTATTCAGGACATTATTAATCGTTTTGGTGGATTTTCGAAAATTTCGGCGAATCCCGGGACTTAGCAAAAAGTCTGAGTTATATTGATTGGTCATGTATGAGTTAGTGGGTTGGGTTGTGTGAAACTGTGTTCTGACCCTGTGACTTCATATAGACTCGAGCTGTTGTGATTCCCGTGTGAGTGCTGAGCCGCGGATTACGGGACCGTCGTCTTTGAGGTGGGTACTTCGACCCGGATATTAGTATAGTACAACCTCACTTGGTACCATATTCGATTGGACCCTATTGGGTACTAGTCCTTGATCTTCTTTATGCCAATCATAGTATTACTTACATGAGTTGTTATTACTACCTTGATGTTTACCTTTACACGTTGGATATGTACATACATCGTTCACTTGCTTATGGTTTATGATCGATTGTTGCTCTCTCTTGATACTGCATGCTTGATAGGTGTGATACTTTAGAATTTAAAAAAATAGTCAATATATGAGATTAATATGATTAAACTTCTTAACCCAGTTATAGCATTTGGGTAGTGGCTAGGCCAAGAAAGAAGTTAAGAGGGTTAAGCGTGCTAGAACTAGAGTAGATCTAGAATGGGTGACCCCCTGGGAAGTTGGGGTGTCACAGTTGGTATCAGAGCCAATCACCAGCCGAAAATATGAGATAGGTCTTGGTGAACCAGGGTTATACAGCGGGCAGAGCGTGGCTACCTCGGTTGATGATCGTTGTGGGTGGAGTGCGGCTCCCTACAAGGTCTATTAAGACTAGTAAGACAAATCTCACATCGCCTGATACTTGTGAGTGTGCCTGAGCGTGACATGGACATCAGGGCTTAAGGAGGGGTGGCGGAGGATGTGACACCCTAGAATTTAAAATAGTCCTATATATGAGATATAATAGGGCTAAATTTTTTAACCCGACTATACCATTTTGGGTGATGGTTACACTACACACAAAAATTAGGTTATAGGGACACATGTTTGTGACACTTTTTTACAAGTGTCCCATTTATAGTTCATCTATATCCAAAATTAGGTTATAGGGACACATTTTTGGGACACATTATAATAATGTGTCGCTATACACCCTAGTGACGGCACATATAGCGACATTAATGACAAGTATGTTGGTTTTTTTCAGCAGCAATTTTTTAGTTTTTAGCAACACTTAAAAGTGTCACTATAGCATAATTTTGTTGTAGTGTTAGGCCCAAAAAGTTAAGAGGGTTAAACGTGCTAGAGCAAGAATAATTCTAGGATGGTTGACCCCTTGGGAAGTTGGAGCGTTGTAATAGAGAAGGAGATCGTCATTCTTTTATGTTGCATCAGTTATAGTAGTCGATGATTATGATCTCGATTAGGAGTTTCCGACTTATTGCGGCATACCGGCCGTTGGACCGCAAGCATTGAGCATTTTTGCACTGTGATCTTCTGCACCTGCTGCACATATCACGTTCACCCGCGGATTGGCCTCTATATTTGTGTTCTTTATCGGTAGAGAGATCTGTCCGATCCGTGAGCCTTTTTTTCTAGCTGTACCTGCGGGCACGGGGCTATATGTCAGCTTTGGCTAGATGCTTTTGCCTGAGGTCCTTGTGACCAACAGTGGCACGATTGGATACATCTAAGTTCCAGTGATTTGATGCATCATCTTATTACAACTGCTTCATCCCTCTACTTATTGTTGGACTTTCTTACTATTGCTCTTCATATCTTGTACACTATGTTAGTACCCTACTTATGCTTCATATTTACTTGATTACTTATCTACTGGTTATTTACCTGTTGATTATCCATGATTACTTATCTGCTAATTATTTACTTGTGATTTTGCCTATTTATCTCGTCGATTATTGTATACCAATAGGTACAACTTGCTGGTTCCCAGCTCGTTGTACCAACTGGGATATATTCATGATCAGTTGTATCTCACACCTCTTTGTTTACACCTTTTTAGAGGTACTTCCGGTGGTGAGGTTGAGGGACAATGACGTGAGGACTGTCCGCTAGAGCCGTCCCTTATTCTTTCAATTCTAGTTAGCTGGCCAAACTTGTCTTGATCTCTATTTAGCATTGATACTATTTAGTTTTATTATACTGTTCATTTTGACCCCTGATACAATGATTGCTTGTTTGGTTGATGGTTGAATGATGTTTAATAATGTATGAACATGGGATTTTATGTATACTTGTAATTCGGTTTTCGACCGTGATTTCAAAACAATTTTCAAAAAATGGAGATATGACTGCAATATAGTTGTAACTGAATGTAATCAAACGATTTCTTAATTAATTAATTTTTTACTATTATCTTATCCTATATAATAAATTTTTAAATATAATTATTTTGAATGTTTAGACAAGATGAACGATTATATTTTCATTTTAAAATCTCTAATATGGAGTTTGAAACACTAATCTACTATATTAAAAAAAAAAAAAACAAAAACAAAAAGGGAAATAAGAATCACTGGTCTACAGCGCGCATTCCATGCAATAATTCCTCATACCACAAACCTAATATCATATACTCCAAAAAAAAACAACTCCCCTCTCTCCCTCAAACTCTCTCTTCTCTCTCTTCTATGATCTTTGTGTCTCACTCTGACAAGACTTCCTGGCCCCTGCTGTTTCTCATCCTGTTCATTAAATTATTATCTATACAAAAAAAAAAAAAAAAAAAGAAAAGAAAAGAAAAGAAGATCATTGCCTAGACGAAATATTCTATAGCATGTACATTTGCATGCTTACGACATCTAATCCTGGCTTTTCCAAATCTCTGCTTATTAGTTTATTAATTAGATGGACTTTTAATAACATTATTATGTGTTTGCTTTATTATCTTGCTTCAGATGTTACATAGTACGTACATTGGCCATCTTTTAAGTGTGACTAATTATAGGAGAACTTATCCAAACATTGAAAGATTGACTAGATTGTAAAGCATACTTAATAGCCATTGCCTAATAACAATTATTATTACAGTAAGGTTGTACATATATAGTTATATATTATTTACACTACAATAAAATTATGTTATAGCGATATTTTTAAGTGTTACTAAAAATTTTAAAGAAAATACTGCTGAAAAAAATACCGACACTTGTCATTAGTGTCGCTATATGTGCCGTCGCTAGGGTGTATATATAGCGACACATTACTATAATGTGTTCCTATAATTTAATTTTGAATATAGATGAACTATAAATAGAACACTTATAAAAAAATGTCACAAACATGTGTCGCTATAACCTAATTTTATTTTAGTGTTATAATCTAGAGTGGTTACGATATAAATAGATGATAAGTGTCCTTTAAAAAATTGGAGGATCAATACATATATTTAAAAAAAATTAAAGAGTAAGCTATAAATGCAAGATGAAGGGCCCGAAACTACTTACTTTCATTTGAAAAATATTTGGCAAGAATTTATGAACAGATATATAGCAAGCTTAGATAGAGACACTTTAATTTTACATTTTGATACAATTTTTTTATTTGAACTTTTTTTTTCCTTTGGACATATCGATGGTTACATGGATATACTTTTTAAGTTCTTGAAATTTAAAAACTAGATGATTTTTTCTTAGAGTAATTCTATATGTGTTCCTATAAAATTTTAAAATTACAATTTTTATTTTTTTTATTGGATCGGATCTAATAAAAAAAATCTATTAAAAATATTTATTTTTTTTTCTTTTGTCATAATGAGATTGGGTGATATTGTACGAAAAATAATTTGTATTTTTTTTTCATATATTAAAACCCTCTTTCTTCGCTCGTAATTTTTTTTTTCTATAATTTTTTTTCACGTAAAATTATATATTTTTTATTTTATCATATATTTGAAATTTATTTTTATATGATGATTGTCTTTGATTTTATTTTCATTTGTGCGTTCTTCACAACAATATATATTCCTTTGAAACCTTACAATATGTATATAATATGTACATTTATCTCTATAGTTTGGATGTCTTAGTTGACTGTTAATTCTGGATGTCTTAGTTGACTGTTAAATTTTTTTAAAATAAAAATAATATGTTACCGTTTATTTATAAAAAAAAAAAAAAAAACTAAATTACAACGTGAGGCAGTGCGACTCTCTCTCTCTCTCTCTCTCTCTCTCTCTCTCTCTCTCTCTCTCTAAAAAAAAAAAAAAAAAAAAAAAAAAAAAAAAAAAAAAAAAAAAAAAAAAAAACACTGATCAGATATCAGACTACCTGAGATCCCTAAGACCGGATCTCCAACAGCAATTTCTACTCTTGACTGTTAAATTTTTATAGTTAGAATTATTATGTCCTAGCTAGTAAAAAGGTAGTTTTCTCTATGGTTTAGGAATATTTATCATCAATGTAAAATGATGTAAAAGTTAGATTAAAAATATAAAATAATAATTGATATTTAATATAATGTAAAAAAACTTTTTAAGAATAAAATAAACATTTTATCAAAAAAAAAAATAATTTTAATTGATCAACTAAAAAATAAATATATTTGCAAGTCTATCAACCAATATCCATGTTGTTAGGGGCTTAAAGTATCGGTACGCAAATTATGATACTGTACGTGGGGTACCAGAACAGTATGTCTCTTCTGGTTCCGCAAAATCCGCAAGCATTTCTCTCAACCCTATTTTACATGGTTTCGATACGTGACTAGAGTACCGATACCCTATGCAACATCTGTAATTTTTTTTTAAAATAATTTTATTATTTTGGAATATATATATATATATATATATATATATATATATATATATATATATATATATATATATATATAATTATTTTTTTCTTTAAATAATGACATGTTCTATTTTTTTAAATCTATTTATATACATCTAAACAAAAATATAAATTTTCATTTCTCATCCAAGAGTTTAAAAAAAAAATTAAAATTTTTTGTATAAAAAACAATGGATCTAAAAATACTTATTATTAGTGTCGATATATATACAGTCGCTAGGGTATATAGCGATGCTTTATTGTAATGTGTTCTAAAAATTTGTCCTTATAATCTAATTTTGAATATAGATGGAACATATATAGAGCACTTTCAAAAAAATATCACAAAAATATGTTCTTATCACTACAACAAAATTAGATTATAGGGACACATATTTGTGACACTTTTGTGTAAGTGTCCTATCTATATTCTATCTATATCTAAAATTAGATTATAGGGATACATCTTTGGGACACATTATAAAAATGTATGGCTATACATCCTAGGCACATATAGCAATATTAATAATAAATATCGATATTTTTACTAGCAATATTTTTTTAGATTTTAAAAATATTTAAAAATATCACTATAATATAATTTAATTGTAATATTATAATCTAATTTTATTATAGTAATTAATGATTCAATACTTAAAATTGTGAAGACCCTGAAATTACTATTGCTCAGTGTATTATTAATATTCAATTAAATTAAAAAAGGTTAAATACATATAAGTTGGTGAGTAATTAATGAGATGGGAAATATGCTGATGGCGAGTCTTAAAAGTGTTGGGGAATAAAGTTGGAATACTTACTCATCATGATGGGGAAGAACTAAAGTATACTACATTTGATGTGACACTTTGTCGACACCAGTATCATTTTATTTATAATTATGTGAATTTAAGATCAATCTAATCCGGTCATTTAAAATGTCCCTGGTTAGAAGATCAAACCCATAATCAAATAACATTTGTAAAAAGTTAAAAAATATAGCAACATACTCTGTTAAACATAAATATATATACTATAATAAAATTATACTATAATAATATTTTTAAAATTAAAAAAAATATATTATTGATAAAAATATCAATATTTATTACTAATATCGTTATATGTGCAGTCGTTAGGATGTATAGCGATACATTATTATAATGAGTCTTAAAAATATATCTCTATAATTTAGTTTTGAATATAGATAAAATATAGATAGGACATTTATATAAAAATATCATAAAAATATAATTTTATAACCTAATTTTATTATAGTAATAGATCATATATTTATTATTAAATTGGTCTAGCTAATGAGATTGATAAATATTAACTCAACACATTATCTACCATTTTCAGCACAAGTAAATAATAAAAAGTTTAATCATTAATATTTTAAATTTTAAATTTTAAATTTAATTATTTTATATTTTTAATTAAATTTATTTTTGACGTACAGATCTCTCGGAGTAATTGTCAAAAGAATCTGTGATAGTAGCTCCAATGTCTTTTTGTACACACCCTGACTTTTAGCTTTAACTCAATGAATGATGGGAGCAGCGTGAAAAAAAAAGAAAATATTTTTTGTACAGTTTAAAAAAATATATATTTTTTATATTTTATTTATTTTAGATTGGATAAATTTTATTCGTCACTTTAAAGAGACATCATATACTAATTTTGGATGTATGAATAGCATTACTAATAAAAAATAATAATAATTTTCTTTCCATATAAAATTGAAAAGGAAAAATGAAGAATTAAATATAATTTCCTTCTTAGAAATACTAAAGGAGAAAGAGTCGGATCGGTGACAATAAACACTACAATAAAATTAAATTATAGAAACATATTTTTTTGGAACACTTTTATATAAATATCCAATTTATATCTAAAATTAAATTATAAGAACAAATTTTTATAATATTTTATAATAATATATCGTTATACACCCTAACGACTGTATATATAGAGACACTTATAAAAAATATTGGTATTTTTATCAGCAATATTTTTTAAAAAATTTTATGAACACTTAAGAATGTTGCTATATATAGTTTTGTTGTAATGTTTAAAGAGAAATGTATACCTACTAATTGCCATAGTCAATGCTGATATTTTTAATATCGCACGTTTATTACGCATAAAAACAAAAATTTGAAGCGACTTATACATAAATTTAAAATATGTCGCGCTCTAATTTGTCATTTGATTGAAGGCTGAATTTAGGCTGAATTTAATTACTATATTTTGGGTGTGGACCAAATCGAGGAGAAACGGAGCGATTGAGTTCCAACTAAACCTGAAATGGTTTTAGTCTCAAGATGTGTCTCAAGGCTTCAAGAATCGATCGAACCACAAAGCATTCGAGCGAGCGAGGGAAATTGCTGAAATAAAATGATTTTCGAAATAGAGGACGGCATAAGGAGGAGATATCAGAGGAGGTGGACTATGATCGAAATGGTTGTGGAGATCGATGTAGGTGATTCTTCACAAGCGAGGGGTTCTAAGTTACAGCTACTCCTAAATTAAGTTATGTTTGTTGAGAATCCCTAATTTGTTGTGCGACTGATTGTTATAAATTTGGTACTCATGCCGGTATCGATTGTTGAAATTTCTCAATAAAAGCATTTAATCAAAAATTTAATGTAAATTCATCTTCTTGGCAAAAATAGATACAATCAAAAAAAAAAAAAAAATCAAATATTAAATATAAGTAAAATAAGATTCACTAATAAGAAAAAGAATTACTCCTGACGACTCCTTAATTTATGCAACTCCCTCCTCCCCTTCTCTGACCCCTACTTCTTTGGTCTTCTAACACTACAACAAAATTAAATTATAGGAACACAATTTTGTGATACTTTTGTATAAGTGTCCTATCTATATTCCATCTATATTCAAAATTAAATTACACGGACACATTTTTAGAACACATTATAAAAATATGTCGCTTTACACCCTAGATACGACACATATAGCAACACTAATAACATATGTCAATATTTTTATTAGCGACACCTTTTTCAAATTTTAAAAATACTTAAAAATATCGCTATTTATAGTGTTTAATCACTAGACATAATATCAAAAAATCATAAAATTTATTTTTTATATTTTTTAAATATTATAAATTAAATTTAATAAAACCGATCTTTCATTCGAAAATCCTAATATCTAAAATAATTTAAAAACAAAAAAACTTCCGTATTTTAATACCCCTCTCTCTCTCTCTCTCTCTCTCTCTCTCTCTCTCTCTCTCTCTCTCTCTCTCTCTCTCTATATATATATATATATATATATATATATATATATATATATATATATATATATATATATCAGCTCCTTTATCGATCGTATGCCCATCAGTTAATTAGTTTTCCAAACCTAGTAATTTCTTAAATAAGTAGTCAACAAGCACATGACGTGGGACACTAGAGATAGTCTCAGTCCATCAACAACATGGTGTTAGCATATCATTGTTCCCAACAATCTAGGTATCTAAAGCTTATGCAAATATACAAATAAACTATATGAAGCTTAGTGAGACTATCAAAACTACACACCATACGTAACTCAAATACACTGAACACCATAATATAAAGACCCAAACGTAGCGCTACATGACCTCGTAAAGCCATGCAATGGTAGAGCTTCAACTTTTCTTGGGCACAGCCAACAATGTAGGTATCTAAAGCTTATGCAAATATACAAATAAACTATATGAAGCTTAGTGAGAATATCAAAACTACACACCATACGTAACTCAAATACACTGAACACCATATTATAAAGACCCAAACGTAGCGCTACATGACCTCGTAAAGCCATGCAATGTAGAGCTTCAACTTTCTTGGGCACAGCTAACGCCTACCCATTACTCATGAAAATGGCCATGCATGTAGAATTCCGCTTGCAGGTGGTAATTATTACCGTCCCATGCGATGAACTGCATCTCCTCCGACGGCTTCCAATGGCGCTTCCTCTGATTAATAAACCAGTTGTTGATCTGCTTCTGATCGAGGCCAGTCGACTGCGCTAGAGCCGCCTTCTCCATTTCCTGTTAATTCTTATATATGATGATGTGCAAGTTACCAAGCAATTAATGCAAATGAGAGAGCACATGAAAAAGAGGATGTGATGCCAAAGAATCAGTTTTGTAATTCCAAAAGGTGGGACACATTACATGAGGTAGAGAGTCATCATAAGAAAAAATGAGTCGTATATTGGAACTAGAGGCATATCAAGAGTTGGGTAGTTTAATTTAAAGAAAATTTGTATGCTTAGGTATTGTTTGATTGCATGTAATTATAAATTGTATTGCAGTTGTAACTACATACAGATTTATATCACTACAACAAAATTAAATTATAGGGCCACATTTTTATGACACTTTTGTATAAATATTCTATCTATATTTCATCTATATTCAAAATTAAATTATAGGGATACATTTTTGGGACACATTATAAAAATATATCGTTATACACCATAGCGACGGCACATATAGCAACACTAAAAATAAGTGTCGGTATTTTTACTAGCGATATTTTTTTCAGATTTTATAAACACTTAAAAATATCGCTGTAGCATAATTTTGTTGTAATGGCATATCCGTTATTTAGTTTAATACACTTGAATCCAATTGCTGCAGTTGACACTACATGAGCCATCCCAACTGCAGCAATTTGAAAAACTTCAAACAAAGATAAGCATACTTCCTCAATCACCTCTTAAATAAATTTTTTCTTCCCTATTGAAAATAATTTTATGACATATATATATATATATATATATATATATATATATATATATATAGTGATAAAATTTTGAAAATGCACCTCTTAACTGTATATAGCCAAACAAATTATTTTTAGTTGTAGCGCTTTCAACTACATCCAACCAAACAAAATGCATGCAGTTGTACTCACTGTATTTCTAATTGCACGCACCTCTAACTACACTATATTTCCAATTACATGAACAAACTGCCCCTAAGCATACAGTAGACTGTAAAATATGAAATGTGTTAATACTTATTTTATAGAAAATCTTGTACACATTTTTACATGTTATCTTTTTTTGGTCATGTAATATTTTTTGTTTAAAATTCATAAAGGTTTTTCTAATTTATTTATTTAAAGTTCTAAAGTTAAATATGTGAGTAAATAAAATTTTTAAGTATAAGAGTAAATTCTAAAAAAACCGCATATATTACCATCTACATTACTAGAATTATACTGTAAATCAAAAACATTAATTTCCTATTCCTAGTAAACTTTGATGAGATATCTGTGCGAACCAAATGCAAGAATTATACAATTCTCAATAATCTCGTTACTATGACTGAAAATTTTCAATTCCTAGAAATCTTATAAACGCGATTCAAACGTCCCCGTATTCAAATGGTGAGTAGGTCCTCTGAGATTTCATCATAAGACCTCTTATTTTGGAAACATACCGCATGAAACAACTGATTTTACTAAAATCTGAAGATCCAGAGATTAATAGGTGCATCTCTAATCACACTAGATTATGTTAAGCACTTCCCGCCACTTAATGTGTAGTTAATTAACCTTAAAAATGCTCTTTTCAAGAGGTAGTACAAAATGTAATTTTGTGTGATAGCAAGGAATAATTTGTGATTCTACTTCAGAACATGCCACGTACCTAGTACAATATGTAATTTTGTGTGCGCTAGCAAGGAATACTTTTATGATTAAATGTTAATTTTGCAGATAGTGGACAACTAGGTCAAGAAAGAAAATGTGGCACGTACAGAAGGATATGGCCATCTGGAGTGAATCTCCCACCAAGTTAGTAGCTGCTGCCGAGCTTCTTTCGGAAGCTTCCCTTTCTTCTTCTTCTTCGACAGCTCCTGCCGAAGGCTACTTAAGTACCCGCCGTACTTCTTAAGAAGATGGTTTCTTAGCTCTCTATCTTCGGCACGAGAATCGATCTCAGGAGCTCCCGTATCAATGCTGCTGCTTCCTTCTTCATCATGATCTTCAGAAGACAGATAGATAGTTCAATACGCGATCAGTGCAGTTCTTCTACAGTTGATAGGACAAAGCACATATGGATTTAGTTAATTTGATATTATTCACGCAAGAAATTGAAGTAAATGGACGAATTATCACTAGAAATTAAGAGGCGCGCGGTTCTTCCGAACAAACTGCAAAATCTTCATCACAAAGCTTTGCCAGAATCCAAGATTATAAAGTTCAATGCAAATACCGGTTTCAAACCCTAATATTGAAGAATACAAACACCAAAACAAAAATCGAGAGAATATATAACAAATTTGAGCAGGCCAGTAATTTAAGTGCTTCAGCTTTGAAGGCTAGGGGTGTACATGCAGAGACAAATTGTCTCACAAGGATACTATAACCCTAAATACAGCAGAACACAAAATTTATCCAATAAGAAGTTAACAAAATGGTTTCAGGATAAGCTTGCCAATTTTGTCAAACTGCAACATGAACCACACCGACTCCAAATCAAAATAGTACAACAAGAAACATAGCTAGTTAGCAAGAAATGTGAAATTTTACAAAAAAAAAACATTTATCTAACTTTTTCACGCAATGAAAGATTTTCAAAGAAAGGTTGAAGCAGTTTAGCTTTTGTACACAACCAAGGGCTTTCAAACCCAAATTATTTAAACTCTGATAGATACATTTAATTTCTAGACACAGAGATCGATATCAATACCCTTGCTTATAAACTCGAGTATGTCCAATGATCGCGGCGCAATCATTCAATAATATACATGCTAGTTATTTTATAGCATCTTGCATTTTGCAGTCATTTGATTTATATGAAGATTACAGATTCAACAATATTTTAGTTACAAAAAAAATTAATATGGTAGATTTTAGTGACACAGATCTTCGAAACATGAGATTCATTGTTATTTAATTGGCAATATTAAAGTCTAAATTAATGCGGCAATCTCTTAATAATTTTTAGTAAAAGGCTACATAAAAAAATAATCAGCATTTCCCAGTTTAAACTAGCCAGCTATATTAAACTCTAAATTAATGGAGCACTTTCTTAGTCTTTTGCGGGTTCACTTTCTTAGTCTTTAATTTGCGGGTAAAGAATACATAAAAACCTAATCAGCCTTTGCTAGGTTAAATGAGCCAGCTAAATCCATTTTATTTTTTCAGTTAAGGTCAAATAAAAATTAATTATTTTATTTGATTTTTTCGGTTAAGGCCAAACATCTCTCTCTCTCAAACACACACAAAATCTATTGGATTATGTAAAGCCATGTTTCGGATCGGTATTATAGTGAAAACGTCGAAGATTTGAGTTTTCTAAATTTTGGGTACCGAAACTTGAAGTCCGAGTACTCGTATTAAAGAGTGCCTCAAAAGTTCCTCAAAACTCAAAGTTTGAAAAACTATTTTTTTGTACTGTGTACCAGTACTCATTTTGAGTACCAGAACTGATTTTCTGGAGAAGGATCAGTATCGGAACTCCAAGCTGAGTACCGATACTCAATTCCGCGATGGGCTGGATATGTTGGATTTGACTCCAATTTGAGTTAATCCTATTCCTAGAGATTAGGGATGGTTCACGAACACTTTTTTTTTAAAAAAAAATTAGAGAAGATCGATGGCTAGAAGTAAATCGGAGATTCAGATAAAAGACGGTGAGTGTTTCCTACTAGAATTAGGGTTTTGGGGTTATAAAACTCTTGTAAGTAATCTTTTATAGATCAAAGCTTCATATTAGGCACCCTAGTTTAGAGGAAAACGTGGAGAGCTCTTGAGAGAGTTTTTTATAATTCAATCTCACTCCTTATATTTTTGTGCCGTGAATTAATCGAAGAATGTATTGCGGTGGTCTTACCCATGGACGTAGGTCGACACACCTTGGGCCGAACCACATCGTAAATCATGTGTTCTTGTGTTCTCCTGTTTGTTTTATTATTTCGTTATTCTCGTGCATATTTTCTATGATCGTTCTCGTCTATTTTCATCTACAAAAGACAATGTTTTCGCTGTGCTCATGTGTTGTCTAGGTTTGAGGTGTACTCAGTTACCCCACGACCGATCCTTTCAAAATCAAACACTCACAATACACTAAAAAAAAACTAAAAATAATTTAATAAATTTACAATAAGAGAAAAACTAGGCAATCAACTTTTCTTCTATACTGTGTTCTATGGTTTAACCCGTTGTATAACCCTAGCTTAGCCAAAACTCATCTTACACTTCTAGTTGGTGATTGGCTCTGATACTAGCTGTGATGCCTCACTCACAGCAACTAGGCGATGTGAGACTCGTCTCGCTAGCCTTAGTCGACCTTGTGGGGAGCCGCGCTCCACCCACAACAATCGACAGCTGGGAAGCCACGCTCTGCCTGCCGTATGACTGTAGTGACCGTAAAAATTAAATGATTTAAAATTCGAAAAAAGAATAATTTTTGAATTTTCTAAAAATTTGAAATTCAAAAATTCGAAATTCTAATGGGTCTTCACGATGAAACGACCAATTTAACGAAACAAGACCCGATCCTGACAAAGTAAAATTGCTACCTGAAGGATCTCGTTGCACTGAACGTCATGGTGGTGTCCATTTCTCGATCTGGCGCGTCAAAAGCACAATTTTTAATAAAACACAAAAAATTACAATTTTTACTAAATGAGGGAATGGGACAACGCTTAAAGAGGTTATCATTTCATGTGAGAAATTTTGGAGATGTGACCAACAAAAGGACTCTTATGAAAGTAGACTCAAAGAGGAACGCCTTGAGCCGAATTTTACCAAAAATCGAATTTCGGGTAAAAAATTACGGGATCTCAAATCCTGAATTTGCATGCAGTTTTTCTGCTAGAGACGAACACAGCGTATTCAACATAGGAAATCTCGCAAGATACCCGACGAATTTTAGCAAATAAGGGCTATATGTAAACTACACTTAGAGATGAACGCCTGAAGCCAAGTTTCAGTGAAAACGAAACTTCGGCTAAAAAGTTACAAGATCTTCAATCAAGAGCTTGCTTGCAGTTTTTCTGCTGGAGACCGAACATAGAGCGTTAAAGATGGAAAATCTCGCTGAATACCCAACGGATTCTAGAAAATAAGAACTCTACATAATCTACACTCAGAGACGAACGCATCGGTCGGTCCAAGTTTTACTAGAATTTTACCTTGCATCGCGCAACAGCAACATCCTGAAGTCGCTCCTTGCGCAGTCTGGCAGAATGGCAGCGAAATCCGAGGTTGTAGAGGACTTTCGCAGAAATGTGTCGCTCAAGGAGGGACCTCTTTCCCCCTTATCCGTACACCCACATCATGGCCGCAGCCACCTGAACCAAGTCCATGGCCACAGCATCGAAAGGGAAGAGAAAAGAGACCCCTCTCCCGTTCTTGATCTCTCTCTAGATCTTTCTCTTCTTCTCTCCCTCTCGATTTGGGATGCACCAAGACCTCGCATGATGGCTGCATCACCCTCCAACCATCGCTGCTGGACCTGAGAGGTCCTATGAGCATCCCTTGTCCATCCTGGCCACCGCCATGCCCCCTCGGAACCGTAGGTTTGCTCTAAACCGGGTTGGTGCAGTTTTCTTGGCCGAGTTTCCTTTTTCTGGTCACCCCGCTCATAGGCATCGACTTCGAAGGCGAGCACGGCACTCCTGAACCTCAGGGGATGTCTGTGCTCATCTTCGCTGAGATTGGAAGACCTCTGTGTTGCTGGTTGACCGACGTTGTTCTCGAAAACGTCAAAATCAACACTTTTTTTGGCCCGGCGCGCTTCTCGATGCACGGCTTCGCTCCGGACAGTGAGCATGGAGTCCGGCATGTCGAAACCTTCTGGTTGGTGCCCTCTTTTGGACTCCAAAGTTGCTAGATCGATGGTAAATTTGGTAACATTGTATTTAGTATAAAATTATCGCCCGCCGGGTGTTCGGCGAAATGCCGCAATGAACATTTTGTGTCGCGGCTGTCCCGGACAGCATAGGCTTGAGTCCAAAGTGTTTGAACTTGGTGTTCCACAGCCAAAAACCTCTTGGTTCGATTTTTGCGACGATCGGCACACCAAACGGTGTTATTTAATGCACATTATGGTGCTTTTTGCCTCCATTTTCGTGTAGCGCATTTCGCTGCTGGTTGCAGTGGTTGGGAAGACTCCTTGGATGGTTGGAGACCCACAGGTGAGGAGTGTGGACTTGCAATAAGGGTTGCGTTGGGTTTTGGAGCCAAAACGACACTTTTCGATAAACCGACACGACCGTTTTGGATTTTCTCACACCCGAATCGCACCACATGGCGCTGGGCTGTCCCAACACTCAAAAGAGTGTCTTGGGAAAAAAATAATAGTTGAATGACATCCGGAGCATTTCGAAGCACTTTTGGGTCGAACCGAACCCAGAAATAGCTTTCCGAGCAATACCGAACTCGGTTTTGTGTCGCGCCTGTTGATGCTGTTCACAACAGTTAGTGGGCTTCATTTGCTTAATATTAGGTGAGGTTTGATACCTCTGGCCGCAGCGAGAGAGCTACGGGTGGTTCCGGTGCCAAAATAGGCATCCCGAAAACCAAGTTGGCGAATTTCGAAACCTAAGCGTTCCGTTTTAGCGCACTAGTTGTACGGCTGTCCCAACGTCGAAATTATTGATTTTTGGGACAGCGGGTGATCCACTGAGGCTTGTGCACATTGGAAAAATATTCTGGAGAATTAGTTGAGTCTTAGTGGCCTTAGCGATGCTTAATGCATAGTTCGGAAATTGGTTAAAAAACCCGATGTTCCGATTGTTGTTGGATTATGTATTGGCGACTTTAGGGTCGAAGAGTGTTGTCGGTTGTTGTGGGAGCCTGTTGGACTCTATTTAAGTTGGCTCAGTTGGGAGTCAAGTTGTTAGAGGTCGGTTATGAGACCGATGCTCCAGTTATGTCACGATGCACTTTAGTGCAGTGTTAGGTGTGTTGGTTGTTTAGTTGACTCGTGGAGATTACTGACGTGTGATAATTCATGTCTAGGTTCCCTTTCCGCCTAGAGGCTTTGGTAGAGTCGTGGACCCGGGTGGCCGTCAGTCAGGTGGGTACTTTGGTCCAAGCATTAGCATAGTGAAATCTCACTAGGTACCATACTCGATTTGGACTCTTTGATCTTCACTTGGCTTTTGACCCTATATTCGGATAGTTATATCATTACACTTGGATTCTGATCATGCTTGATTGATGCCCTGATCCTTGTGTTCCACATTTATCTTGATTTTCAGTTTTAGGACTTACACCAGTTTATATGCCTATGATAGTTATGACTTTACATAGTGGTATTTGACGTTCTAGTCTGTTTATTAACCTACCTCCTACTGATGACTGAATGTATATATTCTTCTCTCCTGACTAGCATGCTTGATAGAGTAGGAGGTTATGGTTCATTACATCATTCTCCGGCATCTTTATACACTATGATTGATATCTGCGCCATATGATAGTTGACATTACTAGTGTTAGCAACGAGCGCACAAACTAAACAAAATCAATTGGCGATCACGACAGAGAAGTAAAACCAAAATTGCACGGCAGAGAATTAACACACAGATTTACGTGGAAAACCCTTTGCAGGGAAAAAACCACGGGCGAGGGCGAAAGAGGAGAGATTTCACTATGTAGAAAAGAGGGAATACAAGAGTTCTGTTCTTCGTACAATCACTCGATCTCACTCTAGGGCAAATAAAAGAGAAAATTAGGGTTTTTCCTTAGCGGATCGGATCCGTACCGCGGGGGGCTCCGCCCCCCGCACCCCCGTCCGATGTCAGTGGTGGCTTCGAGTCGAGCTAACGGCCTGAGCCCTTCGCTTCCACCACCTACATCCACTAAATGTCGAAGTCGCTCGCTGACTAGCCGTCGAGTAGGAGGTTATATCATTACATCATTCTCCGATACACTATGATTGATATCTGAGTCACAGTTGACATTACTAGTTCGTTATTGACATGCCTCCCGTTGAAGCTTCGTATGTATCTTATTATCGCCTGGTTATTATGAATGATAGAGTAGGAGATTACTGTTTCTTTATGACATTGTTGGCATTGAGATTGACTTATGATCCCGTTTGGGAGTTCCGACTACTTGCCATTTTTCGGTCTCTAGACCGCTAGCTTGAGCATCATCATTATGATTGCCATGTCATTTTTCACGTACGCTTGTGGATTGATTCCCCACATTGGTGTTCTTTACCGATAGAGTGGTCTGTTTTGACTCGTGAGCCCGCCATATAGCTGCACCTGTGGGATTGGATGATATTGAGCTCCATTCATAGTCAGCAAGTGTGGGATATATATATGTCAGTTCTGGTCAGGCACTAGCCTAAGGTCCTAGGGACCAATAGTGGCACCCGATTGGGTTGATTTGGACATCATTACAGTTGACGCATAAATTGCTTTACTACCCATTTATCTGCTTACAGTTATTTCGCTCAATTATTACCCTACTTGTTACTGCTTACTCGGTTATTGTTCATCATAATTTACCTAACAATATAGATGCTTACTGATCATGCTTTATCTACCTTTCGGTTATCATATACCAGTAGGCACGACTTGCTGGTCCCCAACTCGTTGTACCTATTGGGATACATTCAGTTGTATCTCACACCCTCTGGTGACACCATTTTCAGGTTCGTCGGATGGTGAGATGTCGTGATGATGATGTGAGGCTTTACAATAGAGCTGTCCCTATATGCTAGCTAGAGAGCTAGCTTGACATGCTTATTATTCCAGATTTTAGTTGCATTTACTTTTGATTTAGTAGTATGCCCAGTGTTGACTTGATCATGTAGATTAGTTATCAGATTTGGTAGACTTATTATGTTTCCAATCATTGTTTAAAATTGTTTAAGATGTTCTAGATAGTAGTCTGATTGTATTATTGTACATTGCCTAGCCGTGCGTGTATAGGAAAAACTGTGTCCGTTTGGACTGGGGATTTCTTATGCGCGTGGCAGATCTGCTCACGTCTAGAGGATTAATGTTTTGAACTATGATTTAAAAAGAAAAAAAAAAAAAAATTAGACCGCTTTTAAATCCCGGGACGTTACAATGACCCTACTTCCCAGAAGAGTTATCCAACTTAGAACTACTCTAGCTCTAGAATGCTTAACTCAACCTTTTGGGCCTAACCAACGCCCAAAATGCTGTAGTCGGGTTAAGGGGTTTAGTCCTATTATGCCTTATATATAAGACTATTCCAAATCCTAAAAGTGTCACATAAGAGATATAAATATTTAAAACATCATTCTCTAATTATAGCTAAAGTTTTTGGAGATCGAACAGCGAATGTATCATATTATTAAACTTGCTACTAGAGCACGAGGTCCTCTAGTCTTATTCAATTTCCTCCCATTAAATTAAGTCTACATCTTCGCCTATCAAAAAGTCTCGAGCATAGACATAAAAAAGAAAGTGGAATATAAATAGTAAAAATACCATTTACTAATAATTTAAGTTTTTGAAGAACAATGATCGATTACACTACATTATTGAACTTCAACTAATTAAGAGATTGAGCTCAAACCTGATAAATATTATAATGGTTGGAAATGTTTGTCGAAAAGCAAAAAAGTAGATAAGACTACTATTTATAACAAAGTAGTACATACTGTAAGTAGCTTGATGTAACACCACATGCATTGATCTATCACAACTAGAAGAAGACAGTTTTTGAAGAACAATGATCGATTACACTACATTATTGAACTTCAACTAATTAAGAGATTGAGCTCAAACCTCATAAATATTATAATGGTTGGAAATGTTTGTCGAAAAGCAAAAAAGTAGATAAGACTACTATTATTACAAAGTAGTACATACTGTAAGTAGCCTGATGTAACACCACATGCATTGATCAATCACAACTAGAAGAAGACCTCTTCCACTTTCTATAATACTGTGCATTCCATTATATTATGAACCTCAATAAGATTATTAGTTGATAAAATAATGCAGTAAAATGTGAACAAGGGCAACTACAAATTAATTAACTTTTCAAAAGAAAAAAAAAACTATGCACGAGGAGGAAAATTAAATAACCAAAAACTTCTAACTTTACATGCATGTTGTTCTCTTTCAGATCTCAGCGTAACCAAAACCCAAATGTGACACCACATCAGTGAGAATGCATTTATCGTAGAATGTATTAATTTACCTGAGGAGAATACGAGAATGGATTCATTGGTAAGTGAGTTGAGCTGTGACTCGGCCCTTCTAAGGAACTCAGTTGCCTCGTTTAGTGGTCTCGTGAGCTCTTCCTTATATTTCACAAGCAATTGGTAATACGCCTCCTACATTCATTTACATACAACACAATCCCAAAACACACTTTACAATCAATATATATATATATATATATATATATATATATGTAACAAGACATTAAAACCAATTAAGTGCTTCTCAAACAATATATGTATTAAATATAAAAATATAAAAACACCGTTCTCTACTATCTTAAGCCTTTGAAAAATATAAGTTTTTTCATACTATTTAACATGACATCAAATAGGAGATTATGAGTTTGAGTCATACCAATTAATTTCCTCTCATTTAATTCAAATCCATGTTATGAGCCTATTAAAAACTTTCTAGACGAGACGTGAGGGGGGTGTTAAATAAAAATATATAAAAACAATATTCTCTACTAGCTTAAGATTTTGAAAAATAACGGTTATTTTGTATAATTTAACAATATGACAATTAAAATGGCCTTCATTAATTAATTGCATGCATGCACCATGAATTGGTCAAGTTCTGGGTCTGCGGGCAGCGGCGGTGGCGACGGGGGTGGCTCATCTAGGTGGCTCAACGTAGCCCGATGCCTTGCCGCGACATCTCCGGCGATGGCCATGAGCTGCTCCGCCACTTCTGGTGGACAACCCACCTGTGATCACATTAATATATATAATACATATTTTTGCAGTTAAAATTAACTTTATATGAAATAAACTATACATGCATCTAGCTAGTACGTAGTAGTATAGTGGTGCTCGTCTTTTACAGTGTAGTTAATATATATAGCTAGTGCATTTTGTTTTTGGTAAATATGTATAGATCTTGCCAGAACAATACTGGATTTCTAAACACATACAAAAACTAAGAATTTTTTTAAAAAAATTTACCACCTAATTTAAGGAAAATTAGATTCTATTAAAAAGGTCAAAAAAGTATAAAACTTTGGACTTTTTTTGCATTTAGCCCCTTAAAAATTATTTATTTTTGAAAATAATCCTAACAAAATTAAATTTATAAAAATGATCTTATACCTGCCACGCGGGAGTCGGTGAGTTGGAACTTAAGTTGAACACGATGAATGATTCACCGTGTTCAAACACGGAGAACAAATCGCCGTGTTCCGAGTTTCTATCAAACACGGAAAATCATTTCCCGTGTTTAGATTGTTAGGTTGTTAGAATTTTTTAGATTGTTAGAATCAAATAATATTTGATTGTTAGAATCTTATTGGTAGATTGTTGATATTTTTATATTGTTAGAATTGTATGTTATTTGTTAAAAATTTTATGTGATTGTTAAAATTATATATGATTAAAAAAAGATGATAAATAATTTACCGTCTTTTCTAAATTTTATTGAAAATGATAAATAATAGAAACTCGACAATTGGTTCCCCGCGTTTAATAGAAACTCGGAACACAGCGATTGGTTCTCCGTGTTTGAACACAGTGAATCATTCACCGTGTTTAACTTAAGGCCCACCTCACCGCTTAGCCTGCCCGCGTGGTGCACACGTGGCGGCGCTCGCGTGGCAGGTATAGAATCATTTTTGTAAATTTAATTTTTGTAGTGCTATTTTCAAAAATAATTTTTTTTAGAGGGCTAAATGCAAAAAAAAAACTCCATAAAACCTACCCGAACTCTATATTGACCCTTTTGATTCAAACTATCTAATCTTTAAAAGTTTTGATTTTACTATCTAATTGACTTTCAATTTCTTTGATTTAAGTCAAATGGAGGCCATTCCGACACAAAATTTAAGCTAACTGTCTTTTTTAATAAATTTATAGTTACATAAATTGTATAAAATATACTAACTAAACTCGTAAAAATTAACAGAGTAATCAAAATTTGAAGTTAAAGAGTTACTAATCGGCTCAAATGAAATAATTACAAGGTTAGATAGCTAAATTAAAAATTTTAAAAATAAGATTAGTAAAATCAAAATGGGTGATTGTTGAGTTAAGTTTTATACATTTTTACCAATTTATAACTTAATAAGATATTTTTTTATTTGATAAAATATTCTATATACAATTTTGTTAATGAACTTAATAAATTTTGTATCTGAATGGTAACCAAATGACGTAAATTAAACAAATTAAAAGATTAGATAGTAAAACTTACATTTTAAAGATTAGGTAGTTGAATCAAAAGGGTCAATAGTTCAGTTAACTAAGTTTTATACTTTTTTTTTTTACCTTATATACAAATTTAATTAATACGTACCCTATCAAAAAAGAAGCTGTGCCATATATTCGATAGGAAATACCCAAATTTGGTAGCAGATCAAATTTATAGAAATCAAACTGCAGCACAGCTTAAGTTTCATAAATTTCTTTCTTTAAGGGAAAAAAATTAGTGTTATAATTTTACAAGGAAATAGAAATTCCCCCAAAAGAATATGACTAAAAACAGAAACTATATTCAGAACAAGTAAAACAAATAAAGAACATGTACAAAAGCTCAAAAGTAGATTATTGCCCCACCATAATACATATACAATAATATAATAAATATAGATCGTACAAAAAGAAAAAGAAAATAGTGGCCATACAATATAAACAAACTATAAATACATGAAAGAAAATGAAAATCATAAAGATTTATGTAAAAAAAAATTTACAGCAAAAAAATTACAAGTGAAAGAGAAATATTTTACTATATGATAGAGTATAATAGTGTTAGCGCACATAATCTTCTCTAAAAAAAAAAAAAAAAAAAATCAAAAATATAAAATTAAAAACGATTATCAATTTCACGACACATCTAACAAATATATAATAATTATATAGTGATAACAACAGCAGCAACAATTAATATATAACAAGGGAGGAGGGAGGTGTGTTGTACGTGCCTTTTGGCAATCTAAGTAAGCAGCAACGAGATTGGTATACTGGGGGTGGGAGATGATCCTGGTCTTGAGAGAATCGCCATTAATGGAGGATTGAGAAAAGCACTTGGTTTGGTGGTTAGGGAAGGGGTGGGCATAGAGAGAGGGATAAGTGGTGGTGGTAGTAGAGAAGGGTGCAACTACAAGTGAACTAATTGTTGTAGATGTGTTTGAACTACTAGTGAGAATATTAGAAGGATTAATTGATGATCTAATTGGGTGGCCACCCCCTCTAACTTGGTAAAGTAGTTCATCCATTTTATTTTATATTACAAGAGATTTGTGGGTTAACTTAAAGGTAGGGTTTTAGGAAAGGAGAAAAGAAGAAGAGAGATTGAAGATGGTGATGATGATGATGTGTGGGAAGTGTAATTCATTGTTGTTTGTGTTTGATGTTGAATGATCGAGTTGGTGAGAGCGAGAGGAGATGAGATCACAGTAATTTCTATATACCAATAAAATTAACAAAGAAGAAAACACAAACATGTACACAATCTCATAGGAAAATAGAGAGAGAGAGAGAGAGAGAGAGAGAGAGAGAGAGAGGTGAAAGGGGTGGGTTTGGTGGCTATCTTTTCGAACGTCAAATCGAGTAATTAGGAGTTTAGTATGTGGATGTGGTGGTGGTCTCGTGGAGGAACTGTACAAGCCTAAAGCCAACTATAGTTTTAGGTACAGTTTGGTTCAAAAATAAATTGAAATTATTTAGTTTTTAAATAAATATAATTTTTTTAAAAAAATTATATTTTATATTTAAATAATAAGTTAAATTAGAATAATAAAAATAAAAATAATTTTAATTTTAAAAAAAATATTTTATCTAATTAATTAATATAAAAATATTTATTAAATAACTATTTAATTTATTTAATTAACTAATTAATTATAAATAAGACTAGATAATTTAAATATTAATTAAATAAAATAATTAACAATATATAGTCATGTTTCGAAATTATAAAAGCAGTTTAATTTTTTTTTTTTTTTTATATCAGAGTTTAAAAATTAATTTTCAGAACATCAGCAAATACACCACGTGCATAAAATTTTTTCGATCCAAACAGAAAGAATTTTTTTTGTACACACACTGCTAAATAATATACAACCATACAATCAGTACTATCTAAACATCTTAAATAATTTAAATAATAATCTATTTATAATAAAATCACCATAATCATGATCCAATCCATACTAGCATACCGCTAAATCCAAAAGTAAATGTCACTAAGTAACTGAAACAGAAAAACTATAATCAACAGTAAAAGTAAACTGAAAGTAAATATGGTGTAGCTAGCCCAGCTATCTAGCTAGTATATTGGAATAGCTCTAACGCAGAATTCTCACATCAACGTCTCGACATATCATCACCCGATAAATTTGAAAAAGGAGTCACCAAAAGATGTGAGATATAACTGAATACATCTCAATAGGTACAACGAATCGAAAATAGTAAATCGTACCCACTGATATATAATAATTGAGGGATAATATAAAACCAGCAAGTATGAAAATAACTAATGAAAAGTATGACAATCATAGAGTTGTAATAAAAGGGTAATGATAATTATGTAACAAAAACATATTGTTGTAACGAATATGTCAGTAAGAAGTAAAGGAGCAGTTATAGTAAGAAACTATGCATCAATGATATAATCAAAATACCTAATCAATGTCATTATTGGTCATGAGAATCTCAGACTAATACCACTATCGGCACCTATCTGGCTGACATATAACCCTGCACTCACTCGGTGCTATTTGGGGCTCAAGAGTCAAAAAAATCACTCTTCCGATAAAAAACACCACCACGGGGGCCAGTCCGCCGGTGTATGTGAATGAACAACTGGTGCTATAACGATCATTATGTTGATGCTCAAGATCACGGTCTAACCTAAACCAGATCCATGAATTAGTCACAGACTCTCACAAACCCAACTCACTGACTCATAATGAATAAAAATACTAAACCATGGACTTATGTCTAAGTCCCGGGTCAAAATTTTTAGTACTCCACCAATCGACCGATAATGGTCCTAATAGTGCTAATAAGCTAAGAATTTAACAAAACTTCACCTGCTTCCCCGAAACGCCTCGTTTAAGATGTCCGGGCAGCAACAAATAGTATAGTGTCGATATAATTCTAACTATGCTATAAGTTACCAATTTATCGACCGGAATCACCGTTTTCGGCTCCGGAAGTCCCCAACGCAAATCGGAAGTCACTGGACCAACCAAGACAACGTCGAGACCAAGCAAGGATACTTGGCAACTAATAATGATCCTCTAATTCGCTCGGATCACAGATTTCACATCGAAACAACCATAAACCGGCGACTTCACCGATTTATGACTCGTTAATCAAATTTAACTTAACGAAAGCCAACGAACCTTGAACGAATAGTTCATAGGTCATGTGGACGCTGCCCAAGGTAGCCTACATAGCTACAATTGCAACTAAACCCCTATACTTCCATAATTTTGTATAAAAATCTATAAATTAAGGTGTTTAGTCTTGTTACCTTGATCTGAAGATTTTTGGATTGCTTAGAGGGTGCTAAGAGATGGGCCTCGATACGCTGAGTCCTGTGCGCATTGTTCGAGCGATGCCTGAAGTCCGAGAAAGGCCTAGGGCCAACCTACATTAACATTAAAAGTCCAACTCATGAGATCTATACATCAAGCCCATCATATTGAAATTTGAGGTGAGCATCATGCTCAGGGAATTCCAGAGGGTCAAGGGCTCACTTTACTATGGTTGCGGGGTCGCTGGAAAGATCGTCGGAGTAAGGTAGCCTAAAACAAGAATTACTAGGGCTCGGGTTGGGTTTTTTCAGCAGGCTCAGCTCCAAGGGGGAAGTTAGGGCAAGCAGCAACTTGAAGGGGGATCCAGGGGGTGACAAGAGCTCACCCGTGCTCGGCACCGGCGACAGGAGGCGGCGGTTGGCCGGAGAGTAGGTTGCGGCCAACACCAAGAGCAAGGATAGAGGAGGACCAATCCAGTGGCTCACAAGCCCATGCAAGGGTACTGGGAGCTTGCCCTCGATAAGAGGAAGACAACTGGATGCCTTACCAGAGGCGAGAAGCGGCGGTGGCGGCGCAAGGCCAAGCTTGGTTGAGATAAAAAAAAAAAAAAAAGGAAACTAGGGTTTCGTGTTGCTGCTTCTTGGCTAATCGAGGGGACTCGAGGCTTGGTGGAGAGCTTCCAAGGGATCAATAGAAGGTCCCCAATGCCTTAGATCCCCTGCTGAGGCGTCAGATGCAGCGCATGAGCAACTCCGGCCAATCTAGGGTTTCTGGCCAACTTGTCGTTTTTATCAGCAACATAAGGGCTCTCTGACGTCGGGTCTACATAGGGGGAGTCCCTAGGAGGTGAGAATGAGAGTGGGGATCCTCAGGGCAAAGAAAAATGAGAAGAAAGGGGGTTTCGGTTACCTCTGATCCGAGAGAAAAAAAAAAGAGAGATCTTGGGCTTTCCGGCGTTGTGCGGTGGCGCCTGGCGGTTAGGCTCCTCGGGTGCGACTCCCTGAGAATGGAGGATGCCGCAGGTTGACTTGGGTGCAATGTGGTGGTGAGAGATGGGCTCGGGCTCCTTCTAAACCGAGAACAAGGAATAATGTGGCTGTGGCTGCTTGTCCGACATCCAACAACAGTGCTGGTGACCAGAGAAGATGACTAGAGAAGAGAGGAAAGGCGTGGGGTGCTGTGGGAAGCTATGGAGCTCATTTCAAGGTGCGGCTAGGATTTTCTAAGAGGAAACCCTAGAGGTCCCTATATAGAGGATGAACAAATTGCTATAAGTCCTCTTATCCTCTGAATTTTCAATTGAGTCCTTGTCAACAAGTGAATTATGCACAGAGGTCTCTCCATGTGCGATGCAATTTGGCGCATAAAATATAGGACTTTTTGCAATAATATACTATAAAATAGTTTTTTTTTTATATATTTTTTCGTGGTTTTGGCTTGCTGAATTCAAAAACGAACATCACCACGTTGTTCATCTCAACGAGACCATTTAGATAGTGATTTTGTTTCGTCGCGATTGGGCTTCGTTAGGTTAGGTTAGGCGTTTCTTCACAAATACCTCCAAAATTCAAAATTTTCAAATATAAAAATTTATAGAAATTCAATTATAATTCAAATTTCAAGTTTAAATTTCACAGGTATTGCCTATATGCTGTTAAATTTGTGAAGATCCGGATCTCTGGGATGGTTTTGCAGGGCGAGCAGTGGCTTCTGGAGGCCTAAGTTGTGTGATAGAGTTGGTTGTGCATGAATCAGATTCCAGATTTGGAACCGGCACGAAAATCGGATCAAGTTTACTTTTGCAGGGGCTTCCGACAAAATTTAGAAAGAGAATTTGGCGAAATGGACAGCGGATTTGGACTCAGCGCGCAAAAACGATGAAAATGAGCTATTTATTTATATTTTTCGGACTACGAAACAGTAAAGTTACTGTTCACCGCCGGAATCACTGTTACGGCGGTCGGCGGCGACCGGCAAGCGACGGAGCATGGCGGAGCGCGGCCGTGGGCAGGCGCGGGCGCGCGTGTGGCGGGTCCACGGACAGGCACATGCACTGGGAGCACCGAGGATTGGTGATGCCACGTTGCAGCACCCTATTAGTTGGACGGCGTTAAATGAGGCGGCGGCGACTGTGACACGTGGCGTCGTGTGATTGGCCGACAGATTCCGAAAGACCCGGCGCGTGGGCCGGGCCCGTGCGCCGCGTGAACCACGTGGGGACACGTGGCACTGTTCCATTGGCGGGTGCACGCCGCCTACGTGCGCGGGGCGCGCGAAGCACGGGGCGGCTGGGGACATGTGGCATGATCTGGTGGTTTCGGGCGCGGCGTGGACGACTGGATGCGCACCACGTCGATTTCGGGCGCGCACAGTAAAAAAATCCGGGCGTCTGAATTCCGGATCCGAATCCGACAGCCCTTTAAGTGGACTTTTGGCTATAAATAGGCCATTGAGAGCTTCATTTCTGGACTTTTTGAGATCCGTTTTGAGTGCCGTTTTCAACAGTGAGTTTCTACTTCGAGTCTTCTACACTTTTTGGGGTTTTGGAGAAATTTTGGAGGCCGTTTGATATTTTTCCTCCCCGATATCGTGAGCTTCAACGCTGTTTCGATATCGATCGTTTTCGTCGACTCTTCGTCCGCGGACTCCCCCGAGCTGAGTTCTTGGAATTTTTCACCAATTTTTGTGGCCACGTTTCCATGATAGGTAGATCTTCGATTTTAGTATTCATCACTTTGCTCTTTTTTGAGTTTTTATGGGAGTGCGTGTAGCATCATTAGACCCTCTTTTTGCTGTTGCATGTTCTGGACAGCGGAGGAGTAATCTTGCAATTTCTCGACCTACGAGAGGCGAAATTTAGTGTTTAAGGACTCGATTTCTATCTACACTTCGTGAGGATTGCCGTCATATTTTTCTTGGAATTTTTGGAGGGCATCTCGCAGGAGGTAATTTCCTGTTTTCTGGACAGATGTGCGATAAAATTACTATTTTGAGTTATTTGAGCTTACCACGATGTTCGACTTATATCTCAGCGACCGGGTGGAATTTTCAGTCGAGTTTTGGTGCGTTGGAATCGTGAGAACCTGAGGATCGCACCCGTTAAATTTCAACTCTTTTGGACTCAAGACTAACGCGCACATCCAGGTGGGTTGGAATTCTTCCAAACTTTATGAAATGCCTTCTAATTCTGTTGAAAGCATGTTAGCATGCCTAGTTTAGCTATTTGTATAGCTGGTAAAATCTGATAGATGTCTAGATTATCTTTGAATGATAGACCTGAACCCCACTTATCATCAGTATGATCTTGAGACTGTTTGACACTAGATTGCATGATTGGTTGACTTTCGAACTGCATCTGAACTGTTTTTAAATCATTGAATCCGTTTTAATATAAAAAGTAGCTTCAAAAACAGTTTTAAACATTGTGATCACCCAGAGGGGTTGGATAGGTTCAGGATGCATGTACTCTCGCGCTTGGGGGCCGAGGAAATTTTTATTGACTCAGTGGATGGATTTTCTAGTGTCTTGGGGATTATGTGCACTATTAGATTGAGTCGTGGAGGGTTCTCCGACCTGTTTATGGGTTAGTTGGCATTCGAGTTTCCGATCTGTTTGATTATAGATTATAGCCTACAGATGCCGCTTATTGAGCCAGATTGAAATTTCTTGAACCGGCACTGGGTGATGATTATGAGCCTAGCGAAATTTTCGATCCCGTTGTGAAGGAGATATTTTTTCAATCTTGTTAATTTTTTGAAATATGTGCCTAATGTCCAAACCTGTTTTTTGAATGTAGTGAAATGGCTTCCAAAAATATTATAGCTGACCTCACGAGGGGTGACAAGCTAAACGGAAAGAATTATGACATATGGCACAGAAAAATGCAATACATGTTTAATGAACAAGGAGTTCTTGAAACTCTCTCTGTCAAAAAGACCGTGCGTCTCGATAACTCTACTGCAGAACACAAGCATGAGCAGGATGTCTATGACAAATGGTTCAAGGAGGATCGTACGGCTAGGTATACTATATTGTGTGCCATGCAGGATGACCTCATTGGACAGTTTGAGACATTTGAGACTTCTAAAGACATGTGAAAAAAATCTGAAGATTGCTTTTGGGCAAACTTCAGTTACGAGGCTGTAGTGGCCCAGGTTCCCATGCAACCTTTTTTCGGTGAATCCACTGTTAGAACACCTAGTGTTGGTGTATCTGGCCCATGGTGCATCAAAGGGATGCCAATGATGGACCCTGTGAGGTATTTTTTGCTGTATTTGCCTTCGACTGGGTTTGTCGAAATTTTTAAAAAGATTTAGGCCAAACAGAGGTCGGAAATGGATTCAGCACGGAAAAGCGCTTGAAAACGGCTATTTGCTTGTTAAATTCTGAGTCCGGATGCCCAAAAAGGACTCCCAAAAGTTTTTATTGATTTCTGGTGCATGGGGGAGCCCGTAGACCGGTTGGGTGCCACGTGGCGGCCTATTATTGGCCGGTTCACAGTGCGCGGTCCACAGAGCAGCGCCGGCTGGCGCATGGACCCGGCACGCGCGGGGACACGTGGCGGCTGCTGATTGGCTGGCTCAAGGCGCGCGGTCTACCGGGTGTGCGCGGCGGTGCATGGACCAAGGTGGGGGACACGTGGCAGCCACCGGTTGGTTGGTACACGCGGCGCGGTCCACGGAATTCCAAAGCGGAATGCGTGGACCGGGTGTAGGGGACACGTGTCACCTGCTGATTCGCGGGCGCACCGAGCGTGGTGCACGGGGGACCTGGCCGGCGCCTCAGGGCGCGTGCGCACGAGGGGGCCACGCTGCGTGACCAGCGCGGGTGGGCGACCGGTCGGCGGTGTCACGCCCCGGGGTCGAAACTGCGCCCCGGGCTCGCCAACAGATCCGCCGCCCATACGAGAAGCCCCGTATAGACGTAGCGACTAACCTGCAAAGAAACATCTATACTAACAGATATCAGAGCTGAAATAGTAGAAGCTGAACTAAAAACATAAAATACAACTACCTCTCAAGTATATATATATATATATATACAAACCATCCTCACAACAAAATACAAGAGTCTCTCAAAACAGGAAATAAAAGTACAACTCGATACCTCACTACAAAGTCACTCGACAGGACCAACTCCAATATAATACAGGGGTACCTCTACTCACACGCACTGAAGATGACGGGAAGGGATCTATCTCGCGACTCCCTTACCTCGGTCTGAAGGAGCTGGATCAGCAACTGGAGCAGCAGGAACTGGAGCAGAAGTCCCTAGGGAAAAGACACCACGACGGTGTAAGAAAACGGATGCGCGTGTATGCGCATTTAATGCAGCGGAAATAAATTTTATGATCATATATATGATCTAATCATATATATACCTTAACATCATAACATTTATGATATTAGTGTATATATATATAAATATGTTACAAGATCATCTCGTGAGACACACAAAAATTATTATTCTAATCTAATTAGAAGAAGGGTTAGAATTTCAACCTTTGTTGATTACCGAAATTATTTGTCGGTTGATATTGGATCTGAACTTTCGGTCCTTTGAGCCGCACAACTGTTCGGCCTCTATGTGTGTCCACACAAGGCTGCTCCGGGATCTGTGCTTCACACAATATAATCTCGAAACTCCTTTCGTGATTTCTTGTATCAATGTGGAGAATAATTAATTCTCAAATTGTGCTAGCAATTTCAAGAGAATTAACTATAATATAGAGACCAATGATTATAGGAAGAGTTCTATCTCATGATTAAAGAGAACTCTATATGATTAGAAGTTGTTTCCTTTCTCTCACACTTTACTTCATGTCACTCATGATTTCATATCATTGAGGAATGTCTCTATTTAAAGACAAGGCGAAAGGTAGTGGAGAAACATTCTCATAATGGCGTTGGTTTCATTGCAATTAATGAAAAAAACTTTCCTCTTGAAAAGTTGGTGAAGAGAGGAAGAAATGAGAAAAGAAAACATACATTATAAATGAGATGAGTGTTAACTCCTCTCATTTAATGTGTATTAGAAGGAAACGAAAAAGAGAAAATGTTTTCTCCTTTTCTTCTCCATTAATAGTATAATTAATATATCGTTTTATTTCTTTCTCTCTTCCCCTCGTCTCCATCTCCAAACAATAAAATGATCAATTAATAAGTGAGAGTTTTCTTTTCATTAAGCTAATTGGGTTCCTCGTGTATATATATATATATATATATATATATATATATATATATATATATATATATATATATATATATATATTGCTAACTAGCTTAGCAAATAACAAATACTTTGTTATTTTAGCAAAATGGTCTCTATAAATTCTCTAAGCACAAATCACACGCAACCTTTATTGTGTGTGACCACATAGGTTCAATTCTACCTGGTTGTGAGATGTGACGCTAAACTCTTTTAGTGTCACCATCGAAACTCCTTTCGATGGACCAAAATATTTTTGACTCTCCCAATTGATTGTGATTAATTATCTTTAATCACTCATGTGGGTCCCACAATCCACGAGTGACACCTAGCAGTATGTCGCGGCAATCCAAGTAGAATGAATAATAGACTAAACCTCTAGGTGTAGTTAGCGTGTGATTAAATCCTTCTATCACTTGTCCTAATTGAGCCGAGGTTATGGATAACTCGTCAAACCCCATTACTCAATTATATATCTTATCTGATCTTTACCCGATATATGAAAACTCCTTTTCATAAAATCACACTACCTTGGCCAAGGGCTTTTATATCTTAAAGAACAGATAGTATAGGATAGTTACCTCTCTACCGAGGGTGATAGATTCCATCTTGAAAGACACCTATCTTTACGCATGACCCACTGTAGCCAACATATGTTGACTTTAACCCATGATTAGGGTATAAAGTATTTACACAGTCAAAAATACAATAACCCATACGTAAGATAACTGTGGTGCCTCAGGTCAAAGGATAACTCACACCACTACAGCATGGAACAATTCACTGACGAGTGAGTAGATATCCATGTGATTGTTCATGATTGGTCACGCTCAGTGAAAATGTTCTCCAACATTCACCTGTATACTTGCTCTAGTGTCACCACACTAATGACTTAAGACTCGTCATTCCATAAGGAAAGCACAATATACACTGACCTTACCGGATTTATCACCGCCCTCGTGATAATCCTATGATCAGGAGCATTTAATAATTAATTACAAAAGAATACATGTCTTAAATTCCTAACATCTTAGGAATATGATTCTTTTACCATTAATTCTAAGGACGATTCATATATATATATACTTGACAATAATATGAATGAATAAATGCCAATTTATTAATTTAATGAAAGATATAAAGATACAAACCCTATAGTTGTGTCACCGATTGGCTTATAGGGCATATAACTAACAGACGGGTGTGAGAACTACATCCCACAGTAGTTCTCAGTGGGTGCCGCCAACAAGCCCGACGGTCTGCCCACTAAGTCTACTAGAGGCATAAAGTAACAAATGCAGTGCTGTAAAGAAGAGCTAGAAAGGTAAGTCTACAGCTACTATGCCTCTATCTAGATCCTCAAGGAGTGGAACAGAAAGAACAGTATGCCACAACTAACTCTCACTAAGATCACCCAATCTAAACTGACTGCCACATCGGGTCCAGTCAAACCTGCGCCTACCTACTGCCTCACATCCTCAATAGAACGGGTCTACCGTAGGTATGTCCATAGCTGCCAAAACTGGCTCAGCCAGAGGGACAAAGCGTCGACAAGTCGCGATAGAAGAGCTCAATATCACGCCGGTACTACAACCCGGTAAATAGCTCAATCTCAACGTCGGTACAACAACTCGGTCTCGCCTACTCCGGAGTGGCACTCGAGGGGAGCGACCCACACGAGTAAAATATCCGCGCATCTCTGTCGAGCACAAATGTGGCTCATGCAGGCTATGATCCAAATCCTCGATCAACAAGATCGGCTATAACCAATAATCACTGTCTCACTCACTGGCTAGAATCCACACAACTGAGACTCACTGTCACTCAGACAGCTCCTAAGAAACCCAGATCTACCATCACTATAACTCTCCCAAAGAAAGCTGATCTACAGACTGCTATCAACTCCACTCGGTCCCCAGACACGAGTGCAAATGCATCCCACAACCACCCGACCTCCCAGCCCACAACCCGGGCGAGAAAAGCTAAGTCCAGAAATGATAATCATAAAAGGTGATGTGGGAATGTCTAAAGCAATAAAGAAACCTAGCCCAAATTAAAGTTTTCTACAGTCTGGCTGAACATGATACATATGACAGGGGTGCTAGGTCAAGTTCCAATGTTTTAATAATTAGCATGTTGTAGGAATCACAATGATATCACAAAATTCGACAACTAATATACAAGAGTACAAACATATAGTTTTCACATGCTTTTTAATTCATTTACTAGCATGCATGCTCCTACATTCATAGAATTAGCGTGCAGTCCATAGATTTTGAAAGCAAGGTCATCCACCTGAACGTGCCAACTGTTCGGGGTCGTACAGCTAAGAAAGCCCAGATATAGCTATATCACAAAATCCATCAAGCCAACAACACGGTAGTAGTGCTCAAAACATCCTGGGTACAAATACATCTCAAAGTTACACTTTATTCCACACAATTTTCAAGTTCTAAAAATTTGTGGTGAACAGTCCCTTAAACATGAAAATTTCTCCTGAAAAACATCCTCCAAAAATTCCAATAAAAATATGACGGCGATCCTCGCGAAGAGTAGATGTCGATAGATCCTGAAACGTCGAAATCCGATATCCGGATGAGGAGATAAAAATCCGACAAGCAGGTGCTGTCCAAACCATCTATCAGTCACAAAGGGGGTTAAAAACGTACCCAAAACCCCAAGAGAAGCTCAGTTCTAGAAAAAGTGTTCAACACGAAAGTCGTAGATTTACCTCTTGTGAAACCGTCGCCGTGAAAATCGTCCAAAAACAACGTCGGGGTAGCTCTGTAGACCTCCCAGACTGAACTGCGACGGAAATGGGCCTCCAATAGGAAATCGTCGCTCCGCACCACGATGCAGAAATCACTGTAGTCGCGGCCTCCAAAAATTCTGAGCTTCCACCAAAAGATGCACAAGAGGATAAGCTTCAACTTTTCTAGAGGGCACAATGGCTAAAAAGCTCGGCAAAACCCCCAAAACAGAAGAGGGAGAGGGTTATTTATAGGCTCCACCAAAAGAATCCAAAAAAAATAGCATAATAGGCTTTTTAGGCTCATTTTCGGGCGCCTACAGTGTTGGGCCCGGCCCAACACTGTACGCGCCCGAATTGTCCAGGGGCCGCCACGTGTCCAAGGAGCCCCTCCCCGCGCCAAGCGCACGTGCTCCCGCGAATCGCGGAACGCCGCGTGTCCCGACCGAGGAGCATGGGGCGGCTGAGCCCGGCCAACCGCGGGGCGCCATGTGGCGCCCCCACGTCGCGGGCAACCTGCCCCAACCGCCCCGACTTGCTCCCCTGGTGCATGGACCGCACGCGCATGAGCCGGCCACTCGCAGGCCGCCACATGGCGCGCCCTGGTCCATGCGCCAGGCCACAAGTCCCCGTGGACCGCGCCTACCGCACCCGCTAATCGCGAGTCGCCATGTGTCCACTGCGCCGGCCCATGCACCAGCGCCAACATTCTGTGGACCGCGCCGTGTGAGCCGGCCAATCCGGTGCTGCCACGTGGCACCAGGCCGGTCCACGGCCTCCCCCATGCACCAAAATACGCGTAAAACTTCTGGGAGCCCGTTTTTGGGCATCCAGACTCAGAATCAAACAAGCAAATAGCCGTTTTCAAGCGTTTTTTCGTGCTGAATCCAATTCCAACCTCCGTTTGGCCTAATTCTTTTCAGAAATTTCGGCAAACCTAGCCGAAGGCCAACACAGCAAGTGATATCACACAGGGTCCATCTGTGGCATCCCATTGATGCACCATGGGCCAGATACACCAATACTAGGTGTTCTAACAGTGGATTCATCGGAAAAACGTTGCATGGGAACCAAGGCCACTACATCCTCTCCCACTAAAAGGAAGTTTCGCCCTCGAAACAAAGTAAAGTAAGACAGGCGTACCTCAACCAGTAGTCTCGAACAGAAAAGGGTAGGCAGCTCTCATCTCTGTCTCCAGCTCCCAAGTAGCCTCTCGCTCCTCGTGATTGCTCCATAAGATCTTCACATACGGAATAGCCCGGTTGCGCAATTCCCTCACCTCACGAGCAAGAATCCGCAACGGGCGCTCCTCATAAACCAGGTCCTCGCCGATCTCCAAAGAAGTGAAGTCAATTACGTGCGACGGATCAAACACATATCTCCTCAGAGCTGAGACGTGGAAAACATCGTGTACACCGGCCAAGCGGGGAGGAAGAGCAACTCTATAAGCCACAGGGCCTATCCTCTCCAGTACCTCAAAGGGTCCAACAAAGCGGGGACTAAGCTTCCCACGCACTCCAAATCTTCGGACCCCCTTCGAAGGCGAGACCTTCAAAAAGACACGGTCACCAATCTGAAACTCTAGGTCTCGCCGCCGAGTATCTGCGTAGCTCCTCTGACGACTCTGGGCTGTCTCAAGATGTCGGCGAACAACTCTGACTTTCTCCTCGGCCTCCAACAGTAGATCTGGCCCCAAAGTCCTCCTCTCACCCACGTCACTCCAATACAGGGGTGACCGACACTTGCGTCCATACAACGCCTCAAACGGAGCCATCTGAATGCTCGCCTGATAGCTGTTGTTGTACGCAAACTCAACCAATGGTAAGTGTCGGTGCCACCCTCCTCCAAAATCCATAACGCACGCTCTCAACATATCCTCGAGGGTCTGTATGGTGTGCTTGGACTGACCATCAGTCTGTGGGTGGAAAGCAGTGCTGAATCTGAGCTGGGTCCCCAAGGCTGACTGTAAACTCCCCCAAAAGCGTGACACAAACCTCGGGTCCCGATCTGAAACAATCGACGCTGGTACACCGTGCAGCCTCACTATCTCGTCCAAATATAACTGTGCCAGACGCTCCAATGACCAAGTCATCTGAACAGGCAAGAAATGTGCAGACTTGGTGAGTCTATCCACAATAACCCAAACCGCGTCGGCTCCACTCTGCGCTCTCGGCAGCCCTGTAACAAAGTCCATGGTGATGTGGTCCCACTTCCACTCGGGAATTGGAAGACTCTGTAACTTGCCAGCAGGAACTCGGTGCTCTGCCTTCACTTGCTGGCAAGTTAAACAGTGAGCCACAAATCTTCCAATGTCCCGCTTCATTCCGGACCACCAAAAATGTGTCTTGAGGTCCTTATACATCTTAGTACCACCAGGATGAATGGTATAAGGTGTATAATGGGCCTCCCTCAAAATCTGATCTCTGATCTCTGGATCCGAAGGCACACAAACTCGGTCCCTGTACCGCAGTACTCCCGAGCTATCCACTGTAAAATCCCCTATCTGATCTGCCTGAATCTGTGATCTGATCCTCTCCAAGTGGGGGTCCTCACTCTGTGTCTCCCTGATCCTGTCCAACAGAGTGGGCTGCAAGACCATAGACATAAGCCTAGCAGAGACCCCAGGGGATACTACCTCAATCTGAAGTCGCCTCATCTGCTCAATCAGCGGTGCCTGCTGTGTGATCAACATGCTCAAGCTCTGCACTGACCTCCGACTCAAAGCATCTGCTACAACATTGGCCTTGCCGGGATGATAAAGGATACTCACATCGTAATCCTTTAGTAACTCCAACCACCGGCGTTGCCTCAGGTTCAGCTCCTTTTGTGTAAACAGATACTTTAAGCTCTTATGATCAGTGTAGATCTCACAATGCTCACCGTAGAGGTAATGCCGCCACAGCTTCAATGCAAACACCACAGCTGCAAGCTCCAAATCATGAGTAGGGTAATTCTTCTCATAATCCTTTAATTGCCGTGAAGCATAAGCAATTACCCTACCATGCTGCATCAAAACACATCCCAAACCGCTGTGCGAGGCGTCACTGTAAATCACGAAATCCATCACCCATCACTGGCAGTGCAAGAACTGGTGCTGAGATCAATCTCCTCTTCAGCTCCTCAAAACTCTGCTGACACTGCTCAGTCCAAACAAACCTCGTCCCCTTCCTAGTCAAACTGGTCAGGGGAGTAGAGAGCTTCGCAAAGCCCTCTACAAACCGACGGTAGTAGCCTGCCAAGCCCAGAAAGCTCCGAACCTCAGTAACCGTCGTCGGTCTCGGCCAATCCCGAACTGTATCAATCTTCGTCGGGTCAACTGCCACTCCAGCGGCTGATACAATGTGGCCCAAGAATGCAACCTCCCGAAGCCAGAACTCGCACTTTTTAAGCTTGGCATACAGCTTCTTCTCACGCAGAAGCTGCAGCACTATCCTCAAGTGCTCCTCGTGCTCCACATCGCTCCGGGAGTAGATCAAGATGTCATCAATAAAACAACCACAAACCGGTCCAAGTACGGCTGAAATACCCGGTTCATCAAGTCCATGAATGCAGCAGGGGCATTGGTCAAACCAAAAGGCATAACCGTAAACTCATAATGCCCATACCGGGATCTAAAAGCCGTCTTGGGGATGTCCTCGGCCCTCACCCTCAGCTGGTGGTAACCTGACTGAAGATCAATCTTCGAAAACACTGAGGCTCCCTGCAACTGATCAAACAAATCATCAATCCGTGGTAGGGGATACTTGTTCCGGATGGTCACTTTATTCAGCTCCCGGTAATCCACACACAAACGAAGTGACCCATCCTTCTTCTTCACAAATAAAACTGGCGCTCCCCACGGAGAAACACTGGGCCTCACAAAGCCCCTGTCCATCAGATCCTGAAGCTGGGCCTTCAACTCTCTCAACTCAGCAGGTGCCATCCTATAAGGTGCCTTTGAGATTGGTGCGGTTCCGGGTACCACATCAATCACAAACTCTATCTCCCTCTCCGGCGGCATAGTCGTCAACTCAGGGGGAAACACATCTGGGAACTCGCGGACAACAGGAATATCCTCGAGTCCCAGTGCCGCCGTAGGCACCTCCACAATCGTCGCCAAGAAAGCGGTGCAGCCTCTACTCATCATCCGCCTAGCCCTCGCCGAAGAAATCGTCACCGCAAACAAGGAGCTCTGACAGCCTCTGTAAACAAACTCCTCCTGTCCCGGCTCACGGAGGGTCACCGTCCTCTCTCTGCAGTCTATGGTAGCATAGTACCTCGACAACCAATCCATACCAAGCACAATATCGAAATCCTGGAGCTGCCGCAAGACAAGCAAGTCTGCCGGCAGAATCCAGGATCCCAACTGCACAGGGCAATCCCTACAATACTCCTCGACATGCAAGACATGATCTGGTATCTGAACCTCTAATGCATGCGATAAAGAAACTACCTCTATACCATGTAGGGATGCAAATGCTCTACTGATAAATGAATGTGATGCACCGGTATCAAAAAGAGCACGAGTACGAACTGCAGAAATCAAATAATACCTGCCACGACCTGCTCTGCTGCTGTAGCATCCTCAACCTGAGCGGCATAGACTCGACCGCTCGGTGCCGGGGGACGTCGCTCTGGCTGTCGCGAAGATGATGAAGCAAAATCCGGCCTGCTGTAGGCCGCAAAAGGTCCTGCTGGATGGTGAGGAACAGATGGTGCTGAAGCTGAGGAAGGAGCTGGATGATCGTCTCTGGGGCACGCGCTCGCAAAATGACCGGTCTGCCCGCAGCGAAAACATCGGCCCTGCCTCTGCGGGCACTGGGTCGGTGGGTGCGGTCCTCCACAAATAATAGAACGATCAGGGCGCGGCTGCCGAGAAGTCTGCTGCTGCTGCGAAGACTGCTGCGGTCGAGGTGGTCGACGCTGCTGCTACTGAGACTGACGAGATGCCCCTGATCTCTACCGTCCCTGATACCCCCGACCCTGCGACTGGAATCGTGGAGGTCTCGGGGGTCCCTGCCTACTCGACTGCCCCTCCTCCATCGATGCCGGGCGCTTCGCCCCAGGAGTCACTACGGGGGCTGGAGCCACCTCTGCCATCACTGCCTCTCCACTCTCCACATAAAGTGCCTGCTCCATCGAGGCCTCCAAAGTCTGTAATCTGCGGGAGCGGACGAACTGATAGATGTCCCGACGCAACCCTCTCTCAAACATGTAGATCCGGTGGGTCTCATCTCTGGCCACGTGGGGCATACAAGCTAACAGCCGATTGAAATCAGCTATGTACATGTGCACGGGCCTATCTCCCTGGCGGAGATTCCTCAGCTGCTCCTCCAAACTCTGTCGAACACTCTCAGGAAAGAAGGCCCCAAGAAGCATACTGCGAAACTCTGCCCAAGAGAGAAGCTGCGTCCCAGGCGGACCAGCTGGTCGCACACGCCGCCACCATGCCTCGGCGTTGCTCTCCAGAAAGTGAGTAGCCAACAGAACTCGAAACCTCTCCTCAATAAACAGGCTCTCGAAATGGCGCTCCATGGCCGTAATCCAAGACTCGGCTGCCCACGGCTCAGCACTCATACCCGAAAAGCGTGGTGGATCAAACTGGCGGAACCTCATCAAAAGATCCACCACCTCCCGCTGCTCTGCCGAAGTCAACGATCCCGTCGTCCCAGACGGTGGCCTACTAGAAACCGGCTCGACCGGAACTGCCGGTGCAGGCTGCACAACAGGGGGTGCCACAACAGGGGAAGAAGGCACCGGCGAACTCTCAGGGGGTGCTACCGCCGGCTGCGCTCTCTGCTCCATCATGAGCATCAACCGACCCACTGCCTCCTCCTGGCGCCGAGACGCCTCAGCCAACTGTGTCATCTGGGCACGGAGCTCCTGAACCTCTGCCTGCTGTCCCTGCCCCGAGTCCTCCTGCTCGGGCTCAGAGGACGAAGGCTGCGATCGCGTCACCATCGAGCGTCGAGGAGGCATCCCCACCTGAGGGACAAAGCAAACAATCAGAACCCAAATCAACACTCGACCCAATCTAGCGAAAGTCAAAAGGCATGTCCCCCTTCCCGAAGTACTATGTTGTCTGCAGCCAACATAGTTGCCACCGAAGGAAGACATGTCTATCACTTATCCCAAACCGCTCGGGAGAGTTAGAAACCCAATCAGGACTCTCGCTAAAAATCTCGGCTCTCACGTGGGTCATCCTAGGGTCCAACCACAAACCTAGGGTTCCTAAGTCTTCCAAGACCTACATCCTAGGCTCTGATACCACTCTAATCTGTCACGCCCCGGGGTCGAAACTGCGCCCCGGGCTCGCCAACAGATCCGCCGCCCATACGGGAAGCCCCGTATAGACGTAGCGACTAACCTGCAAAGAAACATCTATACTAACAGATATCAGAGCTGAAATAGTAGAAGCTGAACTAAAAACATAAAATACAACTACCTCTCAAGTATATATATATACAAACCATCCTCACAACAAAATACAAGAGTCTCTCAAAACAAGAAATAAAAGTACAACTCGATACCTCACTACAAAGTCACTCGACAGGACCAACTCCAATATAATACAGGGGTACCTCTACTCACACGCACTGAAGATGACGGGAAGGGATCTATCTCGCGACTCCCTTACCTCGGTCTGAAGGAGCTGGATCAGCAACTGGAGCAGCAGGAACCGGAGCAGAAGTCCCTGGGGAAAAGACACCACGACGGGTGTCAGAACTACATCCCACAGTAGTTCTCAGTGGGTGCCGCCAACAAGCCCGACGGTCTACCCACTAAGTCTACTAGAGGCATAAAGTAACAAATGCAGTGCTGTAAAGAAAAGCTGGAAAGGTAAAGTCTACAGCTACTATGCCTCTATCTAGATGCTCAAGGAGTGGAACAGAAAGAACAGTATGCCACAACTAACTCTCACTGAGATCACCCAATCTAAACTGACTGCCACATCGGGTCCAGTCAAACCTGCGCCTACCTACTGCCATCGGGTCCAGTCAAACCTGCGCCTACCTACTGCCGCACAGCCTCAACAGGACGGGTCTACCGTAGGTATGTCCATAGCTGCCAAAACTGGCTCAGCCAGAGGGACAAAGCGTCGACAAGTCGCGATAGAGGAGCTCAATATCACGCCGGTACTACAACCCGGTAAATAGCTCAATCTCAACGCTGGTACAACAACCCGGTCTCGCCTACTCCGGAGTGGCACTCGAGGGGAGCGACCCACACGAGTAAAATATCCGCGCATCTCTGTCGAGCACAAATGTGGCTTATGCAGGCTATGATCCAAATCCTCGATCAACAAGATCGGCTATAACCAACAATCACTGTCTCACTCACTGGCTAGAATCCACACAACTGAGACTCACTGTCACTCAGACAGCTCCTAAGAAACCCAGATCTACCATCACTATCACTCTCCCAAAGAAAGCTGATCTACAGACTGCTATCAACTCCACTCGGTCCCCAGACACGAGTGCAAATGCATCCCACAACCACCCGACCTCCCAGCCCACAACCAGGGCGAGAAAAGCTAAGTCCAGAAATGATAATCATAAAAGGTGATGTGGGAATGTCTAAAGCAATAAAGAAACCTAGCCCAAGTTAAAGTTTTCTACAGTCTGGCTGAACATGATACATATGACATGGGTGCTAGGTCAAGTTCCAAAGTTTTAATAATTAGCATGTTGTAGGAATCACAATGATATCACAAAATTCGACAACTAATATACAAGAGTACAAACATACAGTTTTCACATGCTTTTTAATTCATTTACTAGCATGCATGCTCCTACATTCATAGAATTAGCGTGCAGTCCATAGATTTTGAAAGCAAGGTCACCCACCTGAACGTGCCAACTGTCCGGAATCGTACAGCTAAGAAAGCCCAGATACAGCTATATCACAAAATCCACCAAGCCAACAACACGGTAGCAGTGCTCAAAACATCCTGGGTACAAAAACATCTCAAAGTTACACTTTATTCCACACAATTTCCAAGTTCTAAAAATCTGTGCTGAACAGTCCCTTAAACACGAAAATTTCACCTGAAAAACATCCTCCAAAAATTTCAATAAAAATATGACGACGATCCTCGCGAAGAGTAGATGTCGATAGAGTCCTGAAACGTCGAAATCCAATGTCCGAATGAGAAGATAAAAATCCGACAAGCAGGTGCTGTCCAAACCATCCATCAGTCACAAAGAGGGTTAAAAACGTACCCAAAACCCCCAAGAGAAGCTTTGTTCCAGAAAAAGTGTTCAACACGAAAGTCGTAGATTTACCTCTTGTGAAACCGCCGCCGTGAAAATCGTCCAAAAACATCATTGGGGTAGCTCTGTAGACCTCCCAGACTGAACTACGATGGAAATGGGCCTCCAACAGGAAATCGTCGCTCCGCACCACGATGCAGAAATCGCTGTCGTCGCTGCCTCCATAAATTCTGAGCTTTCACCAAAAGATACACAAGAGGATAAGCTTCAACTTTGCTAGAGGGCACAATGGCTAAAAAGCTCGGCAAAACCCCCAAAACAGAAGAGGGAGAGGGTTATTTATAGGCTCCACCAAAAGAATCCAAGAAAAATAGCATAATGGGCTTTTTGGGCCCATTTTCGGGCGCCCGGACGATTCGGGTGCCTACAGTGTTGGGCCCGGCCCAACACAGTGCTCGCCCGAATTGTCCAGGGTCCGCCACGTGTCCAAGTAGCCCCTCCCCGCGCCCGGCGCACGCGCGCCCGCGAATTGCGGAGCGCCGCGTGTCCCGACCGAGGAGCATGGGGCGGCTGCGCCCGGCCAACCGTGGGGCGCCACGTGGCGCCCCCACGTCGCGGGCAACCTGCCCCAACCGCCCCGACCTGCTCCCCTGGTCCGTGGACCGTGCGCGCGTGAGCCGGCCACTTGCAGTCCGCCACGTGGCGCGCCCTGGTCCATGCGCCAGGCCGCAAGTCCCCGTGGACCGCGCCTACCGTACCCGCCAATCGCGAGCCGCCACGTGTCCACTGCACCGGCCCATGCACCAGTGCCAACGTTCTGTGGACCGCGCCGTGTGAGCCGACCAATCCGGTGCTGCCATGTGCACCAGGCCAGTCCACGGCCTCCCCCATGCACCAAAATATGCGTAAAACATCCGGGAGCCCCTTTTTGAGCATCCGGACTCAGAATCAAACTAGCAAATAGCCGTTTTCAAGCGTTTTTCCGTGCTGAATCCAATTCCAACCTCCGTTTGGCCTAATTCTTTTTAGAAATTTCGGCAAACCTAGCCGAAGGCCAACACAGCAAGTGATATCACACAGGGTCCATCTGTGGCATCCCATTGATGCACCATGGGCCAGATACACCAATACTAGGTGTTCTAACAGTGGATTCATCGGAAAAACGTTGCATGGGAACCAATGCCACTACAGGCGGGTTTCCCGACTGACATGTGGCGCCGCCTGATTGGCGGGCGCCGACCGCCATTCTGTGCGTGGTGGGGCCACGTGGCCGGTTCTTGGTGGCCCGCGCAGCTGTTCGCTGTTTAGTGGGCCACGTGGCGTCACCTGGTGGATTCGGACGCAAACAGTGTTGGGCCGGGCCCAACACTGTAGCTTCCCGAATCTTTCGGGCGCCCGGAAAGTCGGCCCAAAAGCCCAAGTGTGCTCTTTTTGGATTTCTTCCGGGTTGAAGCCTATAAATAGGCCTTTACTCTCCATTTTGAAGCTTTTCCCGAGTTCTCTTGACCCTGCTCCCTTCACCAAAGTTGTTGATCATCTTGTTGTGCATCTTGCGGAGGAAGCCCGGAATTTTTGGAGGCCGCGACGTCGACGACTTCGGCATCGTAGCGTAGAGCGACGATATACTGTTGGAGGCCTGTTTCCGTCGCACTTCAGTCTGGGAGCGCTACAGGGCTACCCCGTCGGTATTTTTGGACGATTTTCACGACGTTGGCTCCACGAGAGGTAGGCCTATGTTTTTTGTGTTGGACATTTTCTTTAGATCCGAGCTCTTCTAGGGGTTCCAGGTACAATTTTAACCCCCCCTTGCTATAGGATTTTCTCTTGATAGCAGCGCCTTACCGGATTTTATTCTTCGCACTCGGGCGTCGGATCGAGACGAGCCTATACTTATTTTTCATCTACTCGACGCGAGGATCATCATCGTATTTTTCTTGGATTTTTCTGAGACCTTCACGGAGGTATACTATTCCCTTTTTATCTGTGCAAGAGTTTACAGTTGTGTGGTTGTGATTGTTTGCCCACCTGTACTGTGGAATTTGTAACTCAGCCTACGGGGCTCGGTTTTGGACGTGCAGGTACCCGTTTCGAAGGTCTCGACGAGACGATCGCTGTGATATTTTTATTGGAATTTTCTGAGCACTTTCAACAGGTGAAATAAGGACATCTTTGGGACTGATTTTCTGTACGTGTATGCGAGGGTAGTTTTTGGGATTTAAGTGTAATTGTGAACTTTGTGTTGTACCCAGGAGAGTTGCGGGTATTGCTGGACCCTTTGGAGTAGGAGATTTGGATTTTCTGGTATTTTCAGCTGTGGGACTTGGACAGTCAACTCTTCAGGTGGGTGGTTGTTGTATCCCTCTCCTTTGGTGTGCTCACTAGGAACATCAGAGTATCCCGATGTTAGAAAAGGCCGAACTTATTGTTGATAACCTTGCATGCAATATATGATTAAATAATTGATAGTTTATCCATGTAACTGAGATAATGGCATATGGGCATGAGTATTATATTATGATCGCTTCTGTTTGATTATTTAATTATCTGGAACAGCATGATCAGCTGTAGGTTAGCAATTAGTGACTATGCGAATAGGGATCATCACTTCGAGAAATTAGTGTTGGCACTCGTTGCTTTGGGACAATTGCATGCTTAAAATGGTCATATAACTAAGTCACTATTTTACTGATATACTATCTTTTGGGATTTGACTTAGGAGAAACTATATTTTTATTTCTTTCTCCTATTATTTAGACTTCAGGGATAGCATGCTCGGGTTCGAGCGGGGGGCTGGGATAGTGTAGTCAGGTTGCTGGGGATTTGGGACAGGCTGGGCTTGATGGTAGGGTATTGCGGTAACCACGAATCTTGGGTGGTTGACCGGGCTGTACTATTGCATCAGATTGGGATAGGGGGATCGGGCTTTCTTTTGTGGATGGTTTTTCCCACTTGATCTGAGTCGCGATCCAGTCCTGCTATATCAAGTTACTTGTGGTTACTTACTTTAGTCGTGTGGGTCGCTCCCCTCGAGTGCCACTCAGGAGTGTGCGTCAAACAGACTTTGAGTCCTTGAGACTCCTTTGCTTCGGTGTTATGCAAAGGCTGGCATACCCGTCGCGGCAGGCAGTACCAGTGTCTACTGGTGGTCGGATTGGGTTATTTAGGCAGGCTTTTAGATACTGATGCATACTTTTAACTATTCATACTAGCTTGACATGTAGAGGTATTTTAGTGGTAGCTCTTTCATCAGCTGTTATACTTAGCTTCCACCCCTTTCTTCTCTTTTTGCCTCTGGTAGACCTGGTGGGCATGTCTGAGTTAAGGCTTTACCCACTAGGGGAGGCTACTGTTTTTATAGTAGTTCTTACCCCCATCGTCTTTTCTTGTTTTTCTCCTTTTGTTTTGCAGAGTCCTCTACGGGAGTTGCTGGGCCGTCAGCAGCTGATCGAGGTAAGAAGATTGCGGACTAGATAGAGAGCCACCCGATAGTTGCTAGCAGGAGTTTTTGGTGTACCCGGTTTTCTCAGACTGTCCTTTTGTATTTCTTTTGGGTTTGGCTTTAGCCAGTTAGTTGTATATTTTTGTGGTGAGCTGGGAGAGATATTTGTATTTATTTTACAGTTGTACTTTATTTACTTCCAACTTTTATCTGAGATATAGTAGTTTTAGTTCAGCTCTGATTTTATGCTCTTTTATTATTATTGCTTATATCTGAGCAGGTTACCGACGCTTCGTGTACACGAAAAATACCGTGTGCACGGCGGATCTGTAGACGGGCCCGGGTTCTGGTTTCCACCCGGGGAGTGACAGAGACTGCGTGCCCTAAATCTAAAGTTTCAGCAGTACATTAAGTACCCGAAGCACTCAATGGTTGAGCACCTTCGTGTGATGGGCACCATGATTCGGGACCTTAAGGCTGCTGGAAATGAGCTCAACGATCAACGATGAGCAACAGGTTCTCGCGGTGATTCGTTCACTGCCGGACCGTGAATAGTCCCAGATAAAGCTCCTGATGACGCACAGTGAGGGCATTAAAACGTTTAATGACATATCACGTCATCTCGAGCTTGAGGCAGAACGCTTGGATGCGAGCCGTTCTGTCGCTCTTGTTGCACGCTCTGAGAAGCGCGATGGGATTGCACCCAAGCGCAAAAAGCGTTACAACAATGGAGCGCAGAAAAGTAAAAATCAAATTCCTTATGGTGGAGCTAGAAAGCGCGGCAGAGGCAAGCGCGCTGGCAGCAGAGATGTTGCGAAGCTAAAATGCTATAACTGCAAGAAGAAGGGTCATTTCGCTCAGGATTGTTCTGAGCCGAAAAAGGTAGCCCTACCACTCTCACACTGTTTTGTTTACTCTTATGCTTTAGTAGCTAATTCTCTTTCCGATTGGATTGTGGATACAGGAGCAAACAAGCACGTAGTGCGTGATCGAGCGGGATTTGTAGATTACCATCGAGTACCGACTGGCACACAATTTGTCACCCTTGGGAATAGCTCAATGGAGGAAGTTATTGGAGTTGGTTCGTATCGACTCAAGTTGCGTGGTGGCCGCACCTTATTTCTTCAAGATGTGCTATACGCACCCGGTATAAGATGTAATCTATGTTCAGTTTTAGCTTTGCTACATTTAGGCTATTCTTTTCATTTTGACAGAGACCGCCTTGACATTTCCTTTCATGGTACTTTATTTGGATATGGTATATTAATAAATGGTTTCTTTAAGTTAGATTTTGGAGGATGATTCGTTTGCTTTTGCTTCTTCTTCTTCTAATTTCTGTGATGAATCCGTTAAATGGCATGCCAGACTAGGCCATATAGGTCAAGAAAGAATGAACAGACTGGCTCGAGTAGGCTTTTTGGGGTCTCTCGCCAAAGTTGACCTATTTGTGTGCGAGCCTTGTCTGGCCGGAAATGCATGTAGAAAGCCTTTTGGTAAGGCTACTCGTGCTTCTCATCCTTTGGAGCTGATCCACTCAGACATTTGTGGGCCAACGAATGTGAGATTTGCCTCTATACGTGTGATTTTAGCCTTAGTGGCTCATCTAGATTTGAAATTGTTCCAAATGGATGTCAAGACAGCTTTCCTCAATGGAGAATTAGCGGAGGAGATCTACATGGATCAACCTGAGGGTTTTGTACTCGAAGGTCAAGAAGACAAAGTATGTCGTCTTAAAAGGTCTATTTATGGTCTCAAACAGTCATCGAGACAGTGGTATTTCAGATTTCATGAAGCCATCATCTCTATCGGTATGTCCATGATAGAGAAAGACCACTGTGTATATGTCAAGAAGTCAGAGAAGGGAATTTTGTTTCTCTCTCTATACATCGACGACATACTATTGGCTGGGAATTACATCGAGTTGATCAATACTACTAAGGAGTGGTTATCTTTCAATTTTGAGATGAAAAATATGGGTGAGGCGAGCCATGTGCTCGGTGTGAAGGTCATCAGAGATCGCTCTAGGAGACTTCTTGGTCTGTCTCAAGAATCCTACATTAAAAGGATTCTGGAGCGGTTTAGGATGCATCATAGTAAACCCGTTGATACTCCAGTGGAAAAGAATCACACTTTAAGTCTTGATCAGTGCCCTAAAACGGATAAAGAAAAAGAGCAAATGAGTAGGGTCCCTTATGCGAGTGTGATTGGCAGCTTGATGTACGCTATGATGTGTACTCGACCTGACATATGCTTCGCTGTTGGTTTGGTAAATCGTTACAAGAGCAACCCAGGACCTGCTCATTGGCAAGCGGTCAAGAGGATCCTTTGATACTTAAAGGGAAACAGTGATCTCGTTCTATGCTTTCAAACTGGGGACTTGAGATTGAAAGGACATAGTGATGCTGATTGGGGCTGTGATAGAGATTAGCGCAGGTCCACTTCAGGCTATGTGTTTATGCTTGGAGGTGGGGCAATTTCCTGGTACAGTAAAAAGCAGAGTTGCATTGCCTTGTCTACCATGGAGGCGGAGTATGTTGCTTGTTCAGCAGCCGTTCAGGAGGCTGTTTGGCTGAGGAGATTTCTCCAGCACCTCGACATTGTGACTCGAGCTAATGAGCCTATTGAGATGGTCTCTGATAGCATGGCTGCTTTGGAGTATGTGAAGGACCCCAAGTATCATGGCAGGACCAAGTACATTGACATCCGTTTTCACTACATTCGAGAGATGATTAGGCTAGGCGAGGTCACTCTTAGACATATCTCCACCACTAGGATGGTGACTGATTCTTTGACCAAGCCAATAGCTAAGGGATATGTTCCTGACCCACGTTAGGAGTTTGGGTTTTCGCAGGTTATGATGTATGAACATTATTGAGACTTTTGTATCTTATACTTTTCTTAATGAAAATATGTTTTTCTTTTATGTATGATTGCGTAATTGATACTAGTAGGCACATATTACCATTAGTCACCAGGCTCAGGTCAGCCCACTCACACGGGTGATCACCCTGGCACCTAAGTGGTGAGCAGGATGAGACTAAATAATCATATTAAACTTTAGTAGTTGTAATATGATTGCTTTATTCATATACGTTATGAATAAAGTGTTGATACGATTTGAAAGTCACCTTAACGAGTTTAAGATAAGACTCTTAGGAGTTGGATATGAGAATTCTTTTGCGAAATTCCATATCGAGCCTGTATAGCAGCCGAACCTAAATACTTGGGTTAGAGAGATGACCTGAGTTGTGTAGTGATTAGATGCCTTAGTGGTGCCTAGACCAAGGTTCGCATGGCGTTTTAGAGTGTGACATGACCCATTGGGTGGGTGCTCCGCCATGGCATACATATCATACTGTATGTGATTGTCGACCAGTTAGTAGAGTGACATATACTCTTCCCTCTATGTCACTGTGTGAGCACTAACCCCTTTTTTTTTATGCCATCGACTTATAACTATATTATGAAGTAGAGGTCCAAAGTAACTAACTTAGCGTATATCTTAGGGTCATTAGAAAATACGATCTCGCGGAGCATGTCTAGTAAAGTGCTTGGACCGATACAGATTAATATGAGGGGCTGAGGAAGATGTTTCGATAGCACACCACGAAAGTCTTGTGTCTCATTGCCCGGGCGGTTATCTCGGTTGTGTTACTTGAGATAATCATGAGTACAAAAGATGTTGTAGGGTCAAGTCCTGTGATTACAGAAGGAAGATTTGTGATACTTGATCTGGTGTGTGTTGAAACATCTAGGGCATATACGTTTTTAGTCAGTGATGTGCTATATTAGTTGGGTGGTGACTTAATATGGCACTCCTGCATCATTGTGATTTTTTTTTATCTGGTCGCACGCTCCATTACCCGTATGAAGAGTAGAATGTATATGAGAGAAAATTGGCAAATGTGGCCAAGTGGGAGATTGTTGCCATGTGGTGTGTCCACATTAGCCGGTTCTAATTTGACTCAATCCATATGAGATGTGGATTATGATTTATTCTTTTGTGTTAAGGATAAGATCAGAATTTATCCTTATATGTTAAGGATAAGGATAGAATTTATCCTTATGTGTTAAAGATAAGGATGTGTTTCTTATTGGTTAAGAAACATATCTTAACCCATATCCTAACCGATATTCTCTTATCTCTACGTGTGAAAGAGAATATCCTAAGGAGTCCTAATAATCTATAAATAAAATCCCTTCCCTCATACGTTGAGATATATGATATACGATATATGATACATAATAAGAAATAGAGATTTCTTCTTCCTCATTCTCTCTCTACGTTCTCTCTGGGTTTCTTCCTTCGTTCCCGGGGTTTTGGAGTGTGGACATAGAAGAGAACTCTGGTAGCCCTCTTCGCATCCGATCCGATCTGCGCATCTGATCTGCAACCAGGAGATTCGTGAAGAGTCAAGAATTACCAAGACAAGGACGATCCAAGAAGGCTAGTAAAATAAGCTACCCGATCCGACTTTTGGTTCCTGGATATGTTGGCTATCTAGTTTGTAAGTTTCCGCTGCCCTATAATTCCAACAATAGGCTTGAAGTGGATCATTGTGCATATTTCTGCATTTATAATGACGGAGCTTCTACATTTTGTTATTATATGTCGACGACATCGTGGTCGCCGAAAATAACAAAGGCCGGATATCTATCTTGAAAACTCAGTTAACTGGTGAGTTCGATATGAAGGACTTAGGAACCGTGAATCAAATACTCTGGATGAAGGTACTACGGGAGAGAAAGAATAGGAAAGTTTGGCTTTCATATAAGAGTTATGTGGAGAAGGTTACGCTGCGCTTCAACTTGCAGAATGCAAAGCCAGTTTCTATTCCGTTTTCTATTCATTTAAAATTGTCGGCCGAGCAATCACCGAGTATGGAAGCAGAAAAGGCGGACATGACTCGATAATCATATTCATCGGCAGTAGGGAGTTTTATGTTTGTCATGGTGTGCACGAGACCCGACATTGCTCAAGCAGTGGGAGAAGTGAGTCGGTATATGGCGAATCCAGGTTGTGAACATTGGAATGCAGTGAAGCAGATTCTCAGATATTTGAGAGGCACTGCAGATTTCTCACTCTGTTATGGTTTTGCGGATTTGGAGTGCGTTGGCTATGTGGATGCAGATTTCGCAGGAGATAAAGACAAAAGAAAGTCTATCACGGGTTATGTTTTCTCCATGAGCGGTGGTACTATTAGCTGGGAGTCGAAGCTTTAGTCGATAGTCGCTTTGTCGACGACGAAGGCAGAGTATATAGCATTAACACATACTTCTAAGGAGGCTATCTGGCTAAAAAAACTTTTAGGGGAATTGAAAGTGAAGCAATATGTGGTGGGAGTGAATTGTGATAGTCAAAGTGCAATGCACTTAGCGAAGAATCCGACGTTTCACTCTCGGACAAAACACATTGATATTCGTTATCACTTCGTGAGAGATGTGGTAGATGAGGGTTTTATCTCATTGTTGAAAATTCACACAGATGCTAATCCAGCGAATATTTTAACGAAGCCGGTGACTCGAGAGAAGTTCTATTGGAGCATGACTTCTCTGGGTCTTGAAGCTACGTGAGGAGAGTGGGAATTTGGAAAAATCTTCAATTTTGTATTTTATAAAATTTGACACATATTTTTAAGTGGGAGAATTGTTAGATTATGTAAAATTATCTTTCGAGTTGATATCATGATATTCAACTCATCGCGACGGATTGAATATGTTGAATTTGAACCTAATTTGATCCAATCTTGTTCCTAAAGATTAGGGATGATTTGGGAATATTTTAAAGAGGATATCGATGACGAATTGAAAACTCGGATGGACGGTGGAGATCGTTTCCTATTAGAATTAGGTTTTTAGAGTTATATTAACTTTTGTGACTCATTTTTTATTTTTTAGAGTTTCATTGAAAAAATTCTAATTGAGAGGAAAAACGTAGAGGGCCTCCGTGAGAGAGTTTCTTATAATATAATTTTACTCTTTATATTTTTGTGTCATGGATTAATCGAAGAATGTATTGAGATGGTCTTACCCGTGGACGTAGGTCGACACATTGTTGGCCGAACCACGTAAATCTTATGTCCTTATATTCTCTTATTCGTTGTATTAGCTTTGTTATTCTCGTGCTTGTTTTCTACGATCATTCTCCTTTACGTTTATCTACGAAAGATCCTGTTTCCGCTGCGCTTGTGTGCTGTGTGGGTTGATGTGTGCTCGATAATCCCACAGCCGATTTTCCCTTTCACCTCGGCAAACATGCAGCATGCATAGTTACTGTATTCTGAAAATTGCATGGTTATTGTATTCTATTATAGTTTGACACTCTCCGTCTTAGAATTCAAACAAATTATTAATTTTTTGAAAATTTTTTAGAAAATTAATCCTAGCCACAAGAGATGTTAACTATTTAAGAAGTAAGATTTACACCTATATAATATAAGTATATAGTTAGAGTTGTTCTTGCACTAATTATACATAAAAATTTCATGTAAATTTTTTTATTTGCATCACCATTTTTGTTCATTTCTTTTTCTTAGAAATTCATTTTAATTAGAAATATTTTGATTTACAGAGAAACACTAATTTTATATTAAATCTGAAAAAATAAAGTGAAAAACTACTTTTTTTCAGAAACCAAACGTGCAAAAGATAATTTTTCAATCAATTTTTTTTGTTTTTGATATTTTTTAAAACCAAATATTTTCTAAATAAAATTTTATTGAAAGTTTAGAGTTTTTAACATAGTAATAAAAAATTTAGGAACCAGATTAAAATCGATTTGACTTAAAAAGATAGAAAATTTACGGTGCCAATTTGCCCAATTTAGATAATTAAAGAACCTACTCTATATTAACATTCCACTAAAATCATTTAAATTTTTTTATAAAATAATTATTTTTTATAATTTTTTAAAATATTATAATATATGATTTTGATTTCCAATTCGGATAGTAACCACTTTCTAAATTATTTCATATAATTTTATATCAAAAATAATTATTTTATATAATTTCACACAAGAAGTGCTACATGTACACCCCCAAAGGGGGTGTACATCATACACCCCCACCCATCTATGGTGGGGGTGTTTTTTAGGGGTCACATGAAGTGACCCCTCATCACACCCCCACCATAGATGGATGGGGGTGTGAGATGTACACCCCCTTTGGGGGTGTACATATAGTATTTTCCATTTCACACACATCTAAACAAAACAAAGTGAACATGAATCTCAAATTTGAAAAGAGAAGCTATACATTAAAGTCTCGGAAGATGGGACTTAACATCATGGAGGGCTCTCATGTAAACAAAATGTCACGTCCAAAGTTTACAAACTCGCTTCTTCACTCAAGCATGTTTTTCCATCATGATGTCTCCCGATTTTTATTCTCCGTTGTACAATGATCCTCCTTCACAGCAGGTATATTTGATGCTCCCAATTGTCCCATATCAAAAATGAATAAAATTATGACTGAATTTATATAAAATATGAACAATAATAATAATAATAATAATAACTGAATTTAAGTATTTTGAATTATAATTTGATTCAACGAATTATTATTGCTAGTGGCCGGGCCGGGTCGGATCGTTATATTTGGTTTCAGAGACAATAACCAGCCGAAAGTGTGTGACGAATTTCGGCTGAGCCTGGATCTAAATAACAGGGCTAGCGAAACAAGTCTCACACCTGATGATCTTGGACTGCTGTGCGTGTGTTTGGATTGACGAGGACATGATTGGATTTATATAAGACATAGATATTTTTAATAATAAAATAAACTTAAATATTTTGGACTGTGATTTAAACCTAACGAATTGTTATGGCTAGTTGGCCGAATCATAGTATATGTGTAGCTCTTTCCCTTTTAATTGTTTCATCTAACTTCTAAATTTGATTGAACTAATTAATAACTTGTTTTGTTTTTTTCTATGTAGTCCACCCCAATATTTGTTTCCACCATAAAATTGTGAGATTATTCATATTTTAATTAACTTCTATATATATATATATATATAATAATTAATATTTTAATTTTATTAGGATGAAAGATTACTATAATAAAATTAGATTATAAAAATATATTTTTATAATATTTTTATATAAATATTTTATTTATATTTTATTTATATTCAAAATTAAATTATTAGGTTATATTTTTAAAATATATTATAATAATATGTCGCTAAATACCCTAACAACTGCACATATAACGATTACTAATAATAAGTATCGATATTTTTATCAGCGATATTTTTTTAAAATTTTAAAAATTTTTAAAATTATCACTATAGCATAATTTTATTATAGTGAGCTAAGTTGGATTTAGAAAACTTATAATTTTCTCCCTCTCCTACTTTTTCAATTGAACTTATATGCATTCATCCAATATCATAAATCATCTACTATGAAATTTTTTTCCGTCATAATTATTATATATAACATTATTATAACAAAATTATATTACAGCGATACTTTTAAGTATTTCTAAAATTTAAAAGAAGTGTCGCTAATAAAAATACCGATATTTATAATTAGTGTCGCTAAGTGTATAGCAACACATTATTGTAATGTGTCCTAAAAATGTATCGTTATAATCTAATTTTGAATATATATAAAATATAAATAGAACACTTGTACAAAAGTGTCACCAAAATATGTTTCTATAATTTAATTTTGTTATAGTGTATTTACAGTATCTAATTAAATATCTCTATATTTTATAAAGTATATAAAACAAAACTCAATCTTTTAATGAATAATTTTGCTGTAAAATTATCATTTTATTTCTAATTAGGCACTCTGCATCTTATAGTTTTTTTTTAAATCTAACTGTAGGTAGTTCAACGGTCATAATGAAAAAATATTTCTCTACTATAGTTTTTTTTTTTTTGCAATTGATGCTTCAATTTTTTTTTTTTTTTTTTTTTTTTTTAAGTTAAACTAAGTCAGATCGATTTTTTCAAATTTTAATTTTAATAACTTTGAAAAAAAAAATAATGTTATTTGTGCAGCTATAACACTATAATAAAATTATACTATAGCAACACTTTTAAGTGTATGTTTCTAAAATTTGAAAAAAAAAATATCGTTAGCAAAAATACCGACACTTGTAATCAGTATCGTTATATGTACAGCCGCTATAGTGTATAGCGACATATTATTATAATGTGTCCCTATAACCTAATTTTGAATATAGATGAAATATAGATAGTAAACTTGTACAAAAATATGATAAAAATATATTTTTATAACCTAATTTTATTGTAGTATAATAATATATGTGCAAATTTTACACCCTCAACTTTGAAATTTTCAGAGTTTATTGTTGATTGACATTATTATTTTTTAAAAAAACAAAGGCAATTTTTCTTTTATAAATAGAATAAATGTAGATTCATATATACTATGCATCCATTTTAATTTTACATATTGTTTGAACGGCACGGCCACTCAATATATATATGGATACTTATATTTTTAAGTAACTTTAGGTTTTAAGGAAATTATTTAAGATTAATTTCATACCATGGCATATTATAATTATTTAATGTTAGTTTCATACCATGCCATGTTAAAAGTTTGTTGTCAATCTAAATTAATAAAATATCAAAATTTTTAAATTTATTAATTTGAGAGAGAATCAAAAATGTAAAATTGATTTGTTTTTTAAATAACATTGTATCCACTTCATTTATTTACTATATGAATTTAGTTACAAGAATTGAGATAATGAGACATCGAAAAAGATATAGGACAATCCGAACAAACACACACACACACACACACACACACACACAAAAAAAAAAACCAAAAAATCAAAAAAAAATTATACCCCTCACTCAAACCAAGTCATTAAGAACTGCAAAACTCAGTTCGTTCACTGTCCACGTCTCGAATTAGTCTAATAGACAATAGGGAATAACAAACAATAGGAGTTTATAAGATTGGTTTCTAAAATTTGCATTATTTCTTTCTAGTCAAATCCTTCGCTGACATGCTGCAACTCTAATCAGATCCCTCGCTGTTGCCCTTTGTAGACTATTTCCTAATAGAAGCTCCCAGATACCCGTGACTTTCATCACAGATTTCTGAATATGTCTACCTTTGGATGTTGAATGTAAAAAATCTATTGATTACACTTCCTACAAGTAGATGATCAACAGTTTCCACTTTACTGCCACACAAAACACACTATTGATTTCGAACCATCTTCTTTTAAGTAGATTGTTAACTGTAGGTAAGTGTTTCTTAAATTAGAGCTAGCCAAATAAAAATTCCAATTTTAAACGGTATTGTCAGCTCTCAAACTTTGAGCAAAATAGAATCCCAAACTATCCCATCTCGGATCAACATATACACTGACTTAACTGTGAAACCCCTTCTCACATTCCATCTTCATCGAATTTCATCATGCATGTCTAAAGCATGGAAACTTGAAAGGAATCCCTTAAATTCTCTGATTCTACAATCATTTTCTAATATTCCGACCCCAACTCCTCATCATATATCAGATCATAAGTCAATCCATCGTTCATCACCAAAATCATAGCACGTGCCACTTTAAAAAAATTTCTTGGTAGAAAGCACACTCTCCTATCATTGTGAAGTTGGTCTAAATCATAGTTAATTAATTCACAAATAATTCTCGAATTATTCGTGAATTATTGAAAATTTGAATTAAACGAATCGTTTTTGAATTTTTCTAAAAATTCAGATTAATTCAGTAAATTTTCAACCAAAAATTATTATTCACGAATAATTCGCGATTTTCGAATTTTTTTTCAAAAAATTCAGCTCCTTTTTTTTTTGAATTTTAAAAAGTTAACCACCCTCACCTCTCAAGTCACACGACTCACACCTGTCATGCACTCATGCTGCTGGCCATCGGAACCCCCCGCGCGCCGCTCGCCATAGGACCTCCTCTCGGCCCGCGCCGCTCGCTATCGGAACCCCTCCCAGCCCGCGTGCCGCTCGCCATCGAAACCCTCCGAACCCTCCGGGCCGCGTGCTGAAGACGCTTGCCACCAGAACCCTCCGGGCCGCGTGCTGAAGACGCTCGCCACCGGAACCCTTCGGGCTGCGTGCCGAATTTTTAAAAATTATTTTGTATTTATTTATTTTTATATTTTTAAAAATTATAATTGATTATGTTAATAATATAAATCTAGAAAAAAATAATAATTTAATAGGCGAATTTTTTATCTCGAATGTTTAATTGGTGAACGTATAATTTTCGTATAAATTACGTATCTAAATAATTGGCGAGTTCGTTTGTTTACCGAATTTTTCAACGAATTTAAAAATTATGAAACGAATTTTATCCGTATTATATCCGAACAGAATTTTTACCGAATCCGAATTAACTAACTATGGTCTAAATGTTCTTCCTTGGTCCAAAGATTTTCTCCTCTTCTAATATGAAGTTCTAATAAGAGTCTTCCATTGTAAATTCTGTTATGTGAATAAATGTCACCACCATTTTGAAAGCAGTGCATCGATCATTCAACAAGTCGAGATCCTTTACCCCCAAAGTTCTCTTCCTTTCTTATCCCTATATACACAATTTCATGCTACCATACGTGCACAACCCTTGACATCTAGTCCCCTTTTCTAGGAGAAATCTCGCCTTTGTATCTCAATCTTTTTAATAACCTATTTCGAAGTCTTAAAAATTGAGAAAAAATGCAAAGGCAAATTAGCAAATACCAAATTTACTGAAATTAGTCTACCTTCTTTTGACAGTAATTTAACTCCTAACTATCTATCTTTCTTTGAATCTTATAGATGATCCTTATCCAGTACTCTTTACGTAAAGCTTTGGTAGACAACGATAACCATAAATATTTGATTAATTTTTTTTTCACCTTGCACCCCAAATATTTGACAAGACTAATATTTTTCTCGACCCTACCTCCCATATAAAATAATTTTGTTTTTTTTTTTTTTAATCACCTTCGCACCTAAAGTCTACTCAAATTGATCCAGATGAATCGAATATTCTTAAAAAATTTCTTCTTCACCTCACGAAAAAAAAAAGTGTTGTTCGCATATTAGATAAGTTTCACTCGACTGTCCTAAGAGGGTGCAATATCTATGACAAAATTATATGTATTTGCTACTTCCATTATCTTGACTAGACATTCAACAACCAGTAGAAAAGAATAAAGTGACAGAAGTTGGAATCACCCAGCCTCTCTCCCCTTTTTATTTTATCTAATTAGTGGCTGCCGCATTAACCATCACAACTACCTTGGCGTTACAAATATAGAACTCCACCCAACAACACCATTGAGGAATATCCATTTAGTCATAGACCTTTTCGAAATCCACCTTAATCCCAACTCCACGCAACTAATTCACTCGTCACGACAAATGCGTGAGTCAACAATCTCCCTTTAAAGAAAGCAGATTGGAAAGTGAAAATAAGCTCTTGTATGACCACGTCTAGTCTATTAATTAGTATTTTGAATATAACAATCCACTCCACTAGTAAAAATAACTCGTTGAGCCCAAACTATTGGCCCAAAATGGTTAAGCTTAGTTATTATTATTAGTGTTCATAGTTTTTTATATACCCAATTATAATTTTATTTTCATTTGATATGAGACTATTGAGATATCACATTTAAGATTATTTTTTATATTTCATTCAAAAAAATTAATGAATTATAAGTCATTGGCCGACACTGCACCTTTCTTTTCTTGGATCAGACAAATATTAAAAAAATCAAAAGAACGTGTAGAGATTCGTCCTTCATATAGGTCAAAAAAACATATTAAACACATCTTTTTTGATGAATGATGTCTCAAAAGATCTGATAAAAATTTAGGGTTTTGCTAGGTGTACACCCCATAAGGGGTGTACATCCTACACCCCACCTCATTCTGGGATGGGGCTTCTTTCACTGGTCACTTCGATGTGATCAGTAAAATTCATCCCATCCCAAAAAGAGTAAGATGTACACCCCTCATGAGATGTACACTTATATATACCCAAAAATTTATTAAGAAACCATCCGGTAAATAGGATAGTTGTTCAGGATTGACAACTCGTTTGGGTCTAAAAAAGTTTATTCCACCCTCCATTAACAACCACTTCATGGTACTCAACAACAAAATCTCAACTTTTTTTTTTTTTTTCCCTTTATGTCGGAGCATGAATCTTATTTCTACTCGTACGTAATTAGCTTTCGGAGAAATTATTGCCTGCACCTGGTGCTTTTGCACACTATTTTCCATCATCAATATTTTCAAATTAAAATCTAATCTAATAATTATGATTTATAATTTGTAAAAAACTTTATATGTACAATAATTATGAGTTTTTAAAACCTATTACCTAAGCATCAAATTAATAGTGTCAAATATCATATATATATATATATATATATATATATATATATATAGAGAGAGAGAGAGAGAGAGAGAGAGAGAGAGAGAGAGAGAGAAATGATGTTCAAAATTTACAATTTCCTAGCTGAGACGGTCGACCATCTGTTCACGAGATGCGTGTCCTGACGTTTCGTGATTGGGATAGACGATGAGGACATGGGTTTCCATGTGTTAGGGGACAATGTTAGAGGGACGCGGGAGGAGTGGTCGGAAAAGATAGACCGGTGGAGGTGGCTAAGGTACTAACCTACCTGTCGGCAAACTAGTGGGTACTTTGAAAAATACGAAATAAGGTAATCTTCCGGTAGTCTAATTCCGACCCCCTCTATGCTGTTACGTGGGTTAGAAGCGAGCTTGCGCTGTGGGCAGACCTGTGAAATCGTGTTTTGTTTGATTGTTGTCCTTTTTATTATTTTAGTACTAGTTCTAGTAGTCTTATTTTATTTCTTGATTTTTTTTTTCTGAGATCTTGTTGTCTCACTCATGTTAGCTTAATCCACTTTCGTTATGAATAAAGCGAGTAGCGTGCTATATTTTTTTCAAATTTTTTTTTTTTACAATTCCAAATATGTATGGACCTTTCTAATATAACTACTCTACAGCAAAATTATACTATAGCGATATTTTTAAGTGTTTTTAAAATATAAAAAAAATATCGCTAACAAAAATACCGACATTTGTTATTAGTGTCGTTATATGTGCCGTCGTTAGGATGTATAGCGACACATTATTATAATATGTCTCAAAAATGTGTCTCTAAAATCTAATTTTGAATATAGATAAAATATAGATAGAACACTTGCACAAAAGTGTCACAAAAATATGTTCCTATAATTTAATTTTGTTGTAATACTAGCTATATATTAAGTGTTTGGTCAGGAAAAAAATCTAAAACATCATCTTTTGATTTAGCTTAATTTCCTAAACTAAATAGTTAGTCCATTCAAATTAATTAATTGCTTCATTTATTAATTAATGTGTAGCTAGAACAATTAAATTAATTTAACATAATTACAATTTAAATTAGCAAATAAAACCTTTATTAATTTAGTTAAATATAAGATGTATCAATTAAAGAAAGATACTTGAGGAGCTTATATCAAAATGGCCTTCACTTAAAAGGAATGTGAAATAGGGTTTGATGCAAAATTTAAATTTAAAATTTTAACATAATTACAATTTAATTAGCAAAACCTATAATTTAGTTAAATATAAGATGTATCAATCAAAGGAAAGATGTTTGAAAGGAGGAGCAAATATCAAACGACCTTCATTTAACTGGGGTTTGATGCAAAATTTAAAATTTAAATTTAAAATTTGAATTTAAAATTTGAATTTTTTTTTTAAAAAAACTCATACAAAAATGTGGCTGCTGGGATTCGAGCCCAGGTCTCTACGGCCACAACGTAGAATTCTTACCACTAAACTACAGCCACCAATCATTTATGGAAAAATAATATTACTTTTATGAATATCTTTAAAAGTTTCGCGCCATGGCGGTGGGGCCTACGCGCCACGTGGGGAACGGGTCGGGTGACGCGACGGGTCGGGTGAAACAGTCAAACGGGTCGCATCGGTCGCCGCTTCCCCATACATGGGCGCGGGACCCACCAAGTAATTGTTCTCTCTCCAACGTCCCTTTCTCTCCCGCCCTTTTTCTGTCCCCGTAATTATTATTGCACGGACGATACATTGGTTGTATTTACCAATAATTTAAATATTATATCTATTATATAAAAACTTTATACAATATAATATTATTTTTTTAAAAAATATTTAACATAAAAATATAAAAAATAATTCTCCAAATATTCTTACGATATAGCAAATACCACGTATTCTTTGTTATATAAACACTTTATTATATTAAATTAATTTATTAAATAATAAATTTTATTATTTTTTTAGAATTTTTTGATATTTGAAAATATTAAGTTTTCATAAAATTTTAATATTTTAAAATATTAAAATATATTTTATCGACGTTTGGTATATAGATCTCTATATGATCTTCATTTGCTGTCTCTTTCAAATATGATGATAAACTATATTGAAATATTTTTAAATATTTTTAAATAAAAAGATAATTTTAAATATTAAATTTAACTATAGTAGCACAGCTTAAAAAAATTATTTTATTTAATAAATAATTTGATAAAAATATATAATAAAAAATAAAAATATTTTGTTATTAAAAAAACTATATTTTATGCTATTATATGTCATCACATATGTATATTGAAAAATTCTAAAATTCCGTTTGATTCGAGAATAAATTTAAAAGGTATAATTTTTTTTTATATCTAAAATAGCTTGCTATTTCGAAATAATCAAGTATGAAAGTTAAATCGCGTTTGATTCAAAAATTAGTATTCGCTGAAATAGATAAAATTGTGTTTGGTTAAAATTATGGAATAGTAAATTATGGAATAATAAAAAATAGTAAAAAATGATGATAGATTTTTTTATGAAAATACCAACTTTATCCTTACCTTGTATATAGAAAAATTAATTTATATTATATAGTAAATTTGAAAAAATTTAAATATAAATAATAAATTATATTTTATCCGAAACCTAATAATATTTTATATTTTATAATATATTTTAGTAAATAATAATTAGTAAATAAAATTATAATGCAATCCAACATTTAACTTTACAAAAATTTTGAAAATAAATTTATTTTGATTAGGCCATATAAGAATAACTAACCATAAAATTACAAATTATACTTGTAATTACATTCTATTCAAATATAAACCAAATAAAAATAATAATAATATTTATATACACATTAAACAAGAAAGCAATAGTATATACAATTACATGTAAGTAACGAGGAGGGTGAGAGGGATGAGTAAATATAAATAGAGTTAAAAAAAAATTCAATCACTCCTCCGGAATAAAAGGGTCCCAAATTTTTATTTCATAGGGTAGAAGGGATAAATCTTAACGAGTTATTTTAGAATAATCTGTTAATACCGAGATAAATTAAATCTGATATTAAATTTAATATTTGACTAAAATAAAAAAATAAAATAAATTATTTTTATTTTATTTCTGAACCAAGAGTTTATCATAGAAAAAAAAGGACACAAAGGCTCCATTTGAGTACAAGAACTAGTAAGGGATAAGGGGGATATCCCCCTTGTATCCAAACAACAAAAAGCTGCTTGGAACAGCTGTTCCATCTAATTCCGGGATTATGGGAGAATAACTGTTCCAAGCAGCAGGTGGAACAACTCAGTTGTTCCACCTACAATATTTTTTTTTAATTAATTAATTTTATTTTAAATTATAAATTATTTAAATTTATAAAATTTAAAATTTATTTCATTATTTTATAAAAATTTAATTTTCTCTATTCCTTTTATTCTTCTTTAATTTATCAAATATAATTTTATTTATACCCGGTATAACTCTTATACCCACCCAAATATAAATTAACATTAGTTCCTGCTAATATCATAATTTATATCTATCTCCGATATAACTAAATTTTTTTTATATCCGAATCAAACACAGCCAAAGAGTCCAAGATCACAGTGCAGTTCAGATGCTCAAAATTACTTTTTCATAACTAGTAATTGTTTCATATAAAGGATGCCAATGATTTTGTAACTGTAGTTATCCCCTTTTTTTTTTTTTTTTTTTTTTTTTTTTTTTTTTTTTTTTTTATTTTTTACTTAAAATATTTACACTTGCAGGTAAAAAAATAAAAAGAGTAACAACAGTTATTTTTTATTATTTTATTTATTTATTTTTCCTCATTGACTTAATTAGTTCTTACATTAATCAAACAATAAAAATAATTATTTAATGCCAAAATTAATTTTACTCTTCTTTATTTTTAATAAAACAAACATATTCTATATAATAAATCAATTATATTATGCCATATGAACCGTCTAAATTCTAAACTCTATTTCACATGGATATGTCACCAAGTCGGATTTGAAAATTTTCAACAGTTTTAATCAATCCGAAACCCGAAAGAATCTAAATATATTAGATTCTAAAAATTCATAGCTAAACCACTAATTGCCCCTAACACTGGTGGCAAAAGATTTGAGTTATTATCTAAAATTTTAAATTCAAAATTTAGTTACTTTACAAATTTATTTAAGTCTATTTTTTAAAAAATTGAATGAAGTGGATAGTATATTATATCTTTTTCGTAAAACAAAAAAAAGGAAAAAATTTATAACCCAAACTGGACTTGGGACAAAAAATTCAAATCCAAACCCGATCCACAAATCTAGAACTGAAAACCTGAGCCTAAAAGCAATCATTTTTCTTAATTTACCAAATTTCAAAATATATATCATACTTCAATCTAAAATTTTAAAATAAAAATTTAAATTTTTATATATAATATAATATAAAATCAGTTCGGATTCGAGTTGGAATTTGGATCGAATATGAGTATGAATAAAAATCGTACTCAAACCCGAATTCATTGTGTTTTTATTTTCTTTATTTACAGAACTAAAATCATATCAGGCAATTAAACTCACCTATTTGAGTTCGATTTTGGATAAAATTTCAAACTAATTTCGCTCACCAATGAGGGCCCTAGTTCGCGTGTACACCAATATTTGCACATCATTGGATAGTCCGTTGCTGTTAAGTGTTAGTTTTGCCTCTATCCAAAAAATTATTATGTATTTTTTAATATTAAAATATAAAATAAAATTTTTAAACTCTATCGGCCGGGGAGAATTATACGTCGGATGATTGGCGCTGTAACGATTCGACCCACTAGCAATAATAACTCGTTCGGCTCAAACCACACAGCCTAAAATACTAGTTAAGTTGTTAAGTTTGTGGGACTATTGGGGGCCTCACAGACCCAAAATCAGTCTTGCCATCTAAACCCAATCACAATTCACAGACCCAAAATCAGCCCTGCCATCTAGATCCAGGCTCAACCGAGACTCGCCGCACACTTCCGACTGGCTCTGATACCAAATGTAACGATCCGACCCACTAGCAATAATAACTCGTTGGGCCCAAACCACAACCCAAAATGCTTAAGCCCAGTTATTATTACTAGTGTCCATGTCTCACATAAACCCAATCACAATTCCATCCACATCCGATGTGGGACTATTGGGGGCGTCACAGGTGCTAATTATTAATTCTTGTTGGCACTAACCATTTCATTTCAAAAACTCGAACGATTAGAAATACACAACCTTTTTATACAGACACAACACCTACGGATCTTAAACAGACTCAACTTATCTGGACATTGGGTCTATTGCTGGACTTCTTACCGTTAGTCTATTGTGAATCGCGGCCCCACTCAACTTATTTATTTTTTGAATCTATTGTCACGGATCAAAAAATTAAACTTATTTTTAACTCATAAATAAATAATCACTATTATAAAATACCAAAAAAAAAAAAAAATTCTAATTAAGAATGCTTTTAATTTTTTATTTTTAAATCGCATGCTTCCCGGTGGCGGTTAACTATCACAATTTGTAATATTGAAAGTGAAAAAATTATAAGTATTTTAATTTTTTTAAAAGCTTTGTATAGTATAAAAAAATAGTGCTTAGCATTGCATTACTAAATGAAAAATACTAACTTATACATGCTTAAAAAAGGATGAATATCTTATAGTATACAAAATAGTGTTTACCATGCATTAATCTTTTAATTATAGTATAAAGAAATTAATAGTGCTTATTATTGTATCACTAAATGAAATATACTAGCTTATACACCTTCAAAAAAAAAAAAAAAAAAAAAAAAAAAAAAAAAAAAAAAAATTGCACATCTTACACTCTGAAATTTATAATTTACAAACTCTTTTAAATTTTTAATATTAGAAAGAAAAAAAATTGAACAAGGCAGGAAAAGAAAAATGAATTCTATGATAAAAAAATATATATAAGATATAAAGGGATGTACAAGTGGTGCTATTTTACTAGATGGAACATAAGACTTATATATATATATATATATATATATATATATTTGGTTCAACTAATTTATAATATGATCCATAATATAGCATTATAAATATAAATAGTACAGAATTATTTTTAAAAATATTATCGAATAAAGGATAAGTATCTCGTATTATATACTAATGACAAATTATCTTATATATTATATAAAATTATAAATTTATTCCTTTGATTTTTTCAAACATTTTTAATATGTTATTTTTAAAATTTTAAAATATGTGTACCCGGCACATGCAATAAAATTTCTGAAAAAAAAAAAAAAAAAAAAAAAAAAAAAAAACAATTTCGACCCCGTGGCCTTCGTTTGACATGTGGGACCCACCGAAGCAGGGAGATGTCGTAGTAGTCTCCTCCGGTCGGCGCGAACCGCGCGGGGTTTGTCGGATCAGCCCGCCCAAAAAAAGAAAAAAAAAACCGGATGAGTCTCGGCCGGTCCAACGAGAATTTCGAACCGGGTTCGGACAAAACCTTTCTGTTTCATTTTTTTTTTAATAAATTAGCGATAATATCTAATATACTTATATATTTTTCATAACCTAAAAAATATCTAACATATTTTTGGTTGACCAAAATATTTTTATTAATTTTTTTTAAAAAAAATTAAAATATTTTCAAATCTCTAGAATTTATTAATAGAAATTGAGATTTAGAAGAGATTTTTTTGGTAATTTCAAAATAATTTTAAAATTTTGAATAGTAGTGGGAATGAATAAGCAAAAACCCTATTAAATTATATTTTTGCTTTTTAAACTATGAGGCGCATGGTATTTTGGTCCTTAAATTTTAATTTATTATAATTTTTAACTTAAAATATTTAATTTAATTTATTTGAGTAAATTTTGATAGGCTGCTAATATAAAAATGATGCAATGGTTAATGATGAAATAATATTTAAAATTTTATATTATTTTTATATCAGCGATACATTAATATTTAGTCAGCTAAATTATATTATAAAATTTAATTATAATATATTATAAAGCTTGAGAATCAAAGTGGCACATGTCTCAGATGTACTTTGAGGATCACAACTGTAATTTAGTTTTATATTTTTGTTTCTTGAACCATGAGAAAGTGATGTTTTTTGATACACAAACTTTAAAATTTTTAACTTAATCTTTGTAGACATCTGCAATAAAAAGCTATCCTACTCCTTAGATATGCTATTCCACCAACCAAGACAATATATGCTTTTAAAAGTATCATGGTGCTCGTAAGTTTTCTACCGTTATATATATTTTTGATTAATTTCATCTCTCAGATCATATTATTCCACCAACCACCCACTAAGAAGCTTACTATTATCTTAACCGCACATCCTTTAATCTAAAGACTAAAAACGTACAAGCACCAATGACTTTATACTTTTACAACTATAGGAGCTCAATTAATATATATATATATATATATATATATATATATATATATATATATATATATATATTTAGAGAGAGAGAGAGAGCGAGTTGGCTACTGTGCTTGTATAAGTACCAAACAATTGGTGCTTATAAGTTTTCTACCGTTAGATCTAACCTTTTGATTAATTCTACCCCTTAGATCATACTATTCCACCAACCACCCACTAAACCCAAGGGGCCCACCATCATCATAATCGCACATTTCTATATCCAAGGATAAAAAACTCACAAATACAAATAACTTGATACTTTTACAAGCATAGGAACTCAATTCTCTCTCTCTCTCTCTCTCTCTCTCTCTCTCTCTCTCTCTCTCTCTCTCTCTCTATATATATATATATATATATATATATATATATAGGCTACTATGCTATTAATAGCACTATTCATTAGTGCTATTCAGTTTTTAACCCTTGGATGAAAAAATATTCGATTTGGATGATAGTGATTTCCTAGAGTTTAGTAGGTGGTTGGTTGAATTGTATGATCAAAGGGTTGAAACGATCAAAGAGGTTGATCTAACGGTGAAAAACTTGCTAGCACAAAGTGTTTGGAGTTATTGATAGCATAGTAGCCGGACTCTCTCTCTCTCTCTCTCTCTCTCTCTCTCTCTCTCTCTCTCTCTCTCTCTTTCTATATATATATATATATATATATATATATATATATATATAGTGTGGCTGGTATACTTTAATAAGCACATAGCCCTCACAGTTTATAAGTCGTTTTCGATGTTGGAACTTTCGAATCGATGATCGGCTCCATTAGATTTGATCTAGAGCATTTGAAGTACCTAAAAAATAAATTTTACAATTTTCGATATCATTTACCCAGCGATCGAAATGGTTCAAAATCAACAATTTTAATAGTCGTAGTGAGCTATTTGTAAGCTTAATGGTGTAAAAAAATTCAAATCGCGTTAAATTTTGATAGAAAATTTTTTATACTATATAAAAAAGATCAATATCTTTGGTTTAAAATTTTAGTATCATATCATCATATTTTCATAAAACATTACATTAAGGGGGCGTTTGGTTCGGGTTATTTTGCCAAGATTACAGGCAATAATCCATTCGGTAATGTAACATTACAAATGGTACAAAATTACATCGAAAATATTACCCAAGGGGGGTGCGGCTCACGGGTAAAATTGCATATCATGTAAAATTATAATTTTACCCTCTAAACCCCTAAAGCCTTTAAATACGTTATTTTTAAAATTTTGAACTGTCAAATTTTAAATTTGAAATTTAAATTTAAATTTTCAAATTTTCAAATTTCAAATTTTAAATTTCAAATTAGATTTTAAATTTCAAATTTTTAAATTTAGATTGCAAGTTTTAAATTTAGATTTTAAAATTTAAAATTTAAAATTTAGATTTTAAATTTTAAAATTTAAAATTTTAAATTTAAAATTTAAAATTTAGATTTTAAATTTTAAATTTTAAAATTTTAAAATTATAATTTTAAATTTAGATTTTAGATTTAAATTTTAAATTTTAAATTTTAAAATTTACATTTATACTTATATTTTAATTTTTAAAATTTTAAATTAAAATATTAAATTTTATATTTTTATTTAGATTCTAAACTTAATAGTTTAAATTTTAAATTTAATTACAAATTATATTAAAGTTATAGTTTAATAAAAAATAGTATTAAATTTGACGACAAAGGGTAATTTTGGAATATATAGACTATACATTATTGTCAATATTACTGAATTTTTTAAAATGAATCAACCATAATTATTCTATATACACTATAATTCAACATTATATTACTGTATTAAACCAAACACGATAATACAAGATCAGTAGTCATCTGATTCAGTAATATCAAATACCTGATGATATCAATATAACCGGTAATGCTACGTAGAGCGAACTAAACGCGCCCTAAAGAGGTAGTTTGGATAATCGAGTATGTCATAAGTACATGGTAATTACAGAAACTTGAGTCTACACCTTGTCACCTCCTATTAACATACAGGGGATCCTATGAAATGTTCACCTTTACATTCATTTCTGACCCAGCAGTATTGCAAACAACAGATGATTACTAAAGTGAATTAGAAAAACTAGGGGAACAAATGAACAGTTATTTGCGGATAAAATCATTCACATAGTGTTGAAGAGTAGTTAATTTGCTTAGATTTGCTATCGAATACCTGTTAATCCTTGCTAGTGATCTCTTCGGATGCTTTGCCATTCATCGAGACGTCACTGCAAAAGTTAGAAGTGGCTTTCATAGGAGAGAACTGGCAATAGGCAGTGAGTAGTTGCTGGTGAATTTCCTCCATTTTCCCGGACTGCTCGTCTTCTCTATCCATATCAATGAGATCCTAGAGGCAACAGCTTTTCACTTTAGTACAAAAACATTTTTGATTTACGAACAAGCAAAGTGATATCGGTGTTACTATATGCCATTCTTGTACAAATTATCAAATTCTTAGTAATGCCATGTCTGGCTTTTGCTAATGTTGCATGATCTGGTTGAATAGATCTGCTGAAAAAAATCACTTTCTAGATTAGTGATAGCCCAACCAGCAACTGCCTTATACAATAGTCAAATCAGAAGTTTCAAATTTGATTTTCCGCTTTTAGATTGCAGTTAGCCCTTCACAGCTTCCCTAGTTGATTTACTGTAACGATGCCGAGAAGATCTACAATCTACAGCCTTATACCACTGTTCTACACTTGATAGCCTTCAACTTAGTCCTAATGGGAAAAAGCTCCTTTAAAATCTCTAAAAAAAAAGATTCTTGACATTTTAGGTTCAATTAAACCCTGGCTACTACTCGAATTCATTCCTCTCGGTAAGTGAAGCTCCCTTCACCCGACGCGCCACCCTTCAGTCAACTAGGGTATTTGTTCCATTTTGGAACTGGGAGTCATTAACCTGCGGAGGCCCCAGTCTTCTTATTCCCCCTCATTGGCTTGGTGAACCTCAACTAGGGAATGGTCCTAGCCTGGGCCACATTTCAATCTTTACACAAAAGATCACTTAAAAGCTATTCGAGAAGCCAAGCTAACAAGCCACTAGGCTAGAATAGACGGTTTGATTCATAGGATAATGGCTGGCGCCACAACTCGAGTTGAGCATTGCATATGCAAAAGTTCTCAACCAGAGCAATTATCTCTTAACCTACCAGGATTAGTTCAAGGAAAGAGAATAACACACAAAAAGAACAAAAAAAAAAAAAAAAAAAAAAAAAAAATAAAAAGGAAACCTGTGCAGAGAACCTCCAGAATATGGGATAAAAGCGTTGCCTACAGTACTCGCCGAAAAGGATTGTAGAGATCAGTAGAAGAATGGTGAAAGCCAAAGGTACTGAGGAGTGCTTTATGCCAAAAACCCCGATTGCTATGATCTGTGTAAGCACCAGAGAGAACATAGTGGTGTTGTGCACTATGGGCCATATTCTTCCCCCAGTCTCATATTTTGAGCAGTAGACATTCAGAATCTGCAAATTTTAAACGTAAAATCATAAGATTAGTGTATATTCCAACGCTCGTTAATGTATGCGCAGAAAATCTTATCATATACAGTCAGTAAAGAGCTGTTAATATAAGTCCAAAAGTTATGACATACAAAAACTTAGAAGCCCATGTTCAAATGTACACTGCAGAAGATAATAAATCACTTAAGACAGAATAAGACTGCAAATGTTAATCTTGCATAAACTAACATACTTGGTCACTAAACCTTCAGCCAGAATCATGTCCTAAGGCATCTCATGTCTCGATATTAATTTTTAGAGTTATCCTTCGTATTCTGTCAAGCTATTCAATTAAATGCTCAGAGTTTTATTTAGATTTCCTAGTTTGTCATGCATACCAATTAAATACTACTTAGATTACCATCTGAGTCGCATCAGTATCAATATAAGATTTGCTGACATGGTAGTTTTTTGAGGCTGGCCTTGCCTAATGATGATGTTGATATGGCTTTTGTTTATATGGTAGACTTACTGAGGACATAATTGTTTTATGGGATAAATTTCATGGACTAAATTTTTAAAGACACCAATCAACGGTCTAAACAGATATCAATTTCAAACTTTACAGACTCAATTTTGGGATGACATAATCATGCTGCAAACTAACTCATCAGCAATACAAATGGCAAAATTAACCAAGTTAATCTACGTAGTCCATTCCGCAGATCTAGATAGAATATTAAATCAATGAATTTTTTTCCAGAAAATATACACAGATTGAAATATATATTGTCTGAATGCAACAATAGAGTGAATAGACATAGAAGCACAAAATGATAAAAAACCATCACCTGGTTGCGATACACCATATAACCAAGACAGAAGTATATAAGCAGGAAAGGAAGTATCAGAGGTGCCAATATGGAACAGGTGAAACCAAGAAGACCAAACAAGAGAACCTTCGGAACTTCAGTGTGATATGGAAAGGACATAATTGATTCTGGATCATCCTTACATCGAAGTATAAATTTTGTCACGAAGTTATAGGTAAGTGAATAGACTTGCATAATCTCAGAACATAAACTTGCCCAGCCAGATGTTAGAACATAAGTAATGAAAAATGTTGCCTGTATGCAAGAACAGAATGAGCATTAGCCGATAAATCGTATGTTTTCTATCAACATGCTCACAAGGAGCTGCTGTGCCAACTAATACTGCATGAAAGACAAGATGAAATCCTGTATTGGAGAGGAGTTACAAATAGATCAAGTTCCTGAATTTTAATCCATATTTCAATTGTGTCATACACCTTCAATTTAAGCTTAGTCCTGAAGTTGTCATAGGTGACAATTTAGTCCTTTCGATATTCTACCATCTAAAGTAGTGCTACATCAGCTTCATTTTTTGTGAGGTATATTTTCTTTTTGACAGTAAAGTGAGGACTACATAGTTACGCCTGACAAATTAAGGGACTACATTGAAATTTGGGTCAAACTTGTAGGACTACTTGTGTTTGACCTGCAGAAGACACTCAAGAGCTCTTAACAAATGAATGTTAATTTGTGCAAGGATATCTAATGATAGCAGGATATGCACCATGTGGAAGAAAAGCGGATATTGTTTCATGCAGTGAAATTTAATGACATCAACATGTTCACCATCATGAAAGAAATCTAAGCACCTGCTTGGGTACAGCTTCAGCAAGCTGTGAGGGTATGTCTTTGGGTCTAGAGATGGCATTCAGTTGGCTAATGACAGAACCAGATAAGACATTTACGAAAAAGACATTCCAAATGGTGAAGTATAATACTTTGCAGCATGCGCTTTTTTTCCTCCCACTGTAAGAAGTAGGTCCTTCCACAGCAGAAAATAGCATCATCATCGGAGGAACGGTGTAGAAAAATAAGAGCAAAATGACACTTGGTAGATAGCCTGTCACAACCTTGATAACAAAAGGCCTGCACATCGGCATTACAAGATAAATTATTATGCTTCTAACCCTTCGACGAGGACACTTGCACTTTAGAGAAACTCTATGAACTATTTGAAAGATTGTAGTGACTTATTCAATGTTAAATGAAAATATTTACGGCTGTACATTGCAGAAGAACAAGCAGGAGACATGCCAAGCAATTACAATCATTAGCAACCACCATTCTGCATAATGATGTACTTGCGAGTTGCGATGTCAACCCACTACCTATATTTAACAACATTCACACTAGATTACATGTGTGTAAAATTGTAATATACTACAGTTCATATTCTGAAAACCAAGAAGCTAATTCAGAAGCGTGAATATTTCTTTAAGACAAAAGCTTTTGTGATATAGATTTAGACAGGACAGTTAATCTAAAAAGAAATTATTTATTTATTTATTTTTAGAATCTCTTGGGATATCGGGGATAAAAGTAGGGTCAAAACTGTTCTGGGAGAAGAGCCAAAATTGTTCCCATATTGTTATAGAATAACCGAGTTAAAAAAAACACACAATTGACCCCCTCTGAAAGTTTGTCTATGATGGAATAACTTGAGTAATCCCTCGGCCGTCCCTGAAAAAATTGATGCCTAGCACAACTATTAGAATCATGCCTTTCTAATTATCTGTCAGTCAAATGATCGACTAAAGCATGGGCAAATGTTAGGAAGTCTGCAAAGGAAGCCCAAGCCACTTGTTGGTGTTCTTATCAAAATCTCAAATGCTTGTTAGTTGGTTGCAAAAGCTACAAGCAAAGAGGCAGAAATGAAATGAGAAAAATTCAAAAAACATGGAGGAATAGATACGCTGACTAAGAGAGGAATTACAAACTATTTCTCTCCTTCTGCATAGTAGCTTCAACACTAAACCCTTTTTATATTTTATTTTTTTCAATCTCTCTTCTTATCTCTCTACAAGGTTATTGCACAAACCCGCCCTAAAAGCACCTCTTCTGACACCTCTTTCACCATAGAATCTTTCACCTCCTCTAGATTAGCCTGATCAATGCTAATAACATGTGCTATTCCCAGAGCACAAAAAGATGTAAAATAACAGACAAATAATTTCATCATGTAATGCTGTCGGACAGACAGACCTTCAGTTGGCTTTGGTTAATAACTTGAATTAGGAAATTTTAAAAAAAATCTTATGAATGAAAAACAAAAACAGTGCACCAAACAAAAGCTAATAGGATACTTACTTCTTGAATATACCTTTAAAAAATGGGAAGAGTTGCTGCAATTGGTCTAGATGGGTTAGACCTTGCACAAACGTGACGGGAATAAGAAACACAAACATGAAAACGACGCTGGCTACAAGAGTTGCTATACGACGGATCCAAAGCTGTCTGTACGGAATCCAAAGGTTTGACCAATAGACATCATTTGGTTCTGGTGCCAAATTCGTCACCCATAACATAGGATTCGATGATTGAAGAACTTGTGAAGCAACGATTGCAGCATAGCGTGTCTTGAAGAATACAAAAGCAGCTGAACAGTCCTGTTAAGGAAATATTAGGAATTAATATTGCCTTTCTGCCACATGGCTTAATTAAAGTTACTTTTAATACCTCACAATTAGTAATTCATTCTGTACACAATTCAACTAACTCTATCATCAAACTAAAAGAGAAAACTAATGCTCAAGTTAGAGATTTCAGTCCAAGAACATAGTGAAGGGCGTAGTTATGCAATGTAGCTTTTTTAAGGAGCTTATACGACAGCAAGATTCATGACAAGTTATGAGATGAAAATGAGGACAAGAATTTCTAACATTGAAGTTAAAAAAAAAAAAAAAAAAAAAACTCCCCAACAACAATCAAGTTCAAAAGAAAGAAACAAGCAGAATAGATGCATGATTGAGAGCGAGAATTGAAGTTGTGATAAGCAGCTATCAAATTACATGGGACTAAATCCAGATACTCGGCAGGCAATTCCAAGAGTCGACTTAAACATTCTTCTCTTCCTATGATTTAGGCTCTTATGTTTGGATAAAGCAATAGAAGTTTACATGGATTGCTTGTTCTTAAGGATATGTCTTGTTATCATTGCAGGCTTAGTTTCACTCTTGTGACAGCTGCAGTTTAGAATGCGAAGAAAAGTTTATATTCAACTTTTTACTCTTTTCCGAAGGAATCTGATGAATTTGGCAAATAAGGCTAAACCCGATCTGAGATCCGTGTGAACGGTAGCCAACAATTCGTACTAGCCCCGAGAGTGTAATTAATCATAGTAATATTGCAAATCGTCAAGAGCTAATACCTCTTCCTTCCAGACAAACTAGATCTTACTTCTCTATAAGATTCATCTGCCGTTTATTACTGACCATTCTGTCAGAAATTGTCTGGTAGGTATCTGAGAATAATGTGATGGATGTGCATCCTAAGGCTCTTGAAATTAAGCTTTCTATACCTTTAGATTAACTATTCTGAGAAAGTGAGGTGCACCCAATAAAATCAATGATTAGTGACTTCCGATCTTATAAGGCATACCTCTCCTCCTATAACTTTTGCATTGTCACACTTTCTCATCCTCAGGTTCTTGACTATCCTTGACCTTGTTGGAGATAAGGGGCTTTAAATCCCAAACCGATGAAGCAGATTCAAGATGATATAGTCGAATAAATCTGCATAGCATGCTTTGTGGCATGGTTGAATCATTTGTAGAGGGTAGAGACAGTTGATGGCATTTTTAATAAAACAATAGTACCAATTCAGAGTCCTATTTTTTCAGCTAGTGAAATTTTAATGTAAGCCAGACTAAATGGTTATTAACCCTCAACATATGCCTTTTTTATTTAGTGACCAAACAACATAAAGCAAACAATAGAATGACACTAGATAAAACAGCAAGAAAGTTCAGAATAGATATATGAAAGACAACTTTGCATACGAGTCAAAGGTGGAATATAAAATACAACAACAAGTAGTAAAAGATGTTACAAAAATAAAACTATACTATAAAGAAAAAAAACCTTTTGCTCACTGATCATATCTGAGGTGGTACAGTCTGTCTTTTTAGAGTCAAACTCAAATTCGTTACGGTAGAGGTGAAAAGTATTAGGACTTCCTCCACAAAGTCCACATCTATATATGCTGGGTCTGCCATTGTGATCAAAAGCAGTGAGCTTTAGGCGTACAAACTTCTTATAAACCTTCTCTGCATTAGACTGCAAGTAGAAAAGTTCGATCAAAAGTTAATTATCCCATAATAATAAAATTAAGGAAAGCTTATCAGTTATCAATTTTTACACACTATATTGACTGAGTATTAAACTCTCACCATAATTAACTGAACTTTCCCACTTCGATATATCATTTGGTGTGACAAGTAACTCGATCCATGATAATTAACAAAGAATTTTCTGATTATATCGCCAAGCTGTTCATCTTTCGACTTTGGGATGGCACGAACCAGAACTGAAAAATGGCTAGGATTGGGGGGAGATTTAGTTATGTGAGCTAGCCTCATTCTGGAGATTCTTTTGTACTCCTAAACATCATAAATAGAAATTAGCTGTAAACTTGTCATGAAGGTACTTAGGGCACAAACTAGAAAGATTCTCAATGACATGAACCCATCTGAAACATATTCTTACATAGTAAAGAAGAACACATGCTGAGCAAGTTATTATGTACAGAGCAAGACAATGAACCCAAAGCCTGCAAAACAAAATAGAGATCCTCCATTAGTGGCTGCAATAATCCAGAATTACTTTATCCAGGCCATCACTTTCTACAACAAATTATAACAAATTCCAGTAGAAAAACGACATGAAAGTTTAGGAAGAAGAAAATTTGAATATTTAGCATACTTTACAGTTAGATTACTTTATCACATTTTAGTGAGAGAGGAAAAAAACTCAAGCTGAATTAAAATTAATTACAACATATGCAAAAGATAACAACAGGATATATAAATATATATATTTCTTATAGCCTTGTGATTCAATAAGAAAAACATTTTTTCTACACTCCAGCGATAATAGCACTGAGCTTGCATAACCACCAGCTTTCATGAATAAATCTCTGCTTTACTTACTGATACATGAGGATTACTTTAAAACTTACCATCTTGACCCATCTTTGACATTTGCGATGGTAAATACATCCAATGGTTCTGACGGAATATGTTCGTGACGCATTTCTTGTCCAAAATAATTAACAGGAAGTACCCCGAACACACAAACCAAAGCAGCTATAGAGAAGATACGTATGCTGCATGAATAAACAGAAACAACCAAATCTCAGCATAATCCTGAGGTTAACGAGCAAAGGAATAGATGAAAACAAAATTCAAAAGGTATCATGTCAAATGAAAAAAAAAATGCAAGATAGATCTTACAGCGAATACAACAATGTGATTCGTATGTATAGTCTATATTGCACGATCTAGAAACATTATTACCAACTATAGTTTATATTTCACCAAAGAAGCAGTCGCCAACAGAAAACAAAGTAAAAAAATGAAAAAAAAAAAAAAATCAATCAGATAGAAGGTAAATCTGACCACTTAAATGCAAGAAGGGAGCAAGGTAAACCCCTCTGTACTTCTAAATTGAGTGCTAAAGTCAATACAATCAACCATATACTAACAAAACTTCAATTAGATATCAATGGTAAACTTAATTCTCTTTTTCCATTCTTGTGTTTACTCAGTTGGACTCTTTCAAAGACAGAATTTGTTTCATCTAAGACCGAATAATAGTATCCAGTTAGTTACATCCTGCTAGAAGAAAGCGAACATGGTATAGTTTATAATAAATGCCAAATCCCTGACGAGAGAAACCTCAAAGAATAGCAGATTAAAACTAAATAGGCATAGCACTGCTTGCGCTATAGGCAAAGATTTAAGTGTCGTGGCATGGGGTCGTGCCGAAAACTTGTTGGCACGATATGACACGATGTGTGCTAAGCAGTGCCGATGAGTGCCGGTCGCAAAAATATATATGTGTGCCGATACATAATACCATGAAATATTTATTTAATTTAGGTACAAATTTTTTTAATTGTTTATTATATATCTTTATCGAATTTTTTAAACTTTATTGAGAAAATTACTTAGTAAATTAAAGAAAAGAGGGTTTTGAGCTGTGTCATCGGCACGAGAACTGTATCGTCCCAGTATTTTGTTGGCATGATACGGTACGGTGGATACGAACCATGCCGATGGATACTTAAATCCTTGGCTACAGGACATGATCCAAAAAGCATACATCACTATAAACTCGAGTACATTGGCTCCGGTACTCACCTAAAAATGAGTATCCGGAGAAACACCACAGCATCCAAACCAGCAACTTGGAGGATCTCATCTTCCGTGAACTGCCATGCTTTAACAATCCAGGTCGGCGAAGGCACTAATCTCTCGAAGGTGAACGAGTCCTGAAGCGTGCTATGCTCTTGGGCGAGTCTACGCGCAAAGTACACATTCACATTTCCCGGCTGCTTCCGCAAGACCGAGTACAGCGACAACAACAGCAAACACAGGCCTATGTTTATGCCGGCAGACGTAAGAAGAGCAGAGATTTCCATCTCCGTCTCTTCCTAACCATCAACAAGTCCGACCAATTCCCACATAAACGACGGTGCAATATAGTTTCATTACCACTCCCACTAAGAACCAATCGCCAGCTGTTTCTGCAAAAAATGAGTTATCTTGCTCATTAAAACTACATCGGCCTTCGCAGGTTAAAAAATCGCACTTTGCAGCTTAATTTAAGTTCAATAGTTCAAAAATCTATGCTTTTGAAAGATAAAGATCACACATTTCATCGAGTACTAGAAGGGCATTACTACACAGAGTTGAGATTCTAGAAAAATGAGTATTATCAATTAACATACACTCTATTTATCTCAAACCAAACTATAATAAAATTCCAGATCAAAATAATCTCTCTCAAATCACTAGAATTAGAACCAAAAAAAAAAAAAAAAAATACTAGAGGATGTTTCTCACTACACAATGGATCAAATCGACACATTGTGATTCGGACATAAGGAAGATTCCGCACCGGAAAACCCTAATTGCTATGCGATTGGCATCGGAGACGATACAAAACCCTAATAAGAAGAACACAGAGCGATTTGAATCGATGAATTAATCGATGAAAACTGAGAGGATCGATGCAGAAAATGTGATGTAATACCCGATTAATCGACGAAATCTACGCCTCAATGCGGCGAAATTGGGGCCTAATTCGTGCGAATGCGATGTGATTTGGGGGGCGATGTGATCGAATTAGGGATTGAGGAGAGAGAGAGGAGGAGAACATCGAAGGAGGGGGGGGGGGGGATCTCGGCGGGAGCGCGACGCGTGTCGGCTTCCTATTGGCCGAGGGAGTGGCGGGGAGAAATTATGCGGCGTCCGCATGGGGTTTTATTGTGCGAGAATCAGTCTCTTCCGTTGAGTTTTGCTTTAAGATTCGTGTGGTTACGCCGGGTGAGGGGAACATAAAAGTGATTTGGTGCGGGAGCGGGGATGGATGTTTGCGGAGGGCGCAACTGCTTATAACCGTCGGAATGTGGGGTCGTATTTCGGTGTTTATTATTATTATTATTATTATTATTTATTATTGTTAGAATAAATTTCACTTAGGCTTCTCAAACTATCATTCATGACATTTTCATCCTTAAATTTTAATTTATTATTATAATTTTTTGCTCCAACTTTAAAAATTATTGTAATTAAGTCTCACAATCAAATTTAACTTACGAAATGTTAAAACATCGCTGATATAAAAGTGATGCAATATTTTAATTTTTTAGCGCATCACCAATTACACATACATCAATATTTAGTCAACTAAATTAGATTATTGGACTTGATTGCAATAATTCTCAAAGTTCGAGCTATAAATTACAGTAAATTAAAATTTATGGACCAAAATAGTATCCCCTTTATAGTTTGAGGACCAAACATACCCTTATTATTATTATTATTATTATTACTTCTCTTTTTGGTAATTGGCACCAAAAGTTTTAAGGAGCTATTGGTTGCTTGATTTCAAATTGTATTGTACGTGTAACTACAGGCAAATTTAAAAATTTGTTTCTTCTGCTTTGATTGCATTTACACTTAGTTCTGTCGATGGCTTAATTGTTGTATCTCGAACTATGTCCAAAATTACACACACAATCTAAGATTATGGAGCAATGTGAGGCAACTACAGTTAAATTTAAAACTTTTGTTTGTTTTGCTCTGATTGCATTTACACTTAGTTATGTCGATAGCTTAATTGTTGTATTTCGAACTATGTCCAAAATTACACACACAATTTAAGATTATCAAGCAAAATTACACACACCTACCTACACTTCCAACTAGTGAATCAACTCTGATACATTTCTAACTGATAAATAATACTTAAACCTAGCTAGTTATTATGTTTATAGTCTCTTATATATATCAAATTGCAATCTCATTTTCATCTGATATGAAACTATTAGAGTCTCTTATATATCAAATCATAATCTCATTTTTATCCGATATGGAACTATCAAGGTGTCATACATTTTATACTAAAAATAGCACATATAAGGTAACAAAACACGCAAATGCAGTTTTCAACTAGGTGCAAAATCAAAACAAAATAGCTTGTAGATGAATATCCTTTAATTAAATACCACTGAAGCTAATTCGATACAATTATAACTGATGTATTTTTTACCACACCCATTTTTAATTATATTGTATTTATAATGCTAAAATAAAGAAAATTTTTCTATAAACACTCACTTTCTACTTTTTCTTCTTAGTGTAAAAAATTTATATTTTGCCCTCTTAAGATTTTCTAAATATTTTGAGAATGTTACGATGTTGGCACGCTCCGAGGCCGCCAATTTTGTCGGCTCGGGCACACGCACAGACCCCGCTGAATGGGCAAGCCTCTCTTAATCCGAACGGAACGGTGACCTCCACGCCTCAAATTGAAGCGAAAAATACACAAGACCAGAGTACACTATGAAATAAAAAATATGAAAGAAACACTTTTATTCATTATTATCGTTTTTTGATACAAAAGGTTACATCAAAAGCACTCGGCTCACTAATACAACCGACACTCCACTATACTAACAAAAACTAAGGACGGTACGGCTAGACCACTAGCACTTCCACTCGGCCACATTCTTTCTGCGGTTATGCGCCTCACCAACCGTACCGATACCTGAAAATGAATGAACTAAGAGGAGTACTACTAAAAGTTTCCCGTGGATGCAACTGCCGAGAAAAAATATTATGCACTTACTTGATCTCAAGAGGCACCAATAAACATATAAGATAGGCATAATTGTATATAAATTATAAAAGCAATAAAAGATCAAGATACTCCAGATGCCTCACATACTCACTTATCAGGCTCATCTCACTCTCAAGTAGCTCTAGCTCGGATCTACCGAGCGCAACACTAACCTTCGTAAGAGCTGAAGGGGTCTTACTTATCCCGATTGGTACCTTGACTTGTATGAACACCGAGTGGAGATTGACTAATTGAACTGCTCTCCCATCGGTTGCCCAATACATGTATCGCTTGGAGAGTCGAGGGATGCTTGAACTGCTTTCCACCTGATTGGTCTATAGGTGACAAGTGTGAAGTCGAAGAGATCGCACTACACTACCTGATTATACAATATTGCCGCTAGGAGAGCCAAAATCTGCTCACATCACTCTCGGTAGGTCATACTCACAATAAGTGCGGCGCCTAGAGAACTGAGACCTCTCCGGTGGGCTATACCCATAACTACGCATAGGGGGTCGAGTTATGCTCACGTTGCCTTTCCCATCATTGGCTTGTACACCTATTTTTTGGAGAATCGAAAATGCTTGACCTTTTCCCCAGCCAGATGGAGCTCACTCGCTTTATCAGCCCAAATAGCTACCTATTTAGCTCTTCTTAAGATAAACCTAAGTCGAAAGATGAGTATCAACGCTCTATCGCTCTAGCAGTTTTCATACCCAACTCGGTTCTACTCTGAGGACCATAAAGTATACATAATGGACTCTCAAGTCCCTGAACCTCTAGGGGCTCAATTCTCAAGACTCGGGAAACTCTACATTTCCCTCCTGATAGCTCTAGTCATCATCTAGCTAATGGTAAAGGAAGCTAAATGTGTAATAATAAATCTCAAGAACCATAGACAAAATAAGAGCTCACTCTTGCTTGGTGATATTCCCCACCTCTAGTCGAGCTTAATGTAGGGTGGTTCTCGATCCCGAGATCAACGTAGGAAACCTTCTTCTCGCGAAGAGCCGACTCGGAAGAAGGGTAAGGTCCTCCTTCAAGCTTGTCTCTTTCTTTTAGAAATTTTCTAACACTCCTCGGCTCGGCTAACTCTTTCTCTTCTTTGTTCTAGGTTCTTTCCGGATAGACCCGATTCCTTCTCTATTTTTAGAAACACCAACTGAAGAGAGAGAAAAGTTGATGTGACAACTCAAAATTGGCATGCCAATGCGGTGCGGCTCAACAAGGTTGGTGTGTACGGCACGCCACCATCTACTTCCTCCTCAAGGGATTGGCTCTCTCAGTTGATTTACCCGGTAATGAGCTGAAACGGCACATCTACTTCCTCCTCAAGCTGAAACGGCACATCTACTTCCTCCTCAAGGGATTGGCTCTCTCAGTTGGTTTGGTTCCTTATCAACGTTAATGGAGATGACGAAATGATCAAATTATCCTTACTCATTTTATAAAAAAGAATTAATAAATTTTTATTATTTTTAAAAATATATTTAGTATAAATTAAAAAAAAATAAACAAACGAAATAGTGTTGAAACCATGCATGGCAAAAGAAAACTTAAAAGTCAAACTAATAGAAAAAAATTAAAAATTTTCTGTAATTTAGCCTATTTATAACTCGATCCAACCAAACGACCTCTAAGTAGGACAATGCTAAACTATGAAACCCAAGAGGCACTTAATGTTTCTCTTGATAAAAAAAAAAAAAAATAATAATAATAATAATAATATTTGAGGACATGTAACCAATCAAATGTAATCAAACTTAAGCATTACTGCCATTTTTTGTTTACCATATTTTTTACTTTATATTATGAGAATGCTTAATGTTTTTGACCTTATTGGATCTATAATTATGTGAGTGATAAAATCTTTCTCTTCGTTAAATGGAATTTAATTCAAATGATTTTAAAGCTAAATTGCACCTATAGTCCTCAAACTATGAGTCCAGTCAATTTTGGTCCTCAATTGTTAGTTTGTTATAATTTCTTAGTTCAAACTTTTTAAAATGTTGTAATCAGATTCTAAAATATAGCTTAGTTGATCAAATGGTTACATGTCTAATGTGAGAGATTTAACAGTATTGTGATTATTGATATAATATGACTAAAATGTCACATTATTAAATGTTAACATCACATCATTACTTAATTAATCGACTAAATTATATTGTAGAATTTGATCGTAACAAATTAAAATTTGTGAACCAATGACGACAAGTATAAGTTAGCCTATTATTGTTATTATTATTATTATTAGTTTGAGAGAAGGATATATAGCATGCTATCCAATATATTCACAAAATGAACTTAGCCGAAAATATCGAATAACCAACATTTTTTTAAGAGTTGTTTAATTGGTTGCACGTAGTTATAATTGCATACAAATTGAAATTCAGTATTTGTTTTGATACATTTGAATTCAACTAATACAATTGTAACTCCAAGTGAAGGCTCAACTATAGCAATTAAAACTACGCCCAATTGATCTTAATACAGCATTTGAAAAGAGTAATTTTAAACAGAAAAAAATATAACTACCTAATAATCTATTAAATATATATTTTTTTTTCTTTCCTACGTAGAATGTAATCTCACCACGTTATATGTAAAATAACAAAAGTTCGTAAATGTATTTCTCAACCGCATACGATCAAATAAACTATTTATAGCTATAGCTCTTTCGATTATATTCAACAAAATAAAATATATGTATTTTCGACTACACTGCATTCTCTTAGTTAATATTTTATTAGGGTTGGTAAAGGCTTTGATGGGGAACGAGTCATCCAAGCCCGATCCGCAGCTAAGCCTAAGTATACCCGAGGCCCAATTATTATCGGGCCAAATCCTAAATTCCCATAATTCTAAAATTTAATTAGTTTATATCTATAGAACATTTCATTCCCTATGCATATTAATCAACCGTTCTTAATGCAAGTGATAAAGGATTTAGTGATTGATATCCGAGGTTCCGAATTTAAAGTCTAGTTTTTTCATATTTTCAACTAAATTTATTGCAAATAAACGAAATGGATAGCATGCTATATTTCTCTCTCAAAGAAATATATATATATATATATATACATATATATATATATATATATATATATATATATATATATTTCTTAGAATGACAATCTGAATAACAACCCTTAGGAATTATATGAGTAGGGGGGAGGGAGTGGTGGGGGCTAATAATTGTATGCATAGATCCTATTTTAAGGAAAATGCTTTCTGTACACCTCAAAAGGAGTGTACATCTTACATCCCATCCATTTAAGAGTGGGATAAATTTTGCTCATCACTTCGAAGTGATGGATAGAGAAGCTCCCATTTAATTTTGAATGAGTGGCGGTGTAAGATGTACAACCTGTCTGCCACCACGAACGAACCGACTCATGAGGTGAGTGGTCATTCATGATGCAGATCGAGTTTGTTTGGGTTTTTTATTTGAAATCAGGTTTGTAGGCTCATAACTTCCAATAGACTCAAGAATCTGCTGTTAATTATCTCTCACTTGCAGTGTTAAGGGAACCTCGATTAAGAGACCAAAATAAATGCTGATGTTGAAAGAGACCGTAATATAAAGACGAACTTTTATTGATATGACTTTAAATTACATGGCTTAAGCAGGGGCATAGCCCCACTGTACATGAGTGAAATGCTCAATTTATGAACTTGGTGGCCCTTCAAAAGTGGGTGGCGGTCAAATGGGATTGAGTTTGATATGATTTGCTCAGTTTAACGACTTGGCGGTCAATTTGGGTTAAGTTTGATATGATTTGCTCAGTTTAACAACTTGACGGTCAATTCGTGTTGAGTTTGATATGGTTTGCTCAGTTTAACGACTTGGCGTTCAATTCGGGGTGAGTTTGATATGGTTTGCTCAGTTTAACCACTTGGCGGTCAATTTGGGCTGAATTTGATATGGTTTGCTCAGTTTAACGACTTGGCGGTCAATTTGGGTTGAGTTTGATATGGTTTGCTCAGTTTAATGACTTGGCGATCTTTTTGGGTTGTTTAGTTTAGTGATTTTTTGGTCGTTTGAATTTGAGTTTAGTTTAGTGACTTTTCGGTCGTTTGAACTTGGGTTTAGTTTAATGATTTTTCGGTCGTTTGGATTTGGGTTTAGTTTAATGACTTTTCGGTCGTTAAGTTAGGTTTAGTTTAATGAATTTTCGGTCGTTTGATTTGGGTTTAGTTTAATGACTTTTCGGTCGTTTGGATTTGGGTTTAATTTAATGACTTTTCGGTCATTTGAAGTTGAGATGCTCAGTTTAACGACTTGGCGGTCAATTTGGGTTAGGGTTTAGTTTAATGACTTTTTGGTCGTTAGGTCGAACCCTTATGATAGTTCGAGACCCTTTGAATTCGATTTGGGTCGGGCCTTTATAGTTCGGCTCAACTTGGACCCTTCTGTAGTTCGGTTTGCTTCGGATCGTAGCCTTATGGTTTGGTTCGAGATCCGTCTGAACTTGAAACTCCATTGCATTTGGTTTGGATTTGTTAGATGTGACTCAAAATCAGAATTGCTTCGATATTATGATTCATGTTCGCCGACGGCTTCGCGGTGCGATGAGAAATTTTGTGGATGTCAGTGGTGGGCTTCGGGCTCGGGCCCGAGGGGTGCGGGGGGCAGAGCCCCCCGCGGTACGGATCCGATCCGCTAAGGAAAAACCCTAATTTCTCTTTTATTTGCCCTAGAGTGAGATCGAGCGATTTGTACGAAGCAGAACTCTTGTATTCCCTCTTTTCTACATAGTGAAATCTCTCCTCTTTCGCCCGTGGTTTTTTCCCTGCAAGGGGTTTTCCACGTAAATCTGTGTGTTATTTTTCTGTCGTGCAATTTTGGTTTTACTTTTCTGTCGTGATCGCCAATTGATTTTGTTTAGTTTGTGCGCTCGTTGCTAACAAACTGGTATCAGAGCCCTGTTCATCGATTAGGGTTTCTTCTCATCAATGGCGTCCATGAAGTATGATCTCCCATTGCTCAATCATAGCACAAGGTTTACGTTATGGCAAGTGAAGATGCGCGCAATTCTGGCTCAGATGGATTTAGAGGATGCGCTGCTCGGGATGGAAAAGATGCCTGCATCCCTCAGTATGGCGAAAAAGGAGAAGATGAATCGGAAGGCTCTTACGCAGATCCAACTGCATCTTTCGAACGAGATCTTACAGCATGTCATTAAGGAGAAATCTGCTGCGAGCCTGTGGCTGAAATTGGAGTCATTGTGTATGACGAAAAGTTTTACCAACAAACTCCATCTGAAGCAGAAGTTATACTCTCATCGTCTGATTCAAGGTAAGAGTATAAAATCTCATCTCGATGACTTTAAAGAAATCGTTATGGATCTGGAAATGCTGGAAGTAAAATATGATGATGAAGATCTAGCATTATTATTGTTATGTTCTCTACCATCTTCCTATACAAATTTTAGAGATACTATGCTTTATGGACGTGATACCATATCTTTGGAAGACGTCTCAACTGCCCTACTCTCGAAAGAGAGGATCGATAAGGAGATGAGTGGTACTACTGAAAGTCAGGCAGAAGGTCTGTTCACAAGAGGAAGATCCAAGCAGAGAAGTTTCGAAGACAGTAAAGGGAAGGCTAGGTCGAAATCCAGGCACAGAAACTTGATCTGCAATTACTGTAAGAAGAATGGCCATATTAAAGCGGACTGTTTCAAGTTGAAAAGAAAGGAACAGACCGAAGAAAGAGGTGATCAAAGGGGAAGAGAAGGTTCAAAATCTGCTGAAGTCAGTGTAGCAGAAGACTATAGCAGCGAGGGGAATGTGTTGCTGGTCTGCGATGATCAATCCAGAGCCAGCACATAGTGGATTCTTGATTCAGCATGCTCGTTCCATATGTGTCCCAACAGGGACTGGTTCTCCACTTTTGAAGCTGTGAATGGTGGGGTTGTTTTGATGGGCAACGATGCATCCTGCAAAGTTGTCGGACGAGGAACGGTGAATATCAAGATGTTTGATGGCATTGTGAGAACACTTACTGATGTCAGGTACGTTCCACAATTGAAGAGAAATTTAATTTCTTTGAGTACCCTCGACTCTAAAGGATATAAATACACTGGTAGAGATGGAGTTCTAAAGGTTTCGAAAGGAGCCATTATTGTGATGAAAGGACGAAGGCAGGAAGGAAAACTTTATGTGTTGCAAGGTTCAACTGTGGCAGGTGGAGCTGCAGTATCATCTTCATCTATGTCAGATTCAGATGTCACAAAGTTGTGGCATATGAGGCTGGGACATATGAGTGAAAAAGGATTGGCATTGCTGAGTAAGAGAGGACTTCTTTGTGGCCAAAGTACAGGAAGTCTGGACTTCTGCAAACACTGCGTATTTGGGAAGCAGAAAAGGGTTAGCTTCAGCAAAGCAGTCCACAGAACAAAAGGAACACTTGACTACATCCATTCAGATCTTTGGGGGCCAGCACCGGTTCCCTCTAAAGGTGGTGCAAAGTACATGCTGACCTTCATCGATGATTATTCAAGGAAGGTTTGGACATTCTTTCTGTTGCACAAGAATGATGTATTCAAGACCTTCAAGCAGTGGAAGATCTTGATTGAAAAGCAGACAGGAAAGCAAATTAAGCGCCTTCGCACAGATAATGGACTCGAATTCTGTTCAGGAGAGTTCAATGAGTTCTGCAAAAATGAAGGAATCGAGAGACATCGTACAGTTCCCTACACGCCGCAGCAAAACGGCGTAGCAGAACGTATGAACAGAACACTCATCGAGAAGACAAAATGTTTGCTTTCGAATGCAGGATTTGGTCAGGAATTTTGGGCAGAGGCAGCTTCTACGGCTTGCTACTTGGTGAATAGGTCTTCGTCGACTTCCATTGATCTCAAAACTAAAGAAGAGGTATGGTCTGGTCACCCTCCAAATTATTCTGATTTGAGAGTATTCGGTTGTCCAGTTTATGTGTCACGCCCCGGGGTCGAAACTGCGACCCGGGCTCGCTAATAGATCCGCCGCCCATACGGTGAACCCCGTATAGACGAAGCGTCAAACCTGCAAAGAAAGATACTATACTAAACAGGTATCAGAGCTGAGAGTAAACTGCTAGAAATAAAATATAAAATACAACTCTCACAATATACAACATGTCCTCACCAAAACAAAATACAAAAGTCTCTCAAAGAAAAAAGAAAAGTACAACTCAATACCTCACTACAAGGTCTCTCAAACAAGTAACTCTCAAAATGTAAAAAGTGGGTACATCTACTCTCTGGACGACGACGACTGGTAGGGAACTAGCTCGCGACTCCCTTACCTCGATCTGAAGAAACAGCAACTGGAACAGCAGGAACATGAGTAGAAGTCCCTGGGGAAAAATACACCACGACGGGTGTGAGAACTACATCCCACAGTAGTTCTCAGTGGGTGCCGTCAACAAGCCCAACGGTCTGCCCACTAAGTCTACTAGAGGCATAAGGTAATAAATGAAATACTGAAAGAAGTGCTGGAAAAGAATATCTCTACAGCTACTATGCCCCTATCTAGATGCTCAACAAGTGAAACAGATGGAAAACATGATGCATCTACTAACTCTCAGGTGTAGTAACTCAATCTAGTAATGACTGCCACACAGGGTCCAGTCAAACCTGCGGCCACCTACTGCCGCACATCCTCAACAGGACGGGTCTACCGTAGGGTGTCCGTGACTGCCACAACTGGGCCAGTCAAACCTACGGCCACCTACTGCCGCACATCCTCAACAGGACGGGTCTACCGTAGGGTGACCGTGACTGCCACAACTGAGACAGTCAGACCTGTGCCCACCTACTGTCACACATCCTCAACAGGACGGGTCTACCGTAGGGGGACCGTGACTGCCACAACTAGGCCAGTCAAACCTACGCCCACCTACTGCCGCACATCCTCAACAGGACGGGTCTACCATAGGGTGTCCGTGACTGCCACAACTGGGCCAGTCAGAGGGATGGCGTCGACAACAACTAATACCACAACTCTAACCCACTGGCTAAAGATACTCACGGCCGGGACTACCGTCTACTCGACGGCTCCCACCACAGAGCACCAAACTCAGGAAGGACCGACACCATAAGGGTTCGAAAACCCCGATAGGTCGGTGCCTAGAACCCTATCAAACAAGAACAGACTCCAGGCTCCGCCTATCGAAGTTCCCGGCCCCCTTACAGTTCGGGGACACGACAACCTCAGAACAACAAGCGGAAGACATCAACCAGGGCCCAAAAGTCCCGGGAGACCAATACCTACAACCCTATCAAACAAGAACAGGTTCCAGGCTCGGCCCCCGTGGCTTTCGTCCCGAAAAAGAAACGGCCTCTAGAACCCAGATCACCCAAACTCTCTCGGGTGAGGATGTTTCAACACAAAGATGACAGTTATTACTGAAATTTATTTTAATCTGAGAAACCCAATTTAATATATTTTAGTTCTTTTAAGAAGATTTGTTTAAATAAGTTTTATTTTTCCTAACCCCGAAGGGCTATTGCCATCACCCGAATCAAACAAGAATAGGCTCCGGCGACCCCTCGAGATTTGGAAGAAAAATATTAGTTTACAGAAATCATGTGTGTTTAAGAAAAACAGTCTGGGTCCTAGGACCTGCTGACATGGGTAAACAACTGCCACTAACACAGTGGCGACAAATAAAACATCTCGGGACCGCCGTTTATCCAAACGGCTCCCGCCACAGATGAACGATCAAATACCTCTACCAGACTCCACTCTGCTCCCAAGCACGAGTGTAAAAAGCATCCCACACTAAAAGAAATCCGACCACTCGGCCCACTACCCGGGCGAGTAAAACACTAAGTCCAGGAGGAATAAAAGTGTGGATGTCTAGAGCAGAATAAACCTAGCCCAAGTTGGAGTTTTCTAAAGTCTGGCTGAACATGCTGCATATGACGGGGGTGCTAGGTCAAGTTCCAAGAGAACATTAATTTAACAGATAATAGGAACAAGAGAATTGCATGATCATCAAATAACACTAGAATTAACAACTGTCACTTTCTAGCATACTATACAAGAGTATCACTATTATGCATGGTCCTACTATAGCAGATTTAATGAACGTTCCATAAGTCTTGGAGACAGGGCCACCCACCTGAAGGTGCACAACTGTCCAGGGTCGCACAGCTAAGAAAGTCCAGAAACAGATTTACCAGCACAATCACTGAGCCAACAGTACCAAAGTAGTGTTCAAAGCATCCTGGGTACATAATAGATCCAAAAATTACACTTAATTCCATAAAAATCCAAGTATCAAACATCTGCTGGGAACAGTCCCTTTAATCCGAAATTTTCACCTGTAAAACAACCTCCAAAAATTCCAATAAAAATATGACGGTGATCCTCGCGAAGTGTAGATGTCGATAGAGCCTTGAAACGTCGAATTCCGATGTCCGGATGTGGAGATAAAAATCCGCGAAGACCCTGCTGTCCAGGAATCTCACAGCAAAACAGGGGCTCAGTAAAGCCTCGAAAACCGTGCCAAAAACCCATATCTAGACAAAACACTCAACACAAAAGTCGAAGATATACCTCTTGTGAATCCAACGCCGCAAAAATCGCCCAAAAATACTGTTGGAGTAGCTCTGTGGACCTCTCAGACCGAAGTGCGACGGAAACGGGCCTCCAACTGTAAATCGTCGCACTGTGCTCTGATGCCGAAGTCGTCGACGCCGCGGCTTCCAAAAAATCCGGGCCTCTGCCAGAAGATGCGCGACACGAAGATCTACAACTTTTCTAAAGGGGCCATGGGCAGGGGAGCTCGGGAAAGGGGGCAAAAATCCCTCACAAGCCAGCTATTTATAGGCCCAGCCCAAAAATCTGCATTTTTGGATTTTGGCCCAAAGATTCGGGCGCCCGAAATGTTTCGGGCTGCTACAGTAACGGGCCCGGCCCGTTACTGTGCGCGCCCGAAACCCTCACGGGCCGCCATGTGTCCCTCTGCTGCTCCCCGCACCGGGCGCACACCGACGAACCCCGCGACGCCACGTGTCCCAACAAAGTGTCGTGCTCCGCTGCTCCCGACCAACCACGGGGCGCCACGTGGCGCCCCCACGTCGCCCCGGCAGCGCCCACGCGCGCCCACGTGCGCGGCCGCGCCGCCGCCGGCACCGTGTCGGGCACGCAACCCGAGGTAGCCAACTCCGCCGCGTGGACCGAGTGCACCAACACCCGCCAACCACACGCCGCCACGTGTCCTTCCGGTCCACCGTGCACCCGCGCCCAAAAATCAGTGGACCGCGCCTGCTGCGCCGGCCAACAGGAAGGCGCCACGTGTCCCGCGCCCGGGTGCACGCCCGCGCGGTGGACCGCTCGTCTCCGCCGCCGCCAGCCGCCACGCTCCGCCGCCCGCCGCGCCGCCGGCGCGTCTCCGGCCGCCGGAACAGTAACCCCACGCCTCGAAATTCGTGTTTTCGCGTCCGGGCTCCGAAAAATTCATGTAAATAGTCCATTTTGACCGTTTTCGCGCGCTGAATCCAAATCCGAGGTCTGTTCGGCCAAATTCCACTTCTAAAATTTCCCAAAAAATTCTGAAAAAGTAAACTTGATCCATTTTTCGTGCCGGGTCACTTTCTTGGTTCCAATAAGCGCGCAAAAACCTCAATCACCCCGAATGGGCTTCCTGATAAGCAAGCAAGCTCCAATTTCACCAGAAATCCAATTCTTGGGCCCGACACACGCACACACACACACCCAGAAGCCACTAAACCAACAATAAACCCTTAAGTGGGGATTCGGGTCCTCACATTATGCACATGTGAGTCAAGGAAAGCTAAAACCTAGGTCGAAAGAATGCAAATTCTTGGGCTATGCTTCTGGTACAAAGGGTTTTAGGTTGTGGTGTCTTGAGGATAAGAAAATTATAATCAGTAGAGATGTTAAGTTTAACGAGAATGATATGCTTCGCCGAAAGGAGGAGTCGCATGTTCCTTGTGATACAGGTACAGATACAGGTGCAGATGCAGCAAAGAAATTTGTCGAGTTGGAGTATCAAACAAACTCTAAAGTTCAGATCACTCCGGCATCAGGTATCACTTCAGGCGATTCTGTTCCTGCGGAGCCTCAGGCACCACCACAGACCGACACACACTCTATAGCTAGAGATCGACCGAGGAGGCAGATCAGACCACCGCAGAGATATGAAGACACAGATCTGGTAGCCTATGCTTTTTTGACTGCACAAGAAACAGATGCACTTGAGGAGCCATGTACTTACACAGAGGCAGTCTCATGTACTGATTCCGCTAAGTGGATGTTCGCTATGGAGGAAGAGATGGAATCTCTTCATAAGAATCAGACTTGGGATTTAGTGAAGCTTCCTAAAGAAAAGAAAGCTGTTCGATGTAAATGGGTGTTCAAGAAGAAAGAAGGCACATAGGGAAATGAGAGTATCAGATACAAGGCTCGATTGGTGGCAAAAGGATATAGTCAAATTCCAGGTGTCGACTTCAATGATGTCTTCTCACCAGTGGTGAAGCATACATCCATTAGAGTTTTGCTCGGTTTGGTCGCCATGGATGATCTAGAACTTGAGCAACTAGATGTGAAGACAGCTTTTCTACATGGCGAATTAGAGGAAGAGATCTATATGCAGCAGCCTGAGGGATTCATAGTTGAGGGAAAAGGAAATCATGTGTGCAGATTGAAGAAATTGCTTTATGGATTAAAGCAATCTCCAAGGCAATGGTATAAGAGGTTTGATTCTTTTATGATTAGCCATGATTTTCATAGAAGCAATTTTGATAGTTGTGTCTATATAAAGAAACAAATTGATGGTTCTTTCATTTATCTCCTACTCTACGTGGATGATATGTTAATTGCTGCTAAGAACATTGTGATGATCCAGAACCTCCGCAACATTAATAATGACTGTAGAAGGCTTGTACTGAGCATCGGAGCTTGTAGAAACGAAATTGGATATTTTTAAGAGACTCTGCACGAAAATCGGAGCAAACGGGAATTTCCGGGAGCTTTCGGCAAAATTTCGGATGAGAATTTGGCGAAACGGACGTCGTATTTGGACTCAGCGCGCGAAAACGATCGAAACGGTATATTTACTTTATTTTTTCGGCTTTCGGGTACTGTTCACGCCGGAACAGTAACCGCCGGCCGGAATTACTGTTCCGGCAAGCGGCGGCCGCCGGCGAGCGGCGGCGGGCGGCGGCGCACGGCGGCGGGCAGCGGCGCGGCAGCGGAGCGGGGCGGAGCAAGGCAGAGGGCGCGGCCGGGCAGCGCGGGCAGGCGCGGGCAGGGGCGCTGGTGCGCGGTCCATGGATGGGCGTGCACCGGGTGCACCGAATCCCTGTTCCGCCACGTGGCAGCATCCCATTGGTGGGCCGGCTTCTAGAAGCGTCTAGATGGTTGACACGTGGCACGATCCTATAGGCCGACATTTTTCCGGAGAACCCGGAGCGCGGACCGATCACGTGGACCACGTGGCCACGTGGCGAAATCTGGTTGGCCCTGCACAGGCTGTTTCCTGTTTGGTTGACACGTGGCGTTTCCTGGTTGGCTCGTTTCGGTGTTTCGTGTTTGGATCAGGATTCCGTGAGGGAATATTCCCTTTTGGCCCAATATATATAGGGGTCCCCCACCCCCTCTCTTTGCACCTTGGATTCCGAGCCAAGAGAGAGAATCAGAGAAAACTCCCTCTAACGAAAGTTCTTCCTCTCTCTCTTCTCTTTCTCTCTCTAGAATCTCAGGAATTTAGGAGTTACAGATAGTGAGATATCTGCGACGCGGCGCACTGCGACGATTTTTCTTTTAGGCCCATTTCCCGTCGCAGTTCCGTCGAAAATTCACTGCGGGCTAACCAGGTGGAATTTTTGGACGATTTTTGCGACAGCGCGACCGTAAGAGGTAGGGCTTCGATTTCCGTGTTGATTATTTTGCTCCGTTTCGTACTTTTGGCACAGTTTTTAAGTCCTCTTTGACCCCCCTTTTTACTGTGATGTTTTTTGGACAGCACCGACTTCTCCGATTTTTATCTTGACGTAGGAGCATCAGATCGAGGCGTTTAAAGAGTCGATTTTGATCTACTCTTCGCGAGGAACGCAACCGTGATTTTTCTGGGATTTTAGGAGCTCATTTTAGAGGTGAAAAATTCCTCTTTTCCCGTGCTGTTTGAAAAACAGCAAATATTGTGCTTTTTGGGGTTTGTATTTATACCGGGAGCATTGATTTGCAGGAATTGAGGACTGCGGACAACCAGGAGACTACCTGGGGTGTTGTTTGAGCTGTTCAAGGTGGGCGGTTGTTGCTTACCTCATTTTTGACAAGCTCACTGGGATTACTAGAAATCCCCTAAAATATGACAATTAACGAGAACAATTGGGACAAAGTAACATGGTTATTAATGAGAACCATTGGGACTACTAACAGGACTACTAACAGGACTACTAACAGGACACTAACAGGACAATTAATGAGAACCATTGGGACAAATTAATATGACAAATGACAAGGACCGCTGGGATAAACTCCCCTAAAATTTAATATAACCCCACAAATAATATGATGACTTATATTGGGACACTGTGATTGAGACAAAGGCTATGATCTCGCATGCAAATGACTTTTATTCAGTAAATCAATTGTTTTAAACCTTTGACTCTATTTTACAACTTTAAAAGACAGTTGCATGCGTGCCCGGACATCAGGTAAGGCCACTATTCATTGCTACACTATCATAATGGGATTTGAACGTGTTTCATTGTTGTCCTTTGCATTCATATGTTGTTGCTCAAGTATGAGCAGGGGTTTGGGATAGTGTAGCCAAGGTGGTGCTAAATTGTGGACTCGTGGGGTCTTGCGGTGACCGCGGACAGTAGGCGGTTGACCAGATGCTTATCCTTGCATCAGATTGGGGTTGAGTTTGGTTTATTGGGTTTCTATAGTGGATGGAGTTTCCCACTTTGATCATGGTTATGATCCAGTCCTGCTATATTGAGACATGTGCTACAGAGATACTTGTGATACTGATGACAGAGATATTTTACTCGTGTGGGTCGCTCCCCTCGAGTGCCACTCCGGAGGTGTGCTTTCTCGGACCCAGCCGTGTGTGCCGGTCTGATACTTATGTTGGGATGCGAGCCGTGTGAGCCGATCCCGCGGTTTCGAGCCGTGTGTGCAGATTCCGCTTTATGTTGGGATGCGAGCCGTGCGGGCCGATCCCGCGGTTTCGAGCCGTGTGTGCAGATTCCGCTGAGCAGGCAGTACCAGTTGTTACTGGTGACTAGATTGGGTTGTCGCTGGCATGCCTCAGATTGCAGGAATAGTATAGTTTTCCTGTTTCAGCATCTTTTGATCTACCATCCGTTTTTGCCTCTAGCGTCCGGTGCGTCCGAAAACTAGGGGATCTGGTTTAAATAGTCCATTCCGTTTTCTGTTTCTTTCTTCTCCTTTATTTTCCAGAGTCATCCGGGAGCTGTTAGGCCATCCACTTCTAAAATTTCTCGGAAAGATCTCCCAGAAAAAGTAAACTTGATCTATTTTTTATGCTGGGTCAAATCCTTGGTTCCAATAAGCGCGGAGATTATTGTACAATCACCCAATATGGTTCCAGTCTGAGATAGCTATGTGGTTCTTCTATTTCACTCTGATTATGCTAATTATTGGGCATTTAATACGCGCAGGTTACACACACTCCGGGAAGCCACTAATCCATCAATAGAACCCTTAAGTGGGATTCGGCTCCTCACAATTACCCCCACTTGCAGTGTTAATTTGATGTTAAGGATTTAGGAGAGCCAGAAGATACTTGGTATGGAGATAAAAGAACCGAAGTGCAAAGACTACACTTTTAAGGCATATCCAGCTTTGGAACGGTTCTGCTTAAAGGTAGGGTAATACCCCCCTGTACATGAGTTAAATGCTCAATTTACGAACTTGGTGGCCTACAAAAGTGGGTGGCGATCAATGGGATTGAGGTTGATATGATTTGTCAGTTAACGACTTGGCGGTCAATTAGGTTGAGTTTGATATGATTTGCTCAATTTAACAACTTGACGGTCAATTCGTGTTGAGTTTGATATGGTTTGCTCAGTTTAACGACTTGGCGGTCAATTCGGATGAGTTTGATATGATTTGCTCAGTTTAACCACTTGGCGGTGAATTTGGGTGAGTTTGATATAGTTTGCTCAGTTTAACGACTTGGCGGTCAATTTGAGGTTGAAGTTTGCATATGGTTTGCTCAGTTTAACGACTTGGCGGTATTTTTGGGTTGTTTAGTTTAGGACTTTTGAGAGAACGTTTGAATTTGGGTTTAGTTTAGTGACTTTTCGGTCGTTTGCACATTGGGTTTAGTTTAATGACTTTTCGGTCGTTTGCATTTGGATTTAGCTTTAATGACTTTTCGGTTGTCAAGTTGGGTTTAGTTTAATGACTTTTCGGTCATTTGGATTTGGGTTTAGTTTAATGACTTTTCGGTCGTTTGAAGTTGAGATGCTCAGTTTAATGACTTGGTGGTCAATTTGAGTTAGGGTTTAGTTTAATGACTTTTCGTCGTTAGGTCGAACCCTTATGATAGTTCGAGCCCTTGAATCGATTTGTCGGGCCTTTATAGTTCGGCTCAACTTGGACCCTTCTGTAGTTCGGTTTGCTTCGGATCGTAGCCTTATGGTTTGGTTCGAGATCCGTCTGAACTTGAAACTCCATTGCATTTGGTTTGGATTGAATCTTTGTGGTTTGATTTAAGACGCCTTTGAGTTTGGTTTGAGTCATCCTATTTGCAGTTTGGCTCAAAACCCTTTGACTTTGATTTGGGATCGACCTGGTGCATGGTCCGCTTCATATGATTCTACCCAGATTCGATTTAGGTTGAACCGGCTTATGATTTGGCTTCACTTGTCTTGATTCTCTCGCAGTTCAGTTTGGGTTGAACCGGTTTGTAGTTCAAATTGAATTTTTTATGGTTCAGTTTAAGTCGAACTTGCTTATAGTTTGATTCGGTTAGCTCGAACCTCTTGTAGTTCGCTTTGGGTTGAACTAGATTGTCGTTCGAGTTGGATCTTTTATAGTTCGATTTAAGTCGAACTAGCTTGTGGTTCCGTTTGGGTTGGAACCAACTTCAGTTCAAGTTGAATCCTTCATGGCTTGGTTTAAGTAGAATCGTCTTGTCATTCGGTTTGACTCGAACCTCATGTGGTTCGGTTTGAGTTCAACTGGGTTGTAGTTTGGTTCGGCTTGACTCGGACCTCTTGTGGCTCCGTTTGGGTTCAACCGGGTTGTAGTTTGGTTCGGCTTGACTCGGATCTCCTGTGGCTCCGTTTGGGTTGAACCGACAAGTTGAATGTTTAAGTCGAACCGGCTTGTGGTTCGGTTTGGTTCGAACCTCATGCAGTTCAGTTTAAGTTCAATCCGTTTAGGTTCAAGGTGTATCCTTCATGGCTCTGTTTAGGTCGAGTCGACTTGTAGTTTGGTTTAGTTTGGTTCGGTTCTCCTGTGATTTCGTTCATGTTGAACCAGCTTATAATTTGATTCGGCTCGGCTTGGGCCTCATGTAGTCAGTTTGGGATGAACCGATTTCAATTCACGCTGAATTCTTTATAGTTCGGTTCACTATTTATCTCGATCATATTCGTTCCGAATTATGTCCATAGGGTTCAGTTGGCAATCCGGTTTAAATGGAATTGAGTCGAACCGGTCTATTACGAAGATGGTGGTTTGATCGAGTCGAGCCGTGCCTATCACAAAGAGGGCGACTGGGTAGACCAGTGCCTATCACGAAGATGACGATTTGATTGAGTTGAGCCGTGCCTATCACGAAGATGGCGATTGGCTCGATCGGTGCCTATCACGAAGATGGCGATTTGATCGAGTCGAGCCGTGCCTATCACGAAGATGGCGGTTTGATCGAGTCGAGCCGTGCCTATCATGAAGATGGCGATTGGCTCGACCGGTGCCTATCACAAAGATGGCGGTTTGATCGAGTTGATTTATTTTTGTAATTTTTATTTTATTTTATTTTATTATTATTCTTTTTTTTGGAGTAGGGATTTATGTGTTGAGCCTATCACGAAGATGGCCACACAATCACACCAAAAAGAACGGTTTGGTTTGAATCGCCATGTTTCGACCGTGTCGAGCCTATCACGAAGATGGCCGCTCTGTACAAATAATAATAATAATAATAATAATAATAATAATAATAATAATAATAATATAATGTTTGGTTTGATCATGTCAAGCCTATCACGAAGATGGCTGCTCAATCGCACCAAAGAGGACGGTTTGGTTTGGAATAGAGATTTGTGTGTCGAGCCTATCACGAAGATGGTCGCACAATCAAATCGGTTGGAGAATCGTCGTCATGTCGTTCGGCGCACGTCTTGAGGAGACGGGTGTTTAGTGGATATGCACGCACAATATAATAACGATCCAATGCCGGATTTGATCGGTCGAGCCTATCACGAAGATGGCCGCACAATCAAATTGACAAAAGGTCGCCACTATGTCGTTTGTGCGTATGCACCGACCCGCCCGCCGTCATCTTGGTGGTGGGATAGTCTTGTGGTCACCATTGTTGCTACCGTCGAAGAAGGAAGAAGAGGCCATGAGACCTCCTCGCACATCGTCGTCGTCGCCATCATGGCCGTCGTCGCCATCATGGCCGCCGTCATGGCCGCCGTCGAAGAAGGAAGAAGAGGCCATCGTTGTCGTCGTCGTCGCCATCATGGCCGTCGTGGCCGTCACCGTTGTCGTTACCGTCGTGCATTCACTTTTTTTTTTTTTTTCTTTATTCTTTTTTTTTTTTTAACCACTCCTCTTTTTCTTCTTCTTCTTATTATTTTTTTTAATTTTTATTTTTTTAAAACATCTCCCCTCTCTCTCTCTCTCTCTCTTTTTTTAGCTTTTCTTTTTCCGTTTTTTTTTTCTTCTCTCCAATTTATAGGAGTCTCCATATTTTAAAAAAATGGTAATCCCATAATTCAAAAATCACATCTTCCACTCTTTCTCCTTTTTTTTTCTTCTTATTCCTTTTTTTTTTCTTTTGGAAATAATTTTAAAAAACTCTTCCTTCTTTTTTTTTTATTTTCTTTCCTTTTTTTAAAAAATTTCTTTCATTTTTTTTCTTCTTTCCATCTTTCTTTTTTGTTACCTTTTTTTCTTTCTTTCTCTTTTTTTTTTTTTTTTTTCTTTTTTCTTTTTTTTTTTTTTATCCGAACACACCCATAAATAAATATACAGATAGCATTGCTTCTATTTAAAAGAACCTTAAATTTTTTTAGAATGATAATCTGGAAAACAATCCCTAGTGAGGGTGAGGCTTAATAAATGTATGTGTGGATCTTATTCTAAGAACCTCACTATTTTTAGAATGACAATCTGAATAATAATCCCTGGGAATTGTATAAGTGAGGAGGAGGAGGTGAGGGCTAATAATTATATGTGTAGGCCTTATTCTAAAACCCCACTTTTCTTAGAATGACAATCTGAATAACAATTCATAGGTTGGTTGGCTGTCAGCTTAAAAACGATTGAGTTGATTCATCATATTTGTGAAATGATCCAGCCCACTAACAATAAAAATTTATTGGGCACAAATTACAATCTAAAATGCTTAAGCCCAGTTATTATTACTAATGTTCATGTCTCTTATATTACTAAATCACTACTCTATTCCCGGCCCACTAATCCAAACTAAAGCCCAAAATACTTAAGTCCAATTATTATTATTAGTATTTATGTCTCTTATATATCCAATCACTATTCCATTCTCATCTCATGTAGGGTGTCATAAACAGCCAAAAATCACTAGTCGCTAGCTCTGTCATCTAAGACCCAGGCTCAGCCGAGACACGTCACAAACTTCCGGCTGATGATTGACTCTGATACGAAATGAAACGATCTGCCCCACTAGCAATAATAACTCGTTAGGCCCAAATCTTAACCCAAAATACTTAAGTCCAATTATTATTACTGATATCCATATCTTTTATATACCCAATCACAACTTCATTCTCATCCTATGCGGAACTGTTGGGGTGTCACAATTTGTCACCTTAATATTTTGTTAATCTTCAAATAATTTTTAGAATCTCACAATACTTTTGTCTGACATATTATAACTAATTGATAGCTAGCAACATCTAAAATTTTTGGCTTGACTTGGCCTGTAGGTCGTGCTCGGTTTTGTGTCCTTTTCCTTGCAGGGTTGGGATCCAACTGTCAGAAGTTCTGTCAAATTCAGACCAAGTTGAAAATCTCTTTTCTTTTTTTCTCATATTGGGGGGAGAAACAAACACGTGTCTCTGAGTAATTGGCTAACTCTACCAGACGAGGTACATCAAAAAAAATAATAATAAACAATTTTCATCAAACCACACTAATGCTTGTTCTCCACTGCGTGGACAAGCAAATCCGAGATAGTACCATAGAGGTAAGAGCACACCATGCTTCCTTATTTCCCCATGCATATCTATGTATAGAACATCATCTCTAGCTGGGAAAAAGTAATGAGAACACACCAACACCAAATGCTTCACATGCATGTGCTCATGCTACTTCATCAAGGGACACCAAATCCATCATCTTTTGTGAAGCTTCAAAAGACAAATTTTATGATCTCCATTTGCAGAGGCAAATATATCCAAATCCTTTTCAATCCTAGGCCGGTGATCTGCGCGGGCCCTTTCGGTGACATTCAATCCCTTTTGTGGACCCTCGTTGTTGCCGCCGCCGCCTTGATCACCGACCAATTACTCTCTCTCTACTATATATTACGGTCTAAAAGATCAGTATTTTATAAAATAGGTTCAGAAATATATATTAATGTTTTTACTTACAAAATATACATTAGAAATATAAAATACAAAAGATCAATATATATATATATATATATATTATTATTATTATTATTATTATTATTAACATCTCAACTGATTTGTCACCGCCGTCTTGATCAACGATCAATTACTCTCTCTCTCTCTCTTTCTCTACTATATATTACGACCTAAAAGTTCGGTATTTTATGAAATAGGTTCAGAAATATATATTGATATTTTTTACTTACAAAATATACATTATGGATATAAAATATAAAAGATCAATATAATAGAAAACAAGCTCATGAATATATATATAGAGTTGGGCTGGAATGCTATTGATAGCATCAACCTAATTTTGCCACCCATTTTGTAGCCCTTGGATCGCATTGAGATTCGTGCAAGTCCTTTAATTAAAAAGAAAAACTTTTTACTTTTTACTTTTTTTTTTTTTACCTTTTCTTTTTTCTTTTTTTCATTAAAGAGCCTGCACGAATCTCAATGCGATCCAAGGGCTACAAAATGGGTGGCAAAGTTGGGTTGGTGCTATCAATAGCATTCCAGCCCAACTCTATATATATATATATATATATATATATATATATATATATATATATATATATATATATATATATATATATATATATATATATATGGGCAATTTCTTATATATTCATAAAAAAATTTCTGTTTTAAGATTTATCTCTCTTAGAAGGCTAATATTAAAACTACACTTCTTACGTTCCAACTTCTTTCCAAAATTTATCTGTGTGAAATTACTATTTTGCCCTTTTAAATATACCTTTCTACCAAAACCAACTTTTAACTCTGAAGGAAAATGTTTTGGTAGATAGGGACAAAATAAGTATATCTGATAGTTTTCAACTCCGATTATTATTTAACTCTAGTTTAACCCTAGTTAACTTAACAAAGGGAAACGGTAGGGGTATTTTTAATAACGGTGGAACGTATGAGAGGTATATTGGAAAGAAAAAAATAAAAGGGATAAATCAGATATTTCTTCAGATTTCAGAGGTACACAAATATACCTTTCAGATATTACTATTTTGCCCTTTCAAATATACCTTTCTACCATAACCAACTTTTAACTCAAGGAAAATATTTTGGTAGATAGGGACGAAATAGGTATATCTGATAGTTTTCAACTCCGATTATTATTTAACTCTAGTTTAACCCTAGTTAACTTAACAAAGGGAAACGGTGGAACGTATGAGGAGTATATTGGAAAGAAAAAAAATAAGAAGGATAAATCAGATATTTTTTCAAATTTCAGAGGTACACAAGCAATTATCCCATATATATATATATATATATATATATATATATATATATATATATATATATTATTAACGTTTCAATTCACGTGCATGAAAGACACGTCAAATTGAAAGATACGTGAAATTAAAAGATGAGCAAAAGAAATTCTAATTTAATGCATATAATGTGGGAATTTAATATGTTAAATATTAAAGGTGGAAACTAAATTTGTAACCTCACAGAATGAATGAAGGGGTTAATTTAGATTTGATTATGATACTATATAATTTAAAAGATCGATCTTGTAATATACGAGCTCAAAAATATATACCAACAACTCTCTATAGCTGTGTTTGTTTTGGGGTTAGGATGGGGGATAAGGGGATATCCCTCTTATCCCCAAACGCATCAGGAATAGCAAGAATATTTTATTCTGATATTTTTGGTATAACAAAAATTATTGTTCCAACATCAATTATTCACTATATTTTACTTTCCTATTCTACCCCTAGCACACTACCCAAGACACACCATATTATCCATTATTGGGTACCCACAAAATTAGAGCAAATAAAATATAAAATTAAATATTATTTTAATAAAATATAATTTGATTTTGATTTTATCTTATTTTTTTGTAACGCTTTAATATATTAATTAAAATAAAAAAAAATAGAATTTAACAAATGCAAAATTAGAGCAAATAAAATATAAAATTAAATATTATTTTAATAAAATATAATTTGATTTTGATTTTGTTTTTGATTTTGATTTTATCTTATTTTTATCAAGCTTTAATCTATTAATTAAAAATAAAAAAATTAGAATTTAAAAACTTTTATCATATAATAAAGTTTGAGGGAAAAAAGGTTATTTAACCCAACTAAACCTCTTTATTCCTGTTATTTCTCATTCTCATACCAAATACAAAATCTATTATTCCTGAAATAATCCCAAACACTTTTTTACACTAATTCCGTACTTTATACTTATCCCTGGTATAACTAGAACAAACGCACCCACATATGTATATAGATATGTTTGTCATTCTCTATCTAGCTAACTAAGTGTGACAAAATTTAATACACTCACTGAGATATTCACATGGGGCAACATCCAACATTGTGGGAATTGGAATCCCCCTCCACATGGAAGTGTCAAATAATAAGCCTGGAATTAGACTACAGGCTCACATTGGGTGTTAGTTTGGTCCCCTATATGTTTGATGAATCTTGGTTCTCATTCTGTCATTTTGTCTTTTGTTAATTATTTTGTGTATAGTAAAATTTGATTTAATTGCATAATGTATCAAATCATTTTAACTTAGGTGGTAAGGAATGATTGTGTGGAGCAATATATGTTAGGATTTTGTTAGATTTGTAGTTGAATTTTAGTTGGATTAAAATTAATATTTAAATCTATCAAAAATAAATTTATTAAAATTTAAATATTAATTAGAATAAAAAATTATCTAGACTAGAATTTAGGTAGCTTTCGATGTAAGTTATAAATATAGTATAGATGTTATTATATTTTTGTGGTGGTGGTACGGTTTAGCGACACCCATATGGTATGGCCAAGATGTCCATAATTTTAAATACACCTAGTACACGGGTACGTCGAAAGAAAGAAGTCTTCTCATCACGTTAATGAGAGACTAGAGAAGGGTGAGAGAGATTCGAGGAGAGTGCTCGGATTTAAGCTACTCTATTATAGAAGAGGAGTCACGTATAATTTTTTTCTTTAATTTATGGTTGTGTTGATTCTAGTTTTTGTTGAGACAGGTTTATGGTAAAAATTTGATTTGATATTTTTATTGTGAAATTCCAACAATCGATACCGGAGCAGATTGCGAATTTACAAAATCGAATACCGGGACGAGTATTAGATTCCCAACAATTGATATCAGAGCTAAAGGTTACCGATCCTTAGGAGAGATCAACGTCAGAGTACTGAATTACCGATCATCATTGGGAGCAATCGATGTTAAAGCACAATTTGATCTCGCTAGGCGTGTTGGACTCGAAGGTTTGTAATTTTTCTGCTTCAGGTGGAGTTATAAGGGTCCAAAAGTGAGATTGGATCGTCCAGAGATGCAGTCGTTCAAAGTGGAGTGGCGGAAAGCTCGATGTAGCGATTGAAAACTATAAATCAAATAAAGATGGAGATTGTTAGGATTTGATTAGATCAACAAAATTAGGTTATAGGGACACATGTTTGTGACACTTTTGTATAAGTGTCCTATCTATATTCCATCTATATCCAAAATTAGGTTATAGGGACACATTTTTGGGACACATTACAAAAATGTGTCGCTATACACCCTAGCGACGGCACATATAGCAACAGTTACAATAAGTGTCGGTATTTTTGTCAGCGACACTTTTTTTAGATTTTAGAAATACTTAAAAGTGTCGCTATAGCCTAATTTTATTGTAGTGTCTGTTGGAGATAAATTTATTAATATTTAAATATTAATTAGAATAGAAATCTACTTAGACTAAAATTTGGGTAGTTTTTTATGTAAGCTATAAATATAGTATATGTGATATTATTTTTTTTTGTAGTGGTAATACAGCTTAGTCACACCCATATGGTATGGCCAATATATTTATAATTTTGGATGCATGCACCTAGTGCACGGATATGTCGAAAGAAAAAGAGTCTTTTCACGTAACGTGAGAAGACGAGGAAAGTGTGAGAAAGATTCGGAAAGAGAGCTCGAATTGAAGCTACTCTATTGTAGAAGATGAGCCACGTGCAATTATTCTTTATTTTACGTACTCCCTCATTTTTTACGTACTCCCTCATTTTTTATTTTATTTTTTTTCTTTTTTGTGGCGGTGTCGGTTCTAATTTTTGATTGAGGAGGTGAATTTACGATAAAAATTCGATTTGATGCTTCTGTTGCGAAATTCCAACCATCGGTACCGGAGAGAGTTGTGGATTCACAAAATCTAGTACCGGACGAATGCTAGGTTCCCAACAATATATATATATATATATATATATATATATATATATATATATATATATATATATAGAGAGAGAGAGAGAGAGAGAGAGAGAGAGAGAGAGAGAGAGAGAGAGAGAGCTTATATATTTTTAAAAGCACAAGCTAATTTATGCTTGTGAATTTTTTACCATTGAATTTTTATTGAGATTTGTGATATTGTAAAATCAACTAAAGAGAAAGAAAGAAAAAAGTAAAAAATACAAATCTAATGATAAAAAAATTACAAGTATGGATGGATTTGTGCTTTTAAAAGCATATAAGCTCTATTATATATATATATATATATATATATATATATATATATATATATATATATATATATATATATAAAAGTTTGATTTTATTTGTTGTAAAACTTGTTAGCCATATTTGGCTTAAAAGGTTCAATAGGGTAGAAAGTTTATATTGTTGACTTAAAGTGATCGGTATTCTATTCTATACTGGAAGGGCATATATATATATTGGATTGAGTCACGTTCGAAATGGTGAGAAATCTAGTCGAACCAAGTCATATTCAAAATGGTGGAAGACTGAATAGACTGAGTCACAATCGAGACCCATGAATGATGTGTCTTTATGCTTTAAGCAAGTTGCTTATATCTTTCTAACCGCTCGAGTTTTTAAAATTAATGGTTAGTGCCAACAATCTGACAAGTTGAATAAAAATCAGAGATTACGGGTTCGATTTCCGTATGTTGTAAATTTGTGCAGATGGTCCTGCCTTGTGACGAAAGGTTGATTGGGTCGTCATATTCGAAATTCGTTAGCACTGTATTTTACACATATAGTCCAAGAATATAACATCTCTATTGGAACTTAGTAACTTGGAAGCTTTAGTTAAACCATTGGTTTGAGTCGAGTAGGTTAAATCAACTATTTTCTCCTCTAGTATTATTATCATATCAACTATTCTTAATAGTGTATACATGTAAACCAATTTTGAAACGATTATTTAACCTTAATTTTAAAAATTTAATTTAACTATCAAATATTTTAATTTATTTCATTTGAATAAGTCAACTATTCTTTCACTTTAAAATTTGAATGTTTACTTTACGCAACTTTTATAATTATAAATTTATCATAGTAAACAATTAATTTAAATTTTGTAGTCAAGATATCGTTAACTGGTTCAAAACAAAAAAAACAAAAACAAAAGTGAAGTAGTAAAATTAAAATTTTGAAAAATCGAATAGCAGACTCAAAATAGTAATTTATAATTCGGATAAATTCTGTACATTTTTATCTTCAGCTGTTGGCTATTTATTTATGAATTAAATAGGTCCAACTTCCTGCCCAGGAGATTAATAAGTTGAGTTGGATGAGCCTAATAAGTTGAGTGGGGCTGCGGTCCACAATAAACCTAACGGCAAGAGGCCCAACAATAGATCCAACGTCCAGGTGGGTTGAGTCCGGTCGAGACTCGTGGCCTCTGTGTCTGTACGCTTTAAGTGAATTGGTTGCATATTTTTAACAACTCGAACTTTTGGAATTAATGATTAGTGTCAACGATCCAACATCAGCGAAATAGATTATTGGACCGGGTCGCGGGTTGTACCAGCATGGAATAGCCCATTTTCTTCAGAACCCCACCCCAGCATGGCTCCTGCATGCTCCTTGCTACTCCAGAACCTGGGCCATCACTTGCTCCCTTCTATTTGTATTTTGTTTTTTAATATTTTTTTCAAGTGTTTGTTTCTGAAAATTTATATTTTTAATAAATTATTTTACAAGATAAAAAAAAATGAATATCTATAATCAAATTTTATGAATTTTTTGATTTATATGGAATCTATATATCAAGCATATATGCCGGCTTAAGTTATACCTGTAAAATTTTGTTTTTACATTAATTTATAATATCATTTATTACTTTTTTTTTTTTTTCTATTAATTCATGCTTCTTTTTTTTTCTCGTTTTTTAACTTTTGTTTTTTTGTTGTCCGTCTCGGTTACATACTATTTAAATGCATAAGCATCTTATTATATATAAATTTTAAATTTATTTAAAAAATATTTAGTATTTACTAAATAAGAAGTTGATTAAAATATCTATAATGAATAGCATATTTATTCATTTAAGATATTATTTGAATGTTGGTACTAGGAATCTAGTACTCGTCCTATTACCAGAACTGGAATTTCACAACATAAGCGTTAAACTAATATAACTATAAAAGAGTGAAAAACAAATAAAAAAAATATACAAATTCACTAACTAAAAGAATAATTATATCTGACTCACCTTTTATACAGAGTAGTTTTAATCCGAACTCTCTTTCTGAATCTCTCATCCTGGACAGCACACATCCTCTGGCACCTATGTACTAGGTGCATCCAAAATCATGTCCATCTTGACCATGTTATATAAATGTGTGGCTAAGTAGTGCGGCGAAAATTTATTCAAATCTTAATTTAATTAGATTTTTACTCTAATTAATATTTAAATTTTAATTATTTTATCTAACAGATATAAATATTTATCCTAATACAACTAAAATTCAACTACAAAACTAATCAAATTCGTAGATGAAATATGATATTCTAGCAAATTATTAATGCTAAGATATTTCAACAATGATCCGGCTCACTAGCAATAATAAATTATTAGGCCCAAACCATCGGCCTAAAATGATTTAGCATAGTTATTATTAGTAGTATCCATGGTCGCTTATAGACTCGGTCTAAATCTTTTTTCTATCTAATATGGGACTATTGGGTCGTTTATGCCTCACGTCCTCATCAACCTAATTATACATACAGTCCAAAATCACTAGACGATATGAGATTTGTCTCGCTACCCTTATTATTCAAACTCTGGCATAATTCGTCATCTTGTCATTTAAATTCTGATTCAGTCGAGACTCGTTACACATTTTCGGCTGGTGATTGGTTTTGATACTAAAAGTAACGATCTGACTCACTAATAATAATAACTCGTTGAGTTCAAAACACCGAATCGAAATGTTAAAGTCAAGTTATTATTATTAGTGTACATGACCTTTTATACATCTATTTATTATTTTATTTTCATAGATCTGATATGAAACTTGTGCGGTGTCACAGTTTCAGCTACTTATATCAAATAAATTATAAGTAGATGGATAACTTTTTCTCTTCTATATATTCAAATAGAGCCTTTAAGATTTTTTTTTTTTATTATTTTTTATTTTTATTATTACTTTAAAAGAGAATGGACAATTATTGATAGTTGATGATCAAATCACTTTTTTTTTGTTTTTAAATTTGTAATTTTGGGTCCAATTATAAGTGGCCTCTAATTAATCAGTTTAATTCGCTACACTAATAGAGGGACCAACCTAATTAATTAATTTGATCTTTCTAACTAATTTTATATAATTAATGAACCAAGTAAATTTCAGATCTCTTTTTTGTAGTGTGATGGACAAACCCCATTTTATAATGAAAATATATATATATATATATTAATATTTAAAAAAGTTCTAACTAAGATCATGCTAACTAATTATATATATTGTATCAATCATATAGTACCTTCAAGTTGATTACTAAAATAATACATAGAATCATAATTAGAAGTGGCTTAATCATCTTAGTTTACGACGGTGTTAGCGATCTCGTACCGAATTATATTTCTATATACTGATATAAATATGATTAGATTGAATAAACTACAGATTTATTAAGAAGAAAGCGCGTTCTCAAGTGCGAATTTGATGCTTCAAATGAATATAAAACATGTTTGTTGAGAAAAGATGGTGATTAAGTGAAGGATCTTAGATGTTTCATTAGTCATTCATTTCATCATTATCTTAGTAATTTAAGGGGTCGGCGACTAAAATAAATGGTTAAGTACTCTTTTAAGGACAACTTCGTCGGCGGTAATCTCCGCCGACATGCGAAGATTTCGCTGTTCAACATCCGGCACCCACAAGCGGCGACCCAAGAAGGATCTAATTGTATAATTTAGAAGATTACCTTTGGGATAATCTAACCCAAGTTGCATGCTTTTTTTAATTAGTATAGATTAAGTAACTTCTACACAAAAAGAGTACAACTATACAAATGTAACTACTCCCTCACTCACTCTCTCTTTCTCTGTATATATATAAGGCTAAATTACAGAAAACTCTTCTGTAATATCCCATTTTTTCACTTTATTTTCTGTCTTTTAAAAACCTATATTTTGTCCCCTCGCAATTACCGAATTATCTTTAGGGGGCAACGGCGTTAACGGAGGAGATAAATTGACGAAAATACCCTTACCTTATATTAGAGAGAATGGGTTTTAGCTTATTTTCCGCCATTCTTGAAGGGTATTTTGGGTATATCCAATAATATTTTTTAAAAAATTGATGGTTCACTCACGGAATGGTGACGGCGGGGGTAAATGCATATTTCGGTAATTACGAAGAGGCAAAATATAGCCTTTTAAAAGACAGGGGGCAAAGTGAAAAAGCAGAATATTACATTTTCTGTAATTTAGCCTATATATAATATTAGAATTATAGAAAAATGACATTATGTACAGTGAGAAGGTATGATGAGAAAATATTATTATTTTCGTACGTAATTAATATCGCGTTCTGTATATTGCAATGAATCGGTTATAATATATTTTCTACGATTCTATTGAAAAACACAGAAATATATTTCTGGATGTATTTGTACCAACTCTATTTTATCTAATAGAATTGGATGGACTAAAATACCAAATAGATCCTTAATAGTATTCGATTGTGAATACTATCCAATATTTAATTTTTAGATAAAAAATTATAAGGTTGGAATGATAGTGGTTCCTAGGATTTAGTAGTGATTTTTATAGGATTTAGTGGATGATTAGTTAAATAGCATGATGTAAATGGTAGAATTGATCAAAAATTATTTTTAAAAATTTTATATATTTCAAATCATATTTAACGATGTAGATCGTTGATTTGGACATTCTAAGATCGAAAACGGGACTCTAATATTGATACTTTAGTATTCTAGATAGTATAGTAGTTTATATATATATATATATATATATATATATATATATATATATATATATATATATATATATATAATCCAATTTAGTTGACATATCACTAATATTGAAAATGCTTGGTTGATGTAGTAGTATTGTAATTGATAATTGACAAATAATTAAGTTGACATATTAATTTTATATAGTGATGCATCAATATTTAGCCAATTAAATTGAACTATGAAACTTGATTATAATAATTTTAAAAATTTAAATAAATAATTAAAATAAATTAAAATATAATGATCAAAATATCACATGCATGTCTTTGGAGACCAAATGTAATTTATCATATGCATATAATTATATATTGAGGGTCGGTGATATCCTTATCGTAAGGGGCACAATAAGCGAAGTCTAATAGTTTTTTTTTTTTTTTTTTTTGGTCATAAATGCCTTAATATAAAGGTATATATATATGTTTGAAGTCAAGGTCCAACACTCATACAGTCAAAATTTGATGAAAAAAAAATATATATATATATTTCTGTTTGTTCCTTTGGTACTTAATATTTCGTTCCATATTTGTAATGAGTCAATTAAGATATAATTTAGTTTGTACAGGTGGTTTTTATCTAGGTTAATTACATGCGGGGTCTCTGAAAACATATCGAATAGTAAATATATTTTTATAAATTTAAATTTTTTATATTTATTCCTTCAAAAATTTTAAGTTATTCATGTATATTTCTTTAATTTATTACACTTTATATTTTAACAGAATATAGATTTAATATCTATTTTATCCTTATAAATATATTTCTCTAAAAATTATGGTTATAATATAAAAAGTATAACTAACCAAGGTTAAATATTTAATCTATATTTAATTAGATTTTTCTAAACGGTATGGATATATATGAATAATGTTGAATTTTTTAATAGATAAATATGAAAAATTAAATTTTATAGGAATATATTTGCTATTCGATATATTTTCAAAAATTTGAATAGAATTAACCCTTTTATTTATGACATCAAAGATTTATATATCTAAATTCATCATCAAATAATTTTTTTCTCATCTAACAAAGGAATAGCTATTTTGATGTCACTGAGTTTTAGAGAGTTTTTTTTTTTTTTGAAGAGCAATACTATATGTACACCCCAAATGGAGTATACATCCTATACCATGCTTATTCTAGGGTGAGCATTTATTCGTCACTTCGAAGTTAAAAATAAATTTATCCGATCCTAAGATAAGTTGGGTGTAAGATTTACACCCTAAATGGGATGTACAAAAAGTATTTTTCAATTTAGTTTCTTGGGTTTAAAATTAGAGGTTCAGGGAATAATTTTTTAAATAAAGTGTTTGGTAAGCAGAAAATAAAGAGTCTATTTTTATCTTGAGTTTAATAAAGTATTTCACAAATAAAAAAATTTAAAAATTTTAATAGTAGCAATAAATAAATAAGTGGAAATTTTTGAGACCCTGAAAACAAGCTCAATTCTACTCCAGCAAAAACTATGGAAGAGACCGGTAAACAAATCAGAAAGATAAAAATATATAAAATTTTTCTGAACTATAAACTATTTGGATTTTGCTATCCAACTTCTTAAATTTTTTAGTTTTGCTATCCAATTTTTTAATCTGTTTGATTTTGAGTCAATTAACGATACTTTGATTTTAAAACTTGAATATGTTATACTTATTTTTATAGATTTAATTATTATACTTCATCCTATTCTCGCAACTATAAAATTATTAAAAAAAATAATTATCTTAAATTTTGAAATCAACACTTAAATCAAATAAATTAAAATTTTAAATAGTAAATTCAAAATAGTCAATAAATCATCAAATAAATTTTGTAGGCTTTTATCATTCAAAAATTAATAACCTTAACAAATAAGTGTTTATAGTGAAAAAAAGTCAACCCACTTACACTTGGATAAGGGCTTTGTGAAATGGGTATATATAAGTGTACACCCCATAAGGGGTGTACATCTTACACCCCACTCCATTCTGGGGTGGGGTAAATTTTACTGGTCACATCGAAGTGATCAGTGAAAGAAGCCCCATCCCAAAATAGGATGGGGTGTAGGATGTACACCCCTTATGGGGTGTACACCTAGCAAAGCCTTTGTAAAATATATAGTATATGACAAAGTAAATTAAAAATAAATATATATAAATAAATAAATGGTGACTACTCCAGTCATCACCTGGACCACTAAGATTTGTATACAATAAACCAGTGGTGGGGTTGACTCTAACTGCATGCTTTGTTCTCACACAATCATGGTGGAAATGATAAAGATGTTAACTGTGCATCATTTAAATCATATCTCCTTATAATTAATTAATTAATTAAGTAATTAATTATTGCAAACCAAGCTTTGTAGAAAACTAAGTAACATGGGAATGTTTAATTATATGTTATCTTTTACCATCTATTAATTAATGAACTTAATTAGTAGATAAATTTATATCTACATTATATATATTGTTCACACTTTAATTGTTTGACTTTGGACAGTGACTTCAACAACACTCCTCATTCAGAGTCATACTTGAGAAATATTACAACTGAAACCCTCAGTGAAAAAAAAAAAAAAAAAAAAAAAAAAAAAAAACCTTCCTCTTCCATGCACGTACGTACTCGAAAACTTGGGCATGCATGCACCCTCAAGGCCTCAACATGCACCAAGTAAAAACAAAACAAATAAAAATAACAAAAGAGAAAAATACATGTTTAACATCTTTCTTACAGCTAAAAACACAAGCTAAGTAACAAGTATTTTTAGACCATGCATGGATGCACAGAAACTAACCCTATCTCTCCGATTGATGACGATCGACTTGAATAGCCTTCCTGGGACTCTTCTAATCTTGGTTCGGCTGGATAAAACGAAGCTTGATCTTCAACCTTTCCATGGAGATATCTAGAGTTTTCTCCGACATGTTCGCGAAGCAAACCCTAAACCACCCGGGCTCGTCGCAGTGGCACGAACAGCCCGGAGAAATGTTTAGTCCCACATCAAATACTATCTTTTTCCACAGCTCCATCTCTCCTTCAAATGTGTTATCATGAAGTAAGTGTCGCATGTCCACCCAACAAAATAACCCTGCATTGCTCTCCAAACAGCTTATTCCGATCTCCCGCAGCCCTTCAGTGAGCCGCCTTTGCCGCGCTTTGATCCGCTTCTTGTTCTCCGCTACGTAGTTCGCCGTGAACTCCTTGTCGGAGAGCAACAAGGATAAGAAGTACTGAGTTTGAGAGGAGATGAGCCCAAAACTTGACATCTTGGTGGCCGCAGAAACCACCGCCTCATTTTGGGAGTGTATCGCGCCGACACGAAAACCCGGTAGGCCGAGATCCTTTGATAAGCTATGCACAATGTGCACACGGTCGGCCACTTCTTCGCCTAGTCCGGTTATCGCCTCGGCGACACTTACGAACTCCGGAGAGTTGAAGTTGGTGCCGGAGTATATCTCATCGCCGATTAGGTGAACACCTTTGGCCACAATGAAGTCGATTAGGGTTTCTAGCTCATGGTGCGTCAATGTGGTGCCCAAAGGGTTCGAAGGGTTGGTGACCAACACTCCCTTCACTGTTAGCTTCTGTTTTTGAGCTTGACTGTAAGCCTCTTCGAGCGCGGGTTTGGTGATCCGAAAACCGTTCGAGCTCAAGCAGCGGATCGGCACGATCTCCGCACCGGTCCGCCATTTGAGATCTCTATCAAACCTGCAGGTTAAACAACATATTTAGTATACGCAGAAGAAACGTACAAGAAGCGCATATTTTCACTTATATATATATATATAAGTGAAAATGCATAGTACTTAATTAATTACCCAGGATAGTATGGAGTCGGAACGAGAAATGCGTCACCAGGTTCGCAGAGGCAAAACATGAGAATCTCATTAGCGGAAGTAGCGCCCGCGGTGAGTACAAGCTTGCGAGGATCGAACACCACTTTGTTTCCTCTCAGCTCTTCCATGAACTCCGCCATAGCCTGCAATTCATATTTGTTAATCTTGATTTCCTTCTTTTTTCATCTCTGCCTTACGTACTGAAAGGAGCACTCACACGTTTCAAAGCGGGCATGCCGTGATAGTCCTGGAACAGAGCAAGCTCGCGGAACACAGAAACGCCCTCCCGGCTCGCGAACGTGGTGGTTTCGGGGTTCCTCGCGAGCCATGACTCGATTAGATCGAACGAGAGCTGCGTGCATGAAGAACATTCGATCATGAAGAGATGAAGCAAGTATAAATGTGAGCATTTTACATCACACTGGAGAGGCATTACCAATGAAACCGAAACCGGTCGGCGCTTACTATCTAGTTTTACTAAGCAACCATATGTATCTGATATGAATCTGCTCTATGACAGGAAAGGAGAGAGAGAAAGAGAGAGAGAGAGAGATTATTGAAACTAGTCACTCTTCACTAATTAGCTAACTCCGATTAGATTTAATATATTTACTCTACGAAAAGAGAGACGAAGTTTATTGCGACTGTTTGTTCTTCGCCTACTAGTTTCGACTAGAGAGAGAGAGAGAGTGTGTGTGTTTTATAAAACTAGTCACTTTTCAGTAACTAGCGAGAGTTTCGATTAGATTTAATATATCTATTCTACTAAATTTAATATATTAATACTAAAAAAAGAAATAGTTACAACACTTACTAAATTTAATGTATCTATTCTGTAATATGAGAGAGAACCTGATTCTCTGCAAGACCCATTTGGATGATCCCACCAGGGTTGGTGATCGGGTGAAATGGGTTCTTATCATACTCTTGCCACCCCAGAAAGTATGAGGAGTCTTGGCCGTGGGCATTGCATGCAGCTTTTTTGGACAGCAGCAGCTCCTTACAATTCATTTGTGATAACAATATAATTAAGAACAGAATGTTTATACTAGAGAGAGAGAGAGAGAGAGAGAGAGAGAGAGAGTCCTAGTTAACAGAGAAACAGAGGGGAGTGTAGGAGTGAGAGTAGAGTTAATTATAACTTTGGATAGGGCATATATATATATATATAAGTATACACCTTTAGGGGTGTGTATCTTACATCCCACCTCATCCTCAAGTGACGAGTAAAATTCATCATATTTCAGAATAAAATAAGGTATAAAATATACACTCCTAAAAAAATGTACACTTAGTATTCCTCTTTTGGATATGCCTTTGTGTTGCTTTGAGGCTGAAGAAGATATATATATATATATATATATATATATATATATAGTGAACGAGAGAGAGAGAGAGAAAAGTAAAAGCATAATTTAGAAAGAGAGAGAGAGAGAGAGAGAGTAGAGAAAGAGAAAAGGAGAATGAGAGAGAGAGAGTTTGCCGACAAACAACACAAAATCCCATATATATGTACAGCAGACTGCATATAGTTAATTTAAAAATAGTTCAGTTGAGATATAAATTAGAATTATTTATTTTAGTAATAAATATAAATTTAAAAATAAATAAAATTAAAATTAATTTTATGTTTAAATTAAAATTAAATTATTTTTAAAAATAAAAAAAAATAGCGTTTAGATAATTAGATTTGAATAGTAAAATTAAAAATAATAATAATTTTAAAATAATAATATTTTATCTAATTAAATAATATAAAAATATTAATTAAATAATAATTTAATTTATTTAATTAACAAGTTTATTAAAAAAAAAAAAGTAAGACAATAATTTCAACTTTATATCAGTTTGTGCCAAAAAAAAAAAAAAAAAAAAAAAAAAAAAAAAAAAAAAAAAAACTTTGTGTTTTCATCTATAACCAAAGAAAAATCAGATTGAAATAAAATTTTATTTCAAATTTTTTTTTTGAACAAAATGCTGTCTAAAAGTCTCTAAGACGCGTGGGACTACTGTTTATCATGCTTTGAGATCGGTACTGATTCGTATAATGAAAAATGAGTGCAATGTCTCATTTTGAAAATTATACTGGTAATTTTTTTGTGGGTTTTTTTTGAAAATAATTTTTTAAAATTTGTATTTCTAAAAATAATTCTATAAAATTTGTATTTATAAAAATGACTTTGTGGCTGCCAACTGTGCGCTACGTGTGCGAAAATTCTAAGGTGTGTCAAGTTAAACACAGAATTTAAAATCTCGTGTTTAAACATAGTATTTCAATTACCGTGTTTAAACACATAAATTAAAATTCCGTGTTTGAATTCTTCTCTAGACTAAATCTTATGAAGTCTTAAAATTTGTGTTTAAAAAAAATCATGCTTATCTAAGTTTTAAAATTTAAGTTTAAAAAAAATAATATTTATCCAAAAAATTCATATTTATCCAAGTTTCAAAATTTATGTTTCAAATAAATTTAAATAAAATCATGCTTACCTGTTATGATTTTTTTTAATCATACTTACTAAAGTTTTAAAATTTATGTTTTTAAAAAAATTAATTTTTTTTTAAAAAAAATATTCATGCTTATTCAAGTTTAAAAATGTATATTTCAAATAATTTTTTTTTTTTTTAAAAAAAATATGCTTACCCGTCATGATTTAAAAAAAAAAAAAAAAAAAAAAAAAATCACGTTTACTAAAGTTTTATTTTTTAAAATTTTATTTTTTTTAAATACAAATTTTAAAATTTTAGTAAGCATGATTTTTTTAAGCATATTTTTTTTAAAATGGGTAAGCATGATTTTTTATTAAAAAAAGTATTTGAAATATAAATTTTGAAACTTCGATAAGCATAATTTTTTTAAAATTTATTTTTTAAAATTTTAATTTTTTTAAATATAAATTTTAAAACTTTAGTAAGCATGATTTTTAAAAAAAAAATCATGAAAGGTAAGCATGATTTTTTTATTTTTAATTTATTTGAAATATAAATTTTAAAACTTGAATAAATTAACATGATTTTTTTGAATAAACATTATTTTTTTAAACACAAATTTTAAAACTTAGATAAGCATTATTTTTTTGAAACACAAATTTTGAGACTTGATAAGCTTTAGTCTGTAGGTTCAACTTAACACATCTCAGACTCCCCGCACACGCACACGTGGTGCACATTTGACACCCATAGAATCATTTTTTAAAATATAAATTTTGTAGGGTAATTTTTTTAAAATATAAATTTTTAGAGAATTATTTTAAAAAAAAAATCCTAGTTTTTGTTCAAATATTTTTATTAAATATAAAATATTAAAATTATTATTATTATTATTATTATTATTATTTGACGAACGTTATTTTTTGTACGATAGTTGTAGCTATCGTACGGGAGAAAAAGTGGACGTAGATTGCAAATTTAGTTTGTACGATAGTTGTAGCTATCGTACGGAAGAGAAAAAGTGGACGTAGATTGCAAATTTATGATGTGGTCAAATAATAAGATCTAGTCTGAAGTTGTATTATCAAATATATTATTTTTCATATTTAAAAGATAAATTTAAAATATTTTTAAATTTCTTAAAAATTATTTTAATTTTATAAAATTAGGATAATAATAGGAGAAGAATGTAATTAACTATTTATTATTTTAATAGCAATTTTACCATAATGTTATCTTATTCGAAAAAAAAAAAAAAAAAGACTAAATACGTTTATAAACTTTTTAAGAATTTTAAAATATAAAATAAATACTTTTTTACTTTATAGTTCTAATTTAGACCTAAATAATTATTTCACTGCAATAAAAATTATACTATAGCGACACTTTTAAGTATTTCTAAAATTAAAAAAAAAAAGGTACTGCTAGCAAAAATACCGGTACTTATTATTATTGTCGCTATATGTGCAGTCGCTAGAATGTATAGCGACACATTATTATACACTTGCACAAAAATATTATAAAAATGTGATTCTATAACCTAATTTGGTTGTAGTGTTTGTATATAAATCTCATTTGCAAGAACAAGATCTATTGGATAACATACAATTCTAATTATGTAATGATCATTTCTCCCTTTGGATCATCAACATTCCTTATGAATATACAATCCAAGATAAGTACATTACAAAATAATAATAATAATAATAATAATATTAAGAATATTTTTTTATACTTAATGATATTTAAAAGCGTCTTAATATAGTTTAAGACGTATTTAAAAACGTCGATTAAAATATCGACAAATGAAGAGTCGTCGTATATATATACGGACGCTTATACCAAGTATCAGTAAAATATCTTTAGACGCTTTAAAGCGTCAAGATTTTTTAAAAAAATTATGACACTTTAAAACAACGTCAAAAAATTAAAAATAATAGTAAAATTTATTATTTAATAAATTAATTTAATATAATAAAATGTTTATATGACCATGTTTTTTAAAGTGTGGGTATTTACTATACTCCTAGAAACACTAGGAGATGCTTTTTTTCAAGAATCGTCTAAAAAGTGTCTTTATATTGAAATTTTTTTTATACTGGTGAATTATTGAAATCAGGAGAATTTTGTCCCAAAATCCACCAATTATCACATCAAATCTACACATAAATTATTATGGCAACTTGGTCCTTAAACACTTTACAACTTCCTAAACTTTCTAATACTCTTAATAGTTTTATATTAGATAAAAATAATAATAATAGTTAAGAAATCGAACACATTATTAATAATAACTGAATTTAAATATTTTGAATTGATAGTTTTGAATCCAATTACTTATTATTGCTAACGAATCGGATCATTACGATTGATATCATATCTAAATACAAATAAAATCATAAAAATCACTAGAATTGGAGCCATCTCCAAAATCTCAAACCGTATAACTAGGTTTAAGTTTTTTTTTTTTTTTTTTTTTTTAGCTAAATACTATATGAGACAAAGTCATAAACGCCACGGAAATGGGAATTTCATATCGAGGAAGAGTTTATAGCACCCCAATGGTTCCACACCAAACATGCTATTAATAATAACTGAATTTAAAGTTTTTTTTTGTAAAAAAAAAAAAATCTTATCAACAAAGTGATATCGATGTAAGGTTGCTTGCACTATAACAAAATTAGGTTATACGGGCATATGTTTGTGATACTTTTTTACAAGTGTCTTATTTATAGTCTATTTATATCCAAAATTAGGTTATAGGGACACATTTTTGGGACAAATTACAGTAATATGTCGCTATATACCCTAACGACGGCACATATAGCGACACTTATAACAAGTGTCGATATTTTTTACAGCAATATTTTGTTTTTTACTTTTTAGCAACACTTAAAAGTGTCGCTATAGTATAGTTTTGTTGTAGTGTTGGTGTTTGCTATTATATTAGTTGATTTTGGATTCTGGAGTAATTACTTGTCTTCTTTTTTAATCTTATTTTGAGTGTTGTAAAATTATCTATTCTCTTATAATTAGGTTAAACAGCTGTTTAATTGTATCTTAATTTAAACTGATCACTAATTCTTTGATAATTATATATTTTTTACAGCAATATTGGGATAATATGGGGGAGATTAATTTGTACATTTTACTCAATTATCAAAGAAAAAAAATTTTTGTATATTTGAAATTGAGCGTACAAAATTATATCAAATCTGCAGGTGATCATCGCCCCCAGATTTTCGCAGTTCCCTGGTTTTAATTAATTTTCTCTAATCATAATTAAATTAAATTAATTAATTTTTTTGCTGGTTCATTGTCACCCATCACCCACATAATAGGTGAAACACAAAATGTCAAAATTACGTAATTAAGGGAAATAACTGTTTAGTTAATAATTAATTTGTACTTTCACTAGTAAAATTTTTTATATTACTACATAAGAGAATAAATTAAATTAAAAAAGTTACTCTTAATTATTTGTGTTTTTTCACTCTCTCCTAATTCACTTCATCACTATTTAGAATGCAGTCAATTATAAATTTAAAAAAAATTAAATTATAGAAAAAATTAATTTAAAATAAATTAAAGGTTTAATTTCATTATATTTTAAATTTATTTTAAATTTTTCTGTCTTGTTCCTATTTTTATACTCCTTTCTTTTTTTAATTTTCCGCTATCATTGTTTTAAACAAAATTTAGCATGCTAGCTAAATTGTAGAAAATTTTGTTATTTTTATATATTTTATTATTTTTAGGTATGTTAAAATGAGTCATTTTTATCGGTATTTTTTAGTAGCTTATATATATATATATATATATATATATATATATATATATATATATATATATATATATATATTTGAGAAAGATAGCATGCTAATTGTTTCATTTTAAAGAAAATTGAACTAGACTACAAGAGTGAGACATCGTGGTCTCTTGAAAAAAAAAAAAAAAAAAAAAAAAACCCGTTGGATTTGTTTACCGGGCACCTCCCAACTCCTTTTATTGTTTCATCTTTCTCCTAACTCATCTAACAGGCAATATAAGATCAGTGTTAACATGATAAAAAATAATTTTATTTTTAATTATCCGGAAGACCCACCAATTTACTGATAAGTAAGACAGAATTTTGTTCCAAATGGAAGGCCATTACTTTTATATAAAATTATAAATATATTGTTTATAGTAGAGTAGCTTTGAAAAAAATAAAATAATTTAAAAAATAAATTTGTAAAATATATTATTTATGTTCAACTAATTATATTTTTATAAAAATCGCATGTTCGTGTCAAACATATATTCAATATATATATATATATATATATATATATATATATATATATATATATATATATATATATATATATCGATATATATATATATATATAAATAATATTTTTTCGATCATTTTGAAATAATTAATAAAAAATACCTTAAATGAATAAAATATATATTATATATATATATATTTTGTAAAGTGTATAAATAGTATTATTTTTTAATAAAAATATTGTGATGGGTGGAATCATAATGCGCGTTAGCATGTGTGACTACTGATATATTTTTATTTATATTTTGATTTAAAGGACGGATGAGTGGACGGCGGAATGGAGGGTGCGGGCCACACAGAAATGCATCACCGTACCGTTGGCGATGTGGGACCCACGGCGGTCAAAAGATTTTGGGGCGAAGCGTCGAGTCGGAGCTGAAATTCGACCGCGCACCGGAAACGGTGGAGGCTGACTTTCAAACTTGGACGGATCCATACAAATAATTTGACCCTGACACCCGGGTTGCGACGGGCGCGGCGTATAAGGAGTTTTTTTTTTTAATTAATTAATTATATATATATATATATAAAATTTTTTTAAAAAAATTAATTTTTATATTTATTTTGTTTAAAATTTATATATAGTTTTCTAGTTTGTTACTTATAATTTACTGTTTATTTTTTAACCAAATATAAATAAAATATTAATTTTGTCTTTATAAATATATTTTTTCAAAATTCTCAGCTACTTGTCGGATCATTGGCACTAGCCAAAAGCTCGAGCTATTAGAAATAAGCAACCAAAAGCGTACAGACACAGCGCCCACGGGTCTCCACCGGACTCAACCCACCTGGACATTAGGTCTATTGTTGGGCCTCTTGTCGTTAGGTCTATTGTGGACCGCAGCCCCACTCAACTTATCGGGCTCACCCAACTCAACTTATTAGTCTCCTGGGCCTATTGTCACGGGCAGGAAGTAAATAGCCAACAATCCCCCCCAACACTTGCACCGTGTGGGAATCGAACCCATGCCACTGGCTCTGATACCACTTGTCGGATCATTTGGCGCTAACCATTAATTCCAAAAGCTCGATATCAATAATTAAATATAAGGATAAAAAGATAAATTTATCTTACTCATTAATGAAGATTAAGTATTTAATTTATAATTAACTATACATTTTTAACGGATATTGATGGTACGCACATATATGAACAATTTAGAATTTTGAAAGGATAAATATGAAACGTTGAACTTTGTAGTAAAATATCTACTATTCGATATGTTTACAGAAATATGTAAGAAATTAATCCATATATAAAGAGAGAGAGATCTCGACTTCTATACTATCTATAGTACCGGAACTCCAATACTATATTCATGTTTTAAATCTTAGAGTGTTCAAATTAACGATCCACTCTATTAAAACTGATCTAAATTTAAAATTTTAAGAACAAAATAATTTATATTTTTTAGACATAGTTTACTTCATAATTAAACCATTTTAAAATTGTTAACTTTCAATGATTACTATTGCGAGTTTGTAATTTAACGGTGTAAAAAAATCTAAATTTATTCAAATTTTAATAAAAAATATTTTAAACTATTTAAGTCAAGATCAACATTCTTAATCTTAAATTCAAAAATTATATCCTCAAATTTTAAATATTATTTAATTTTCACTGTTTATTTTTACATGATTTACTTGCTAAGTAAATAATTTCAAAAAAAGTTAAAATTTTATTTCTAAGAATTTTATAAACACTAGATCACATTTAACGGTGTGAATCGTTGATTTGAACACCATAAAATCGAAAACAAGACTATAATATCAAAACTCTGATACTATAAATAGTATAGGAGCCTAGCTTCTATTCCACTAACCACTCATTTAACCTAAGAGTCCCACTATCATCCTAACCACATATCTTTTCATTCAAGAACAAAAAATGTACAAGCACAAATGACTTTATACTTTTAAAAGTATAGAAACTCAATTATATATATATTATTATTATGTAATTTTCTAAAATTTATTTATTTATTAAAATATTTTTGAAAAATTTTAAATATATGCGTTGAGACTAAAATTTTCACCACCTAAGAGGGTGACATGTGGCGTTCACTATCGGCTGAAGGCATCAGCCGACATAGGAATGAGTCAACAAAGAGGGACTCGTGTCTCGATTTAAACTGGTCTCAGTCACGTAAGAGTGCAGCACGCGACGCACGCTATTCGGCCAAAGGCATCAGCCGACAGAAAAAACGGCTGAAAACAAGAAGATTGTCGTCCCATCCAGGATCAACTTCGACTGAGGACAAACGCCAGACCGCCCCAGTCGAGCGACGAAGAAGGCGAAGTCAGAGTCAATTCTCAGCTGTTCGAGTCGAAAAAGAAAAGGCTCTGAAAGAAAAGAGTGCGAGATTTAGGGGCAAATCTCGTAACTGGTTCCGGAACGGCAAGCAGCATCCAGCATTGGAAAGCGCCGAAGATCACGCTTCGGCACGCTGATAAGGAGATGAACTTGGATGAAAAAATGATTACTATCCTATTTGAGAAGATTCGACTCAGAAGGAAGTAGTTGAGAAATTTACGATAATTCTCCCCAAATCACGCCGATTATTCAAATCGGCGTTTGTACATGCACATTAGTTCGTAAATGTATAAATAAGCGAACCAACGAAGAAAAATGGGTCCTACAATCTCGTAAGTCAGTGACCACCCATACTTTTTCATATCTTTCATATCTACATTTACTGCTTTCCTAGATAACCTTTACTGTATTCGTTAGGAGTACATTAACTTATAATCGGCTACCAGCTACTCTTATAACCACACACCAATCAATATAAATTTCTAATCGGCTACTTAGCCGTGCCAAATCTTTGTTTCCATACCCCGATTCGACTACTCTAGGCCGAACTCTCTTTTTTTCTATCTCCATATTATGATTCAGCTAATTTAAATCGGACGATCGTAAGAGTTTGATTGAGAAGAACCCGACCGAGCGGATTCCTTCTCGGTCCGATCGCTTGATCTATTGGCACGCGACGCATCACATCTAAAGAGTCAACTAATCCAGAGCCGATCGACGACCGAGCTCAATCAACGGACAGCGCAACTTTTTCGACCCAATAATATATTAATGAATTCCGGAGCAGCTACAATTTAGTTTCAAATTAATAATTTTAAATAGTACAATTTAAGTGTGTGTGTGCAACTTTTATTTTATATGATAAAATTTAGTCTTGATGAATAGTTTTAAATGTTTCAACTTAGCATTAAACATTGCAACTTCTCATTCTTCTTCTTCTTCTTCTTTCTTTTTTTTGTTTTGTTTTCTTTTGTTTTTTTTTTCTGTGGGGAAGGTACTCTCTGTATTTTTTTTTTTTTTTTTGTACTAATGCACTAGCCGCATTATTTTGGTAAATTTATTACAAATTCAAATCTTATCTATAAAATTCAAAAAATATTTTAATTAAAAAAGTAAATTTAATAAATTTTTTATTCAAATTGAGTTTTTTTTTGAAGATATATATATATATATATATATATATATATATATATATGGGAACGCAGTCCCCTCTGTCTCATTCGAACGAGGTGTTTGGCCGACAAATAAAAAAGAAGAAGAGAAAGATTTTAGTAACTGACAAAATGAGATTATGAGCTCAAACTTAGGAGCTAGCTAGTTTGGTGCTTTTACTTTTGCTGTATAAGAAAATCAATTTAACTGTTTAAAGAAGTGACACAACCAATTTAATGCTAGAATTTTTGAAAAAGACTGACTCAACTATATATATATATATATATATATATATATATATATATATATATATATATATATATATATATATATATAAAAGATTAAATTACAGAAAATTTTTATATAATATATCGCTTTTTTATTTTACCTCCTGTCTTTAGAAAACCTACATTTTGCCCCATCATAATTATAGAATTGTGCATTTACACCCCGCCGTCAGCATTCCGTTAGTGGGCTGTCAATTTTTTTAGATAATATACCGAAAATACCCTTCAACCTCTTCTTCTCCCGATCGTTTCGAGGCCGAGCTCCGTCGCTCCGTAAGGCATCCCGCCGCTGCCGTTGTCGGGAGCCCTCGGCGATCGTCGACGTAGTCGCCGCCCGGGCCCTCCCCGGCGACGGCGCTCCAGGTCAGGGGCGGCCCGAGGCTGGTGGGGCGCCACGTGGCGGCGCCCTACTCGCCACATCACTGTGCGCAGCACGCGGGTGCAGGGAAGCGCGCGCGCGTGCTGGCGCAGGTCAGCGTGCGGGGACCCGCGCCTCCTCCGGCGCGGGTCAGCGCGGGGTGAGGGGGCCCGCCACGTGGCGGGCCCCCATAGGCCGCCGCACGTTGACCTGCTCCATGGGAGCGCCGCGCTTCACGCGTCCGCGCGGGGACGTGCCTCCCTGGGCACCCCCGACCTCTTCGACGGCGGGGGAGACGACGACGACGACGACGACAGGGTGGGGAGGAGGAGGAGAGCTCTCGGCGGGGGCAGGGGCGACAGTGGAGTCGGAGGGGAGAATAGAGATAAGCACAGGGATAAGGAGGGCATTATCATCATTTTGCCTATTCTGTTAACCCCGTTTTCTCATAAAAATAATTACGTAATTATGAGAGGTAAAATGTAGACTTTTTAAAAACAGGAGACAAAGTGAAAAAACGGTATATTATAGGAAGTTTTTCTGTAATTTAGCATTTTTTAAAATTCTGTAATTTAGCATTTTTTTTAAAAGTAACTTGGTACCGCTTCATTCAGTAAATAAATTTAGCTACAAAAGATGAGACAACAGGACCTCGAAAAAAATAAAATACAAAAAAAAAACATACACTCATAAAAAGATTCATCATTATCCTAACTCATTTAGGATTGCACAATTCATCTCATTCCCTTCATAACTTTCTTATTCGTTTAACGACTAATAATGAATCCGACGATTGGTTTCGAAAAATAACATTATTTATTTTCCGCCATATTATCCACCAACATATAGTGTTATAATTTGGTTTAGATTTGTATTTATCTACATTTAAGTTAAATCCTAATCTAATTAGGATAATATGAGATTTAGATTGTTGGGTAAAACTAGAATTTAATTAGGAGTTTAATTAGACTACAAATCCTAATTAGATTCTAGTTTTGAGGCATATATTATATATAGCATATCCGGCCACTTTAATGAAGCCGCAACTTTTAATTAGCCGAAGCGCTAATTAATTTAGGCCAACAAGGAAGATACGTGTTGTTGGTGTTGGTACATACGGCCATAATAATGAAGTTGGGATTTTAATTAGAGGCCATACTCTAATTAATTTAGCAACCCAAGAGGAGAGAGGCCGTATTGGAGGAGCCATATGTTGCTAATGAAGCCGGCGATTAATTAAGAAATTGAAGCTCTAAGGTGAGGGCGTTCATACGATTGGATTCTTAGGAATCGTTAGGGTGGACGCAAATTTTGATATTTCGGATTTATTTGGAGTTTCGGTTTTCTTGAGAGATATAATCTTTGTATTCTTCTTTTGACTTTAATACAAGTCTTTGCTCCGTCTTCGCCCGTGGATGTAGGCCGGTGGCCGAACCACGTAAAACTTGGTGTGCACTTTACTTTTCTTTTCTTACATTATTTTTCTTGGATCTATTTTTCGCCGTTTCGATTTAACAAACTGGTATCAGAGCCTTCTATTCCCTTTGAGGATTAAGATGACGACGAAGTTCGAGATTCAGAAATTTGACAGGACCAACAGTTTTGCATTATGGCAAGTCAAGATGCGTGCTATATTAACGCAACAAGGACTGCAGAAGGCACTGTTGGGAAAAGAAAAGATGGCCGATTCATTGACGCCTGAGCAGAAGGAGGAGATTGATGACAAAGCTCTTACGGCAATACAATTATGTTTATCCGATGAGGTATTGCGAGAGGTCTTGGATGAAAAGACCGCTGCAGGGCTTTGGCTTAAATTGGAATCTCTCTACATGACGAAGTCTCTCACCAACAAGTTATATTTGAAGCAACGTCTCTTCATGTTGCGCATGGCGGAAGGTACCTCTATTAAATCACATTTAGATGAATTTAATTCTATTATTATGGATCTTCGCTCGATAGATGTTAAGATCGATGAGGAAGATGAAGCCCTTTTATTATTATGTTCTCTACCACTCTCTTATAAGAATTTTCGCGAAACCTTCTTATTTGGTCGAGATACTCTATGTCTCGATGATGTCAAATCTTCTTTATTATCAAAGGAGAGGATTGATATGCAGATAAGTAATGAGACAGGTGGAGTTTCAGGAGAAGGTTTAGTTGCTAGAGGGAGGTCTCGGGAAAGGGGTTCCGGTAATAGAGGTACATCGAGATCAAAGTCAAAACACAGGAATCTGATTTGCGGCTATTGCAAGAAGAAGGGTCACATAAAAGCTGATTGTTTCAAGTTGAAAAATAAAGAGCAGCGGAAGAATAACGGTGATAAGAATCAAGATCAGAAAAACACCAATGCTAAACCAGAAGCAAGTGTTGCAGCAGGAGAATCAGATGGCGGCGATATTGTCTTCACAGTTACGGATAAGACACGCAGGCAGGATGAGTGGCTTATGGATTCCGCATGTTCCTTCCATATCTGTTCACATAGAGATTGGTTCTCGACGTACAAGCCTATTGATGGTGGAGATGTATTGATGGGAAATCACTCTAAGTGTACAGTTATTGGTATTGGCACTGTTCAGGTACGGATGTACGATGGAGTAGTGAGGACTATATCTGAGGTTCGGCATGTTCCGGATATGAGAAAAAATCTGATTTCATTAGGTACACTTGATGCTAAAGGTTTTAAGTATTCTTCGGCTGATGGATTAATGAAGGTCGCTAAAGGAAATCTTGTAGTGATGAAGGCCAAGTTGACCGACATGTTATATGTTCTACAGGGTTCCACTGTGACAGGTTCAGCAGCGGTGATTTCTTCCTCTATGTCAGATTCAGATAGCACCAAATTATGGCATATGCGACTGGGCCATATGAGCGAGTATGGTATGATGAAGTTGAACGAGAGAGGTTTACTTGGTAATCAGAGTTTAGAAAAGTTGGATTTCTGCGAGCATTGTGTTCTTGGCAAACAAAAGAGAGTCAGCTTTAAGGCCGCAGTTCATCGAACAAAAGGTACTCTAGATTATATTCATTCTGATCTTTGGGGACCATCTCGTACTCCTACTCATGGTGGTGCTAAATATATGTTGACTTTTATTGATGACTATTCTCGTAAGGTGTGGGTATTCTTTCTGAAAAGTAAGGACGAGGTGTTCAGTTATTTTAAGCAGTGGAAGGTTATGATCGAGAAGCAAACTGAAAAGAAAATCAAAAGATTAAGGACTGATAATGGTTTGGAATTCTGTTCATCAGAGTTTGAAAAATTCTGCAAGAATGAAGGGATCGTTCGACACAAGACCGTTAGGCATACTCCACAGCAGAATGGGGTGGCCGAACGGATGAATAGAACTCTTTTAGAGAGAGCACGTTGCATGCTCTCTAATGCTGGCTTAGCGAAGAGTTTCTGGGCAGAGGCGATCTCTACGGCATGCTATCTGGTAAATCGTTCTCCACATTCGGCACTTGATTGCAAAACTCCGGAGGAGGTATGGTCTGGTAGCCCTTCTGATTATTCTAATTTGCGAATATTTGGTTGTCCTGCTTATTTTCATGTAAATGAAGGCAAGTTAGAACCTAGGGCTAAAAAGTGCATCTTTATTGGTTATGCGACGGGGGTTAAGGGATATAGATTGTGGTGTCCTGAATCGTCTAAATTAATTATTAGTAGGGATGTCACGTTTGATGAGTCTATTATGCTATATCCTAACCGAAATTCTTCTGATGAGACCCCGAGTGCTAGCAAGCAGGTGGAGGTAGAGACCGATGGTATAGTTCAGTCACAGAATTCTTCTCAGTCAAAGGAAGTTCAGTCGCCAGACACCTCAGTTACTGAAACCCCACAAGTTGAGAGGCAGAGCATTGCTACAAGTAGAGCGAGGAGACAGATAAAACCACCGCAGAGATATGGTTATGAAGATATGGTTGCTTATGCTCTTTCAGTGGCACAAGATACAGAAGAAGATGGCGAACCTTCCACATATAATCAAGCTATTTCTAGTGCCAGTTCTGCGGAGTGGTTGGTAGCAATGAATGAAGAGATGGAGTCTCTTTATAAGAATCGCACATGGGAGTTAGTAAAACCGCCTACAGGCAAGAAAATTGTTGGCTGCAAGTGGGTCTTCAAGAAAAAGGAAGGAATCCCTGGCGTGGAAGATACAAGGTATAAAGCTCGTTTAGTTGCTAAGGGCTACAGTCAGGTAGAAGGTGTTGATTTTAATGATATTTTCTCACCCGTCGTGAAGCATACTTCTATTCGTGTTCTTTTATCGTTAGTAGCCATAAATGACTTGTATCTTGAGCAGCTTGATGTTAAGACAGCTTTTCTCCATGGAGAACTTGAGGAGCAAATTTATATGAAACAGCCAGAGGGATTCATTATTGAAGGGAAGGAGGACCATGTTTGCCTGTTAAGAAAATCGCTTTATGGCTTGAAGCAGTCTCCTCGACAATGGTACAAGCGGTTTGACTCCTTTATGACAGGTCACGGATATTCAAGAAGCAAGCGTGACAGTTGCGTATATTTTAGGAAGCTTGATCAGGGATCTTTCATATATTTGTTGCTCTATGTCGATGATATGTTGATTGCTTCCGACGACATAGTTGAGATTAATAAGTTGAAGGCTTCATTAAAGGGTGAGTTTGAGATGAAAGATCTGGGTGCTGCTAAGAAAATTCTTGGTATGGAAATTAAGAGAGACAAGAATTCAGGACTTCTGCATTTATCACAAGAAAAATATATAGAGAAAATTCTGAAGCGTTTCGGTATGGCAGACGCAAAACCGGTGAGCACTCCTTTTGCGGCGCATTTCAAACTTTCGGCCGAGTTATCACCACAGTCCGATGATGATAGGGAGTACATGTCACATGTTCCATATTCTAGCGCTGTCGGGAGCATCATGTACGCCATGGTTTGCACACGACCGGACATCTCTTACGCAGTGAGCATGGTTAGCAGATATATGACCAATCCTGGTAAGGCTCATTGGCAAGCTGTTAAGTGGATTCTGAGATACTTACGAGGTACCACTAGCACTTGTTTGGAGTTTGGGAGGTGTAAGGATGGTGTGGTTGGATATGTTGATTCGGATTTCGCAGGTGATTTGGATAGGAGGAGATCACTTTCAGGGTATATTTTCTCTATTGGAGGATGTGCAGTTAGTTGGAAAGCTTCATTACAACCCATTGTCGCCTTGTCCACGACCGAGGCGGAATATATTGCTATGACAGAGGGTGTGAAGGAAGCTATGTGGTTAAGAGGCTTATATGGAGAGCTTACTTCTTGTTGGGAGCCGACGATTGTTTATTCAGATAGTCAGAGTGCTATTCATTTGTCTAAAGATCAAATGTTTCATGATAGGACGAAGCACATCGATGTAAAGTTTCACTTTGTTCGGGATGTGATCGGAAAGCGCACAGTGACTGTTAAGAAAATTGGTACCGAGGACAATCCGGCGGACATGCTTACTAAGTCTCTTACAATTGCCAAGTTCAAACATTGTTTGGACTTGGTGGCAGTTAGCAGCATTTGAGGCCCTATGGGGCGTTTGGAGAAGACGGAGCACGGAGCATTAAGGAGCATTAAGGTGAATTTCAAGTCAAGGTGGAGTTTTTTGACAACCTCAACACAGCGGCTAAAGACTACAAATCAAACCAAGGTGGAGATTGTTATAATTTGGTTTAGATTTGTATTTATCTAAATTGAAGTTAAATCCTAATCTAATTAGGATAATATGAGATTTAGATTGTTGGGTAAAACTAGAATTTAATTAGGAGTTTAATTAGACTACAAATCCTAATTAGATTCTAGTTTTGAGGCATATATTATATATAGCATACCCGGCCACTTTAATGAAGCCGCAACTTTTAATTAGCCGAAGCGCTAATTAATTTAGGCCAACAAGGAAGATACGTGTTGTTGGTGTTGGTACATACGGCCATATTAATGAAGTCGGGATTTTAATTAGAGGCCATGCTCTAATTAATTTAGCAACCCAAGAGGAGAGAGGCCGTATTGGAGGAGCCATATGTTGCTAATGAAGCCGGCGATTAATTAAGAAATTGAAGCTCTAAGGTGAGGGCGTTCATACGATTGGATTCTTAGGAATCGTTAGGGTGGACGCAAATTTTGATATTTCGGATTTATTTGGAGTTTCGGTTTTCTTGAGAGATATAATCTTTGTATTCTTCTTTTGACTTTAATACAAGTCTTTGCTCCGTCTTCGCCCGTGGATGTAGGCCGGTGGCCGAACCACGTAAAACTTGGTGTGCACTTTACTTTTCTTTTCTTACATTATTTTTCTTGGATCTATTTTTCGCCGTTTCGATTTAACATATAGCAATCCTAGTAAAATTCTTCATCGCAATCTCTTGATTGTCCTTGAGTTTTTCAATTCCGTTGAGTTCCATAACTTTTACTATGGACGTCTAATAACTTTTCGTTTGAGTGTTCAATTTTACCATAAAAATTTAATTTGAAAAATATTTTTTTAAAATTTATGCGTCAAACAATAAAATTATTCTGACAAAATTTGAGATTCAAAATTAACTATTTAGACCTTTATTTTTATATTTTTAAGATTATTTTAAAAAAAGATCATAATTTTTTTTTATTTTGAACTCGGTTATTTGGTTACTTTTGGCTAATTTAGATTTAAAAATATATTAGAATTTATTATCTTTAATTATAGGATTCGGACATCAATCCTACACACACACGGGGCATTTAGTAAATATAATCAAATTTTTTAGAGTTGGTTAATAATAATTTTTTTGTCAAAAAATTATGTCTTTTTGTGTTTTTTTTTTTTTTTTTCGGCCTTACGTTTCTTTTTTTTTTTTTAGTTAGCCATGGCCCTCAGTTTTTAATATTTATTTAATAAATTTTTAAGCCAATATAATTTTTTTTTATGTAATTTAAATGGGTAAAAATATACTAAGAGTCTCATAATTAAGATATTTTGAAATACGTCCCTTAACTTCAAATTGTTTGTTTGTTTTTTTTTTTTTTTTTAATTTCTAGCTATTTTATTTAACAAAATAAAATATTATACTAAATGTAATAGCTTTTTGATCTAACAATTATTAAATGTTATAATTTTATTTATTAAAAACACTAATAATTCGATCGCTAACTGTATTACTATTAAACTTAGTAAAATTTTAGTTATTTGAGTATAATAATATAAATAAAATAATTAAAAATTAAATGACTATAAATTAAAAATTAATTTTAATATTTTTACATTAATTATCAAACTAATATATTTTTTAAAAAAATTTGATTATATAAAATTATATTTATGTGTTAAAATTTTTATTTGAATATATTTTGGCCACCATTGGGATTAAATTCTAACTGCGTCTCTTATCTTAATATATATGATGTGAAAAAATTTATAAAATTTTATTCATAAAAATTTTAAATGCTTTATGTTATGTTTAATTGCATGAATTGTAAATATAGAAGTTCTATTATAAAAAATAATTTATTTATGAGCCTAAACTGCTTTATATTGTGACCTAAAATTTTTTAGAGGGGAACTTAATTGATTTGTAAATTTTGAGAGAGAGACCCTCGCAATTTCATAAATTAGCAGCATCAATTGTGCATTTGGTGCAAAAAAAAATTATTTAATGGAGCTCTATTTAAGGTTTTTAGTTTTCTTTACTTCTCATTGCTTTTCCATATATATTTCAAAAACTTAATGATAGATCCCAATAATTTCATACAGAATGTGATTGAATTTGTTATTGGATATACAAGAGATATGAAAACTAGTAATAATAATTAGGCTTAATTATTTTGAACTGTGATTTGGACCCAACGAGTTATTATTATATTTGGTATTAGTGCTAATAACTAGCCGAAAGTGTTAAACGAGTCTCGGTTGAGCTTGAATTTAGATGACAGAGCTAGCGAGATAAATCTTACATCGTTCGGTGATCTTGAATTGCGTGTGTTTGGACTGACGAGAACATCAGATCTAAACGAAAAAAATCTTGATCTTGTACTGCATGTGTTTGAATTGAGGAGAACGTCAGGCCGAATCGTTACATTTCTATACCAAAATTTAATACTTAAATTTTAAGTCTCAATTAATTTTATGTATATAACTTTTTCTTTCCTTCTATTATCTTGTTCAGAATTGGATGAATCTACCGTCGTAATCTTATATATTTTTCAGATAAAAAAATTAAGAATTTTATAGTGAATCTCACATTTCTTTTATTTCAACAATTTTTATAAAGAAAAATAATAATAATTTATAAATTCTTTTTTATAAAATCATAATAAAAAATACTTAATTAAAAAAAATATATAAAATTTTTTGACCAAAATTTGGTATACAGTTGCTTTGAAGAATTCGAATAGTCAAAGCAATTGGTCAAGAAACTAATCGCCCCCCGCTGCCGCCCGCTGCCGACTACAAAACCCAACGTTGCATGCGAGCGGTGCCACAACTTCTCCTGCTGCTACTGCCGTACGTCCTCGAGAACAGCCACCATGCACTAATTAATTTTGGCCGCCCAGAATTCATTAATTGGTTAGCCTCCCACGCGCATCTATTACATTAAAGGAGGGTTGAACAACCTCAAGTTGATATTTGTACTCAATCTTTCACTTTTGTTTATGTATAAATTTTTTATGAGTAAAAATTTTTTTGTACTTATAAATTTTTGATTATTGGATGAAAAAAATATATGGTTAACATTATAGTGATCCCATAAGATTTATACTATTTCACCAACAACCTACTAAACCCTGGGGGGTCATTATCATCCTAACCGCACATCCCTTTATTTAATAGTCAAAAAATTATAAGTATAAAAAAATTTATACTCATAAAAATATAGTAACCCTACGTCATATATATATATATATATATATATATATATATATATATAGAGAGAGAGAGAGAGAGAGAGAGAGAGAGAGAGAGAAAGAGAGAGCTAGGCTGGAATACTATCAATAGTACCAAAGTCATTGGTTCTATTAAATTTTTAACTTTTAGATTAAAAGATGTGTGATTGAGATGATAGTGAGCCCCTTGGGTTTAATGGGTGGTTGAAAAAATAGTAAAATCTAACGGGTAAAAATGATCAAAGTGCAATCTAAGGGTATAAAACTTGATAGAACCAATAATTTGGTATTATTAATAGTATAATAGCCGAACTATATATATATATATATATATATATATATATATATATATATATATATATATATATATATATATATATATATTATTCAAGTCCGTATAAAAATTTATTAATTTACAATTTGCCATCAAATTATTGTAGTGAAGGATATGCTAAATTCGATTGTAATTAATTATTTAACTTTTTTTTTGATAAAAATAAAATTAGATTTATAGATAAATATTAAATAATTTAAAATACTTGATCGATTCGAAAGTATACGCAGTATTATTTTAAGGTGTAATTTCGTCCGCACGTACGAAATTAACTGAATTCACCATTCCAAAATACGATGAGAATTTCTCCTCTTATGAGGACGATTGTGATGGAGGTTAACGGATACTCTTTTAACACTCAATAAATAAAAAAAATGTAAATGATAGTGAAGAATGCAAAAACATAAAAAAAACTGTTTTATTTCAATGTAAGTTCACCTTCCTCTCTAAGAATAAAAAAGAAACCATATATAGATAGAAGGACACAAAACAAATGTTTTTCCATTAGAAACAGCCCAGATTCTTCCTAGGCAAAAGAAATAGAACGAAAAATAAAAAAATAATTTGAAATAAATAAATAATAAATAATAAATAATAAAAATAAATAAATTATAAATAATAATAATAATAATAATTGAGGATTTTGAATTTTGCACCAACAATCTCCACAAAATTCAAAATTTCAAAAAATAAGAATTAAAATCAAAATTTAAAATAAAAATTACCAGGTGTTTATACTATACAATGGAGAAGATGTCTTTAAAGGACTTCACCCCACTTAGTGCATGTAAATATCTTTCATCATACGAAATTGAAGTAAATTAGGTTTTAAAGTACGTTTTTTTTATCGTGACTTAAGCTATCACACACACCGTAAAGAATATTTCGTCCAGAGTCTGTGTATTAATGGCTATATACAATATCTTAATTTTTCATAAAAGTTTCTATGGATAGCTCAATATCTTATAGTCGCGGCAATATACGGATACTCTCATATAAGTAGTCTCTTCTAAGAATGTATGTAGAGTCATATCACGTAGGAATTACCGCCTTATATTCCATTAAGAGTTATAAGCTCAAGCTCAAACACTACATAAAATACTACTCACTATAGAGATGGAATTGGATGTCACGCCCCGAGCCCACAGTGGGAGCTCTCAAGCACGCAACAGACCCGCCACATGTGCAAGGATACAACACACCCCACACAAGTGAAGCGTTTAAAACTACTCTGCAAAAGAACTATAATCTAAAACTAAACATATATCAAAGCGGAAATAAAAACTATATATACAAGATACATATAAGATCCACCTCTCAAAAGAAATAAATACAAGTAAAGGGTCCTGGCCTGATCAGTCCCGATGTAAAGTGCTTAAAACTAAACTACAAATAAGATAGAATATCTCTATCAAAATATGTCGGGTAAGGACTGCTATTTACAGTGCAATCCCCTTACCTCGGTTCGAAGCTGGCTTGAAAGGCCCTGAAAAGTAGACCATAAATGGGTGTGAGAACTACAAAACAGTAGTTCCTAGTGGATACGGTCGACGACAATTATGGCCTACCCACTAGGCCTACTAGAAGCAAGATAGTGAAACTACAAAATAAGCGAGTAGCAGAGTATAAAAAATAATAATAATAAAATACAAAACTACGCTATCATACATTTACATCAAAACCCAAAACATCTCTACCCATAACCGAGCACAATAGAAATCTAACACTAGCCGTCCCAACAGCACACCGGATCCAATCCTGAATAGACCATCTCAACAGCCCGATCAAACCTAGCCGCCTATAAATATGCCACTGTCCATCTCTCCCTACTATCCGGATTGTACCCTAGATGGTGGCTCGTCAATAGTAGACACCATTCTACTTCCTCACTCCCCTTATGCGGCCCATGTGTCGATATATCCCATGTAAAATTCGAAGTGACATGCAGACTATCATCAAACAGTGACTCCTTAGATTACCGATGAGACAAGACACAAATCCCAAGGTCAACTCACAAGTCCTTATCACAAAAGCACCACCGTCTCGACCACTGTGCCCCAAGGCACACACAACCACACTCTCTCACACACCAGCCCACAGCCCTCGAAACCTCAAGATGATGCAATCTCTATAACAGCATGATATGGCACAAATATCACTATCTAAGTGCTACCCTTCTCTAATACCCAACAACACAAACAAAAGGTCAACAACATGATTCCCCTAACAATCAGACTAACCCAACCATGCTATAAAAAATAACATCCACCCCAAAAGTCCACACTAATACACAAAATATCCTAAATCACTAACATGGATCTCTTAATAATAGATAAAGCTAAACATGCTATAATAAAGTCTACTTCGAAATTCGCGCACCAAAAAAACCTCCAAAAGCTCCTAGCAATAAAATAATAATATCCTATCCCCCTAATCCCAAATAATCTAAGTATAGATAAATCATACATTTCCTATATCTAAAAAATAATAATAAAATAGTCAAAATCCCTACATCTAACATGCATACATAATCACTAATCCGTCATTCTTGGTGACACATAACCCACCTAGAAAGCAACTCCTGGCAGAACTCGGTCGATGGAAAGATTGCACGCCCAACGGTGATCACCAAGCATGAATGACACAACCTAAAAATTTAGGCGACACTCCGCACAGCAACATGACACAAAAAACTATAGCTCTAACAGTTAAAAAAGCACAGAGTTCAAAATCCAAAACTTTAACGAGAAAAACCCAACACTACAAAAAACCACCCCGAAAAACACAAACAACAGTATAAAATAAGAGACATTTACCTCAAGGTCGACGCGCTGCAAAAACGCATGCGCGCGTGCCCAAGCACGACTCCTCGGAACAAACCACGCGCTCCACGGCACTCCCCATGCGCTCACGACCTTCCTCTCCCTCTCTCTCGCGCTCTGCTTTTCTCTCTCTCTAAAACCTTCGAACACGAGCAGAAAAGAAAATGAGAGAAAGAAAGAGGCCTCCGCACATTATATAGGCCAAAACGGTGAATTCGGAAACACCCAGTTCGGGTCGCCTAATAGCACAGAAAGCGGCCTAAATTCTTCGGGCCGCTACAGTGCTGCTCGCGGGTGCCCGGCCAGGCGCCCGCGACCACTCCGTGGCAACCACGTGCCCGTGCGCGCCCTGACGGCACTTCAACGCACGTGTTGAGTTGCGCTGGAGGCCAGTGAGGCACCGCCACGTGGCGCCAGCAATGCCAGCCAAGCCACCCACCCCTTCCCCGAGCACCCGCCACCTCCCTCGGCCGCTATACGTCCAATGGGAAGCCGCCACGTGACCTTGCCTCGTGCCCCGTGCTAGCGCGCCCTATGCGTCTTCCAGCTACCCAACTTTCGAGCGGCTACAGGGAGGATTCGGGCGCCCAGATCCGGGCTCGAAAGCCGAAAAACCTAAAAAAATCTCACCCCCAGGCCCCTTTTTTTGCGTCGTTTCGTGCTAAAACGGTCCTGACTCGACCCGACACTCCTCCAACGTGTTGACCGACCAACATACTATAACTTTGCTATTTGCGAAAGTTCAGTATCTCACATTGGAGCTAAAGCTCCTCTTTAAAACTGTAGAAAGTGCTTTTTGACCAACCTGACAGCTTATTTTTACCGCATTGAACCTTTTTCAAGAGATCTTTAATCACAAAGGTTGAGTTCCCACTGCAAGAAGGCTTTTGTTGGTAAAATCCATTCCCCTCGATAACTCCAGAACCTTAGTCCTATTCAGCTCTTTCGTCAAAAAATCTATAAGATTCTGCTCAAATAAATAAAACTCAAAAGAATAATATCATGAGAAGTTAGTCATCTAACAATTTTCTATCTCAATTTTATGTCTACTAGCCTTAGTATAAGATATTGGACTTTCGCAAATGGCAAAGTTGTAGTATGGTTGGCCGGTCAGTACGTTGGAGGAGTGTCAGGCCAAGTCGGGACCGTTTTAGCGCAATCGATGTGAAAATAGAGCCCATGCTGAGTTTTTAAGGTATCCTGTGGTTTTGGGCACGGATCCGGGTGCCCGGATCCGCACCGTGGTGCCCAAAACGAGCGATGCGTGGCGCAAGTTGGCACGTGGCGCGAGGTGGGTGATGCATGGCACCGCATCATTGGTTGCGGGCGCGTTGGAAAGCGGCAGAGGCATGATATGACGCGTCGCTGCACGGGCGTGTGGGGTAGCTGGCACAGGGGACACGCGACAGCACCACGTCTATTCGGGCGCAGTTTCGAGCGCCTGAATGCAGCACTGCGAGCACTCGAAAGTTAGGTAGCTGAGGTGACGCACACTGACATTGGTCAACGAGACGTGACGATGCTGTCGGGGACAACTATTGGGACACATGTCAGCGTTACAGTGATTCAGACTAGGAGTGTCAACGAGCCGGACACGAGCGAGCTGGGGTCGGCTCGTGTTCGGCTCATTTAATAAACGAGCCGAACACGAGCTGGCTCGTTTAAATATCGAGCTGAAAAATTTGGCTCGTGTTCGGCTCGTTTATTAACGAGCCGAACACGAGCTGGCTCGCGAACAATAAGTTCGATTTTTATTGCTATTATTAGGTGTAAAATTGAAAGAAAATTAAAAAATTAAAATTTTAATTTAATAATTAAAATTTACAAAAAATTGATAGTCTAAAATCTAAAAAGTAAAGTTTATATATATATATATATATATATATATATATATATATATATATATATATATATATATATATATATATATATATATATATATATATATATATATTCGAGCTGTTATCGAGCTGAACACGAGCGAGCTGACCCCAGCTCGTGTTCGGCTCGTTTATTAAACGAGCTGAAAAATTCGGCTCGTGTTCGGCTCGTTTACTAAACGAGCGATTCGATCTCGAGCTCATTTCGAGCCGAACACGAGCTGGCTCACGAACAGCGAGCTGGATTGCCACCCCTAATTCAGACACACTTTCGAGCATTTGAAAGATTCATTGTAGCGGCCCGAAACTTTTGGGTCGCCTTGTTATGATTGGGGCAGCCTAAAATGGCTGTTTCTTGGGCCCAAAAGTAGGTTTCAGGCACTCGAATCGCATGTCTTCGGCTATTTAACGCGTGGGGACCTCTCTATTCTTCTTTTTTTTTCTCCTGCTCGCGTCCATGGGCTCTAGAGAGAAACAGATAGCGAAGAAGAGGAAGAGAGACAATGTGTGTGGGGAGTGTCGTGGAGTAAACGGCTCAATTCGAGGACTCGAGCACGGGCTCGCGCGCGTTAGATTTGACGGCGTGTCGACTTTGGGGTAGGTTTCTCTTATTTTATATTATTTATTTAGATTTTTTGAGGTGGTTTTTGGGTTGTTATAGGTTTGACTCATTAGTATTTTTTATTTGAGTTTTGTATTTTTTTTTGTTGGACTGCTAGGATTGGGGTTTTCTTTGTCGCACGGTTGAAGGAGGGTGTTGTCGGATTTCTTCGGGGTGGAGCTGTTCATGTGTGTTGATCATCGTTGAGCGTGCAGTCTTTCCGTCGACCGAGCTCTATTAGGATTTGCGATCCAAGTGAGTTCCGTGTTTGCCGAGAATGACAAAACAGTGATTATATATGCTTTCTAGATGTAAAGATTTTTACTGCCTTTTATATTATTTATTAGACATGGAAAATGCATGTGAATGATTAGTAGTTTTGTTTTATCTGTGTTTGGACTGTTCGGGTTGGGATTAGAATTTATTATTATTTATTGTTAGAGGGCTTGTGCATGTTTTTTAGTTGTAGGGATATCGGGGTAGGTGTTATTTATAACATAATTGGGTTTATTTGATTGTCAGGGGATCCATAGTGTCGACCTGGGTTGATCTTCTGTTTTGTATTGTTGGGTATTAGAGATGGGTAGTACCTAAATAGTGATATTTGTGCTACGTGATGCTGACATAGAAGTTGCATTTGTTTTGAGGTTTCGTGGGCCGTGGGACAATGTGTGTGAGAGTTTGTGCCTGGGGCATTGTGTTCAAGATGTGTGGCACTTCTAATATCGGGGGCTTGTGAATTGACCTTGGGGTTTCTGTTTTGTGTCATCGATAATCCGAGGGATCATCGTTGATCATAGCCTACATGTTGTATCAAGCTTAAGTGGATTTACTAGTATAATATCAGAGAGAAATACAGATTGATGATAGCAGGGTAGAGGAAGTAGGCTGGCGTCAACTGTTGATGGGGCACTAGCAGACATGTTACCTAGACAGTAGGGAGAGTTTGAGAGTGGCCTATCTGTTGTCGGATGCAACAGCGGCCGTGTAGTCCGGGCAACGGGCGACGCAGGCTTGACTGACCTGCTGAGACGGTCAATTCAAAATTAGATCCAGTGTACCAATGAGTCGGCTAGTGTTGTGTTCGTTGTGCGATTTGGGTTTCCCGTTGTGGTCGGGCTTGGGTAGAGATGTCTTGAGTTTGGTGTAGAGGCATGATAGCATGGTGCCATGTTTTATCTTTATTTATTTTTATTATTCTTTGTTACTTGCTTATTTTATTATTTTTTTCTATCTTGCCTCTGGCAGAACTAGTGGGTAGGCTGTGATTGTCACCGACCATACCCATTGAGAACTATTATTTTGTAGTTCTCACGCCCACTTATGGTATACTTTTCAGGGCCTTCCAAGCCAGCTCCGGATCGATGTAAGGGGATTGCGTCGTAGATAGCAGCTCCTACCCAGTTATTTTTTTGTATAGATAGACCACCTGTTAGTAGTTTTGTATAGTTGCACTGTACTTGGGACTGGCCAGGTTAGGGTTCTTTACTTGTATTTATTTTTGTGAGGTGAATCTATATGTTTTCTTTACAGTGGTAGATGTTAATTTAATTTTTACTTATACCCTGATACTTGTTTATTTGTAGATTATAGTTTTTTTGCAGATTAGTTTTGGACGCTTCGTGTGTGTGGGGTGTGTCCTCGCACACGTGGCGGGTCTATTGCGTGCCTTAGAGATTCCGCTGTGGTCTCGGGGCGTGACATACACTTAGAATTAACCAATTTTATTTTATAAAAAATAATTGCAGCTCGAGAGTAGTACCTAAAAGAAATAGGTGGAATAAGAGAATAAATCAATGAAATCGATGACAAAAGATTCTTGAGCCACTCGACTTCTAGACTAGTATCAAGGGCAACCAACTCATTTTTCATAATACTTCTGACTATTATAGTATATTAGGTGGGTTGCCAAAAAACTACACTACCACCAAGAATAAAAATATAATAAAAAGTGGATTATATATCTAAAAAATTAGAAATCCAACTTGGCATCGCTATATCCTTCAATTATAGCAGGATAGCCAACAAAACTAAGAGCTTAAAAGAGAGTATTTTTAAGATAATAAAATACTTTCTCCAGAATAATCCAATGAATCCAATGAATCCAGTGGATTATATATCTAAAAAATTAGAAATCCAACTTGACATCGCTATTTCCTTCGATTACAGCAGGATAGCTAACAAAACTAAGAGCTTACGAGAGAGTATTTTTAAGATAATAAAATACTTTTTCCAGAATAATCTAATGAATCATACTAGAATTAATAGTATATTTACACAATCTTGATATGGCATAGACAAATTCAGGTCTAAATCTATTGGTTAGGTTCAACAGGGAACCAATGATCTGATCATATCTTTTCTAATTTACAGGATTACCAGTGTTCTTCACAAGTTGAACACTGGGATCGAAAAAAGTAGAAACAGAAGAGCAATCAGAATACCAAATATATCAAGCTGATAAAAGAGCCTTCCTTTATAAGTTCTAAAGTACACCATAACTTCAAATTATGGTATTAACCATATTTAATAGGGTTTAGTTCAATTTCCTTAGGTCCGTTATGGGTTTCTATTCTAATAGCTGGGAGTACTGATCTAAATTTTCTTCTAAGCTCATCAGTAAATTCAGACTAGAAAGAAAATAAAATGTCCAGTAGGCAGGTATCTTAATACATATCATCTAAGATTGAATCATTTTTATGAATCTCTTGGACAAAACTTTGAGATTAATGAATCTGATCATTTATAAAAATATTGTTTATCATTTTAAAATTATTAAAATCAGTAATAATAAACTTAACAACACATTCATTATCTCTAATATTGGGATCTTTTAAGGTATACTACAAATTTTTGACCGTCTGGTGTAATCTATAGATTTCATGAAGTTCAATGGGCAGACAACTATGTATTATAAATCTACAATGAAATTTAATTTTCTCGAGAGATCTAATATATATGTTCGGGTTTAGTAACTGAGATAATCTCAGATCTAGAAGAATTTTCAAAGACCATTTTAGATAGTAGAGAGAATAAAGAAATTAAGAATAATAAAAATAAGTTGCAAAAAAAGATTCAATAATTTTTTATAAAAAAAATAAATATATTGTTTACAATTTCTACTCTAATCAATCAAAATAATTTATGGTTCAAATTTTAATAGTGATAAATTATTGAGGTTGATTCAGCAGCAAATCGATGACCCAAATAAAGTATAATATTTGATTTTAATTTAATATTTTCGAGCAAAATATTGATAGATAAACAATATAATGCAAGATATAAAATATTTTGAAATAATAAATAATATAAGGATGGGTTTTGTTGGTCAGAGAGATTGGTATAAAATTTTTTTGGCAAATAACTACAATTTAAGTCCTATCATGAACAAATACTCTTTGTTTTTTTGTTTTTTTTTTTTAATAACAGCAGAAAAATTTTTCATACAAAAAAAATCAAACCTTTTTTTGATTGTGAAAATAAAAACTCCTTTTTTAAAACATGCAGTAATATTTTTTTTTTAGATACAGTAAAATTAATTATTTTTATTTCTTTATTTTTTTAAGAGTAAAAGTCGAACCCTTTTTAAAATATATATATTAGCAACATAGCTAGTTAATTTGAATTCGGCAATAATTCAGTACGAAAATAACACATATAAAATTTGTATTTCAATTTATTGAAAAATACGGGGTTCAAAAAACAAGTTTGTCAATAATTCGGATCGATTTATGTGAAAATTATATGTTCGCCAATTAAAAATTCCGAATAAAAAATTTGACTATTAAATTAAATTTTTTTTCTCTAAATTTATGCTATCAATATAAATAGTTATAATTTTGAAAAATATAAAAATAGAGAATTACAAAATAAAGTAGATAATGAGCAAAAATTCCTTTTGATCAAGAGTTTTTTTTCTTTTGGGTGGGGGGAGAACAGTTAGAGATACAAAAATTTTATCAAAAAAATTTTGCCCGAATTTTTGGCTGAATAATTTGTGTTTATTGAATTATTTGCGAATTATTAAAACTGCCAAAAAAATTTTATCCGAATTTTTGGCCGAATAATTTGTATCAACCGAATTATTCGGGAATTATCAAAATATTTATCCAAATTTTTGACGAATAATTCGCATTCTTCAAATTATTGGAACTATTCCAAAAATTCTCGTTTTATTTTGAATTTTTAAAAATTCACATACGGCTATTTAATTCAAATTTTTAGTAATTCGTAGATTAATTAACTATTATCAACAGGACACCACAAATTAATTATATATATAAACTGCAGTAAAATCTGTTTTTATTTATTTATTTATTTTTTTATTATAACCATAGTACACCACAAATCATATATAAGTAAAGATTTGTAATTTAAACTATATATAAAAATATGTAATTGAAGTTTGAAATGCTAGTCCCAAGATATTTAAATTATAATATCAAATATGTAATTAATCAAATTATTATTTGATTGATCCGAAAGTGTACATAGCGCTGCCTTAAAGAATCACTACAACAAAATTAGGTTGACACTTTTGTATAAGTGTCCTATCTATATTTCATATATATTCAAAATTAGGTTATAGGAACACATTGCAAAAATGTGTCGCTATACACCCTACCGACGGCATATATAGCAACACTAACAATAAGTGTCGGTATTTTTGCCAACAACACTTTTTTTAGATTTTAGAAATACTTAAAAGTGTCGCTATAATATAATTTTATTGTAGTGCATATAGCCGTTCGTACGTGCGGGATTAATCGAAAATACCACCCCAACTAAAAATTCTCCTCCTGCGAGCACGATCATGGTGGAGGTTGACAAAAATTCTTTCAACACCTAGTAAATAAAAATAACGTAAAAAATAGTTGAGAATAAATAAAAAATAAAAAAAGCTGTTATTTTCAATGTCATTTCATCTTCCTCTATAAGAATGGAAAATAAACCATATATATGGATGAGAAAGATATCGAAATTTACATTTTCTCGTTGAGCGACGACAGCAATGAAATAAAAAAATATTCATTAAAATTTCTTTTTCCCCCAAAAAAATAATAATTAATTAATTAATTAATTAATTAAAATAAATAAATTATAAATAATAATAATGATAATAATAAAAGATTTTAAAATTTACACCAACAATTATTTTTCCATCCAACAAAAGAACATGAAGCTATTTAATGTTCAAAAAACATGAGTAACTCGTGTATGTGATCACTGAACACAAACACTTTTGGGAAGCAACAGTGATTCCATTTTCAGGTTACATTGACTCATGCATGGGGGGCCATGTGTCCTCTTACAAGATGTACATGGACTCACATCATATATGGTCAAGTCCCCACAAGATATACCTTCCCCAAGAACACCACATGCAATTGGAAACCCTTCAAAACTTGTTGCTAGCAATGTGAATGTGACATCTAACATGGTCTCCATATTGGAACCATTTCTTTCTTCATTTAACACTGATGCATGCCATGGCTATTTGTTGGGGCATTTTGGCTAGAATGCAATAATTGAATGCTTGGTGGGATATCTTGTTCGGATCATAGTTAGTTAATTCGGATTCGGCAAAAATTTAGTACGGATAAAATACGGATAAAATTCGTATTATAATTTTAAAATTCGTTGAAAAATTCGGCTAAAAAATGGACTCGTTAATTATTCGGATACGTGATTTATATGGAAATAATACGTTCACTAATTAAAAATTCGGGATAAAAAATTCGGCTATTAAATTAAAAAAAATTAAAATATTTATACTATTAGTATAAACAATTATAATTTTTTAAAATAATTTAATCAATTTATTTTAGAAATAAATAAAATATTCATTTAGAATAAAAAAATAATATAATTTCAAATTATTCTCGACAAAAAATAAAATAAAATAAGTAATGACTAAAATATTAAAAAAAAATTAAAAAATTAAATTAATTAAAACTTAAAAGTAAATATTAATTGCCCTCGTAAGACCAGTGCGGAAAACGAGGGGGCATTTCTTCCTACGAGGGATAATATCTAGTGTATCATTAATTGCCCTCGTAAGACGTGGCACATGTTATCTTGAACGATGGGGCATTTTTTATTTTTTTTTTCTTTGAAAAAGAACGAATTTTTCACCCAAAAATTCGTAATTCGCGAATAATTTGCGAATAATACTTTTTGATTCAAAAATTCACGAATTATTCTGAATTTTTGAAAAAAGTCGGAGACGACACGTTTAATTCGGATTCTCAATAATTCGCGAATAATTCACGAATAATTCGCGAATTAACTAACTATGATTCTGACTTGATTCTTGTGGAGAAAATCAACTATTTTACTTCAAGGTTGGCAGATAACTTGGTGAGAGTCAAAGAAAGAATTCTTTGTTGGATTTAATTTTGGCTAAATTACAGAAAACTCTCTTGTAATATTTGTTCCCTTGTCTTTTAAAAGCCTATATTTTGCCCCCTTGTAATTACCGAATTATCTTTAGGGGGCAACGGCGTTAACGGAGGAGGTAAATTGACAAAAATGTCCTTATTTTATATTGTAGAGAAAAGGTAATATAGGGAAGAGAAAGGGGTTTAGACTTATTTTCCGTCATTCTTGAAGGGTATTTTGGATATATCCAATAATATTTTTAAAAAAACTGACGGCTCACTCACGGAATGGTGATGGCGGGGGGGTAAATGTATATTGCGGTAATTACAATGGGGCAAAATGTAGGCTTTTAAAAGACAGGGGGGCAAAGTGAAAAAGCGGAATATTACAGGAAAGTTTTGTATAATTTAGCCTTTAATTTTTTCTATATATGAGCTAACATATAAATTTACAATTATATTATGGGCTATCTAATTTAATAGGGCCATTAAGTGATCTAATACGGGCTCTGAAAACATCTATTGGGTATGGGTTATTAATGTGTAGAAACTCAATACAAGTCTAATTAGGGTTTATGGGACTCTAATTAAATATAGCATATAAGGAATATAAAAGGGTTGTGGTCCCGAATCAGATTCCTGCCGTCAATTTGCCCTGCCCCATTCAGAGCAAAATTAATTAGACGACGAATCTAGACTTGGAAGCATTCAATCCAGACAATTTTATTGTCGGTGTTTGAGGAACGATAAAATTTGAGAACGCGTTTCATCAGGCATGGATTCCGGTAAGCTTTTATAATGTTTTCAAATAGATGAACGATTATCTAATAATTTACATGTGTTTCTTGGGTTATTTCGCATTAATTTGCATACGGATCTAACATTCTTGTTTTTTCGGACCAAGAAAAAATTGTGCTGCTGGCTCAACTATAAGGGATTGCGATCCTGATATTGGTGCATCATGACAGCTTTTGAATTTTCTTCATGTTGGCGGGCCAAATTGACTGTGTCCGGTCAAAGATCAGCCTCGAAGTTGATCCTCTAAAGTGCGTCTCGCATCAAGCGATCTAGTCGAGAAGGAATTTGCGCAACCGGATTCTTCTCAATCAAACACGGGATGAGTTCGACCTAGAGAAGTCGAACTATCTCTCAAACAAGAACTCGAAAAGCTTCAGAAAATAGACTGATTGAGCCGAATCACTTTGTATTGCTTAAAGTGGAATGGGCTATAGGGATCAATTGCAGGGTTACTGTGACACCCCAATAGTCCCACATTGGATAGGAACGAAATTGGAATTTGGTATATAAGAGACTATGGATCCTGGTATTAATAACTGGGCTTAAGTATTTTAGACTAGTGTTTGGACCCAATGAGTTATTATTGCTATATATTTGGTGTCAAAGCCGGTTCACGACCCAAAAGTGTGAGACGGGCCTCACATTGCCGGGTGATCTAAGCTAGGGGAGTCTATGACACCCCCAATAGTCCAATCCGCTATGTGTGTGATTGAATTGACAAGGACGTCAGGGCCTGAACTAGAGGAGTTTGTGTCATTCCAATAGTCCCACATCGGATGAGAATGAAATTGTGCCCTGACTGGAGGAGTCTGTGTCATTCATCGGATGAGAATGAAATTGTGCCCTGTGCCCTAACCATTCCAATAGTCCTACATCGGATGAGAATGAAATTGTGCCCTGACTGGAGGAGTCTGTGTCATTCCAATAGTCCCACATCGGATGAGAATGAAATTGTGATTTGATATATAAAAGACTATGGACCCTAGTAAGGGCTAGTGATTTAAGAGCCTAATGAGTTATTATTACTAGCAGGTCAGGTCGTTACAGTTACGATTACTCCTAGCTGGAAGGTTACGCTAAAAAAGCAGTAAGGAAAAGTTGTAAATAAAGTAAAAACATTAATGGTTTTTGACTTACACGATTTCATAACCCTTTTTTCATAGAAAAAAATCACACTATTCCCGATAATGCCACATTATTCGGCCACATTCCTCTCGAAAACAGCTCATCACAACCTCACCATTTGACGTAACGGTGTATTATTTTGCCACATCTCTCTCGAAAATCGCTCACCATTATTTGTAATGGCATGATTCTTGGTTGCGATCGGTGAAATGTGTTTTTGCCGAAATCACGTCGGCCGCGAACTCCATGCTCCGTGATTCCGCTTACTTGATCTTAGGCGTCACTCAATTAATTAGCTTTGGTCTCGGTCCTTATTTCCAATCGGCTCATAAACCCGATGACTAATGTCGCTCTTAAATTCAGTTGATTTCTGCCTATCCCTTATTAAGGTCCAGATGCCTTCCCTCGGTTCATGGTGCCCTATCTTTCGATTCATCCCAGTCGGTTGATCCATCGGCCGACTTCTTATTTTGTTTATCGCGTGACATCTTTTGATTTGGCTACGTCGGTTCCATCACATTGACCGTATCTCTTGCCACGTAGTAATTCTTTGGTTTCAACACTTCTTTTATTGATTTGCTTGTTCATTCATATTGTAGCTACTTTTGCCGTTTGTTTGGTGAAACACTCCATTTTGGTACTGCTCCATAATGTTAACTTTTATTTTTACTTTAATAAAAGAGTTTGGGGTGTTTCTCTCCCAGTTATTGTATGCCCCAATGGTCAAGCCAATCATACAACAACATATTGGATTGGCAACATCATATGTTGTTGTTACATTTTATTAACTTCTTTGATAACCTATAAATTAATTATAAATTCTTATAACCTATTATTCTTTTAATTGGTGTTTTTTTAAGTTAACTCTTAGGAATTAATTTGAGATTAATTATTTTGTAACTTATAGGCTTTACAAGTCTATATAAAGAGAGCTTCTCTACTCTCTTGATATATATATCAAGACTAATATATATGCTAATACAAGGACCAAATGACTATACTATTTGAGAGAGAAAGACATCAAAGAAAATGTGTTTTTTTTTTGTGGAGCTTTGTGCTCATCTATTTGTGCAGAGTTGGTGAAGCCACACGACGAGGGTCGAGCCGTTGTATCCTGGAGGGGGCAAGTAGTGTTCTGCTGCATCGGTTCGAAGGTTTTGCCTACCGCAGAGAGCTTAAATCTCCTTAAAGAGAGCGAGATATCCGTGCCTCGGGTTGATCAACTCGTTGACACTTTACATATTTTATTGTAGTCTAACATATATTTGTGTATTTACACCTGTAATACCAAATAAAACTTTAGATCGTACCTTCTATGATGATTTCCTGTAATAACAAATAAAACTTTAGATCGTACCTTCTGTCATGATTTTTAATTTTCTAAAATTGATTGTAGACGACGGTTCTTTCTTTCGATTCGTACTCGTGCGCAATCTGCGAAAAGCGAGAAGTTTCCTGTCTATTCCCTTATTCGCGGAGATGGAGCCGTCACAGGAAATTTGAATTAGGGTTAGACCGGGACTCACGTTATGTCATATATATATATATATATATATATATATATATATATATATATATATATATATATATATATATATATAAACCGAATGTAAGAATGTTTTAATCACGTCTGTCCGTCAAGAATGTATCCAGATACATCCTAACCGATTAGATTGACTGTATCTTTAAAGATTGTCTTGAATAAATTACGTAGGTCACATCCAACAACACCAACATATATATATATATATATATATATAACCGAATGTAAGAATGTTTTAATCACGTCCGTTCATCAAGAATGTGTCCAGATACATCCTAACCGATTAGATTGACTGTATCTTTAAAGATCGCCTTGAATAAATTACGTAGGCCACATCCAACAACACCAACATATGTATCTACGATCGATCTCTTGAAATGAAGAAAACATTACAATCAGAAAAGAAAAACAACTTATGATAGCATTTGATCGATCTGGATATTACAGTTTACAGATAGAGTTATATATATTGTCTAATGTTCATTATTAATTATGTTGAATTTTTCAATAAATGAAAAATACGTATACCCAACTAAAATTCGACAAAAGAGTGAGTTGACTCAACTAAGTTTCAGATCCTTCCCTGCATTGTCTCAAATGGAAAAGTCAAAGAGAGAGAAAATGAGATACTGAATATGAAGTAGTTGAATTCAAATCAATAAGACAAAATTTTTCCTCTCTTCCTGAGCTTAGCTGCCATATATGGAAGTTGACCATTATCTGTTTTTAGTAAAACCACCACCCTCCACATGCTGCAACTTGTTTGACTTTGACAATTAATGAGGGCCTATGATATTAAAATTGTCCCCATCTTTGTCTTTAAATGGATACATATTTAGTTTGGTTTAAATCTTCAAAGGATTAGAGAGAATCCAAGATGATTAATTAGAGGAATATTAATGATGACCCCCCAATTCAAATGTTGAGAGACAAGTAAAATGCAAACTCAAGAAGTCAACATTTGAGAAAGAGATGTAACAAAAATATTCATTGATGTCATTTTCACTGTGTTATTAATTATATATATACAAAGAAAAGAAAAAAATATAACAATAAGGACATCGACGAGTACGGATTTCCAAAATTTTATCTGAATTCA
>CM054947.1:16185249-16307691 GCA_029168755.2 Tillandsia fasciculata | reverse complement strand
GGTTTCGAAAACTAACATTATTTATTTTCGCCATATTTATCCACCAAATATAGTGTTATAATTTGGTTAGATTTGTTTTATCTACATTTAGTTAAAATCCTAATCTAATTAGGATAATATGAGATTTAGATTGGTTGGGTAAAACTAGAATTTAATAGGAGATTGAATTATGACTACAAATCCTAATTTAGATTCTAGGTTTTGAGGCATAATTATATATAGCAATCCGGCCACTTTAATGAGCGCAACTTTTAATTAGCCGAACGCTAATTAATTTTAGGCCAACAAGGACGATACGTATTGTTGTGTTGGTACGTACGGCCTATAATAATAAGTTGGGATTTTAATTAGAGGCCATACTCTAATTATTTAGCAACCCAGAGGATAGAGGCCCGTATTGAGGAGCCAATTTTGCTAATGAAGCCGGCCGATTAATTAAGAAATTGAAGCTCTAAGGTGAGGGCGTTCATACGATTGGATTCTTAGGAATCGTTAGGGTGGACGCAAATTTTGATATTTCGGATTTATTTGGAGTTTCGGTTTTCTTGAGAGATATAATCTTTGTATTCTTCTTTTGACTTTAATACAAGTCTTTGCTTCGTCTTCGCCCGTGGATGTAGGCCGGTGGCCGAACCACGTAAAACTTGGTGTGCACTTTACTTTTCTTTTCTTACATTATTTTTCTTGGATCTATTTTTCGCCGTTTCGATTTAACAAACTGGTATCAGAGCCTTTCTATTCCCTTTGAGGATTAAGATGACGACGAAGTTCGAGATTCAGAAATTTGACAGGACCAACAGTTTTGCATTATGGCAAGTCAAGATGCGTGATATATTAATGCAACAAGGACTGCAGAAGGCACTGTTGGGAAAAGAAAAGATGGCCGATTCATTGACGCCTGAGCAGAAGGAGGAGATTGATGACAAAGCTTTTACGGCAATACAATTATGTTTATCCGATGAGGTATTGCGAGAGGTCTTGGATGAAAAGACCACTGCAGGGCTTTGGCTTAAATTAGAATCTCTCTACATGACGAAGTCTTCACTCTCACACAAGTATATTTGAAGCAACGTCTCTTCATGTTGCGCATGGCGGAAGGTAACTCTATTAAATCACATTTAGATGAATTTAATTCTATTATTATGGATCTTCGCTCGATAGATGTTAAGATCGATGAGGAAGATGAAGCCCTTTTATTATTATGTTCTCTACCACTCTCTTATAAGAATTTTCGCGAAACCTTCTTATTCGGTCGAGATACTCTATGTCTCGATGATGTCAAATCTTCTTTATTATCAAAGGAGGAGTGATTAGTGCTAACCATAGGCAGATTAGTCTGAACAGGTGGAGTTTCAGGAGAAGGTTTAGTTGCTAGAGGGAGGTCTCGGAAAGGGGTTCCGGTAATAGAGGTACATCGAGATCAAAGTCAAAACACAGGAATCTGATTTGTGGATGTATGAAGGGTCACATAAAAGCTGATTGTTTCAAGTTGAAAAATAAAGAGTGCAGTGGAAGAATAACGGTGATAAGAATCAAGATCAGAAAAACACCAATGCTAAACCAGAAGCAAGTGTTGCAGCAGGAGAATCAGATGGCGGCGATATTGTCTTCACAGTTTACGGATAAGACAATCATGAAGGATGAGTGGCTTATGGATTCCGCATGTTCCTTCCATATATGTTCACATAGAGATTGGTTCTCGACGTACAAGCGTATTGATGGTGGAGATGTATTGATGGGAAAATCACTCTAAGTGTACAGTTATGGGTATTGGCACTGTTCAGGTAAGATGTACAAGGGAGGTAGTGAGGACTATATCTGAGGTTCGGCATGTTCCGGATATGAGAAAAAATCTGATTTCATTAGGTACACTTGATGCTAAAGGTTTAGGTACTCTAGATTATATTCATTCTGATCTTTGGGGACCATCTCGTACTCCTACTCATGGTGGTGCTAAATATATGTTGACTTTTATTGATAACTATTCTCGTAAGGTGTTGGTATCCTTTCTGAAAAGTTAAGGACGAGGTGTTCAGTTATTTTAAGCAGTGGAAGGTTATGATCGAGAAGCAAACTGAAAAGAAAATCAAAAGATTAAGGACTGATAATGGTTTGGAATTCTGTTCATCAGAGTTTGAAAAATTCTGCAAGAATGAAGGGATCGTTCGACACAAGACCGTTAGGCATACCCACACAGCAGAATGGGGTGGCCGAACGGATGAATAGAACTCTTTTAGAGAGAGCACGTTGCATGCTCTCTAATGCTGGCTTAGCGAAGAGTTTCTGGGCAGAGGCGATCTCTACGGCATGCTATCTGGTAAATCGTTCTCCACATTCGGCACTTGATTGCAAACTCCGAGGAGGTATGGTCTGGTAGCCCTTCTGATTATTCTAATTTGCGAATATTTGGTTGTCCTGCTTATTTTCATGTAAATGAAGGCAAGTTAGAACCTAGGGATAAAAAGTGCATCTTTATTGGTTATGCGACGGGGGTTAAGGGATATAGATTGTGGTGTCCTGAATCGTCTAAATTAATTATTAGTAGGGATGTCACGTTTGATGAGTCTATTATGCTATATCCTAACCGAAATTCTTCTGATAAGACCCCGAGTGCTAGCAAGTAGGTGGAGGTAGAGACCGATGGTATAGTTCAGTCACATAATTCTTCTCAGTCAAAGGAAGTTCAGTTGCCAGACACCTCAGTTACTGAAAACCCCAAAGTTGAGAGGCAGAGCATTGCTACAAGTAGAGCGAGGAGACAGATAAAACCACCGCAGAGATATGGTTATGAAGATATGGTTGCTTATGCTCTTTCAGTGGCACAAGATGCAGAAGAAGATGGCGAACCTTCCACATATAATCAAGCTATTTCTAGTGCCAGTTCTGCGGAGTGGTTGGTAGCAATGAATGAAGAGATGGAGTCTCTTTATAAGAATCGCACATGGGAGTTAGTAAAACCGCCTACAGGCAAGAAATTGTTGGCTGCAAGTGGGTCTTCAAGAAAAAGGAAGGAATCCCTGGCGTGGAAGATACAAGGTATAAAGCTCGTTTAGTTGCTAAGGGCTACAGTCAGGTAGAAGGTGTTGATTTTAATGATATTTTCTCACCCGTCGTGAAGCATACTTCTATTCGTGTTCTTTTATCGTTAGTAGCCATAAATGACTTGTATCTTGAGCAGCTTGATGTTAAGACAGCTTTTCTCCATGGAGAACTTGAGGAGCAAATTTATATGAAACAGCCAGAGGGATTCATTATTGAAGGGAAGGAGGACCATGTTTGCCTGTTAAGAAAATCGCTTTATGGGTTGAAGCAGTCTCCTCGACAATGGTACAAGCGGTTTGACTCCTTTATGACAGGTCACGGATATTCAAAGCAAGCGTGACAGTTGCGTATATTTTAGGAAGCTTGATCAGGGATCTTTCATATATTTGTTGCTCTATGTCGATGATATGTTGATTGCTTCCGACGACATAGTTGAGATTAATAAGTTGAAGGCTTCATTAAAGGGTGAGTTTGAGATGAAAGATCTGGGTGCTGCTAAGAAAATTCTTGGTATGGAAATTAAGAGACAAGAATTCAGGACTTCTGCATTTATCACAAGAAAAATATATAGAGAAAATTCTGAAGCGTTTCGGTATGGCAGACGCAAAACCGTGAGCACTCCTTTTGCGGCGCATTTCAAACTTTCGGCCGAGTTATCACCACAGTCCGATGATGATAGGGAGTACATGTCACATGTTCCATATTCTAGCGCTGTCGGGAGCATCATGTACGCCATGGTTTGCACTCGACCGGACATCTCTTACGCAGTGAGCATGGTTAGCAGATATATGACCAATCCTGGTAAGGCTCATTGGCAAGCTGTTAAGTGATTCTGAGATACTTACGAGGTACCACTAGCACTTGTTTGGAGTTTGGGCGGTGTAAGGATGGTGTGGTTGGATATGTTGATTCGGATTTCGCAAGTGATTTGGATAGGAGGAGATCACTTTCAGGGTATATTTTCTCTATTGGAGGATGTGCAGTTAGTTGGAAAGCTTCATTACAACCCATTGTCGCCTTGTCCACGACCGAGGCGGAAATATTGCTATGACAGAGGGTGTGAAGGAAGCTATGTGGTTAAGAGGCTTATATGGAGAGCTTACTTCTTGTTGGGAGCCGACGATTGTTTATTCAGATAGTCAGAGTGCTATTCATTTGTCTAAAGATCAAATGTTTCATGATAGGACGAAGCACATCGATGTAAAGTTTCACTTTGTTCGGGATGTGATCGGAAAGCGCACAGTGACTATTAAAAAAATTGGTACCGAGGACAATCCGGCGGACATGCTTACTAAGTCTCTTACAATTGCCAAGTTCAAACATTGTTTGGACTTGGTGGCAGTTAGCAGCATTTGAGGCCCTATGGGGCGTTTGGAGAAGACGGAGCACGGAGCATTAAGGAGCATTAAGGTGAATTTCAAGTCAAGGTGGAGTTTTTTGACAACCTCAATACAGCGGCTAAAGACTACAAATCAAACCAAGGTGGAGATTGTTATAATTTGGTTTAGATTTGTATTTATCTACATTGAAGTTAAATCCTAATCTAATTAGGATAATATGAGATTTAGATTGTTGGGTAAAACTAGAATTTAATTAGGAGTTTAATTAGACTACAAATCCTAATTAGATTCTAGTTTTGAGGCATATATTATATATAGCATACCCGGCCACTTTAATGAAGCCGCAACTTTTAATTAGCCGAAGCGCTAATTAATTTAGGCCAACAAGGAAGATACGTGTTGTTGGTGTTGGTACATACGGCCATATTAATGAAGTCGGGATTTTAATTAGAGGCCATACTCTAATTAATTTAGCAACCAAGAGGAGAGAGGCCGTATTGGAGGAGCCATATGTTGCTAATGAAGCCGGCGATTAATTAAGAAATTGAAGCTCTAAGGTGAGGGCGTTCATACGATTGGATTCTTAGGAATCGTTAGGGTGACGCAAATTTTTGATATTTCGAATTTATTTGGAGTTTCGATTTTCTTGAGAGATATAATCTTTGTATTCTTATTTTGACTTTAATACAAGTCTTTGCTCCGTCTTCGCCCGTGGATGTAGGCCGGTGGCCGAACCACGTAAATTTGGTGTGCACTTTACTTTTCTTTTCTTACATTATTTTCTTGGATCTATTTTTCGCCGTTTCGATTTAACATATAGCAATCCTAGTAAAATTCTTCATCACATCTCTTGATTGTCCTTGAGTTTTTCAATTCCGTTGAGTTCCATAACTTTTACTATGGACGTCTAATAACTTTTCGTTTGAGTGTTCAATTTTACCATAAAAATTAATTTGAAAAATATTTTTTTTAAAATTTATGCGTCAAACAATAAAATTATTCTGACAAAATTTGAGATTCAAAATTAACTATTTAGACCTTTATTTTTATATTTTTAAGATTATTTTAAAAAAAGATCATAATTTTTTTTTATTTTGAACTCGGTTATTTGGTTACTTTTGGCTAATTTAGATTTAAAAATATATTAGAATTTATTATCTTTATTATAGGATTCGGATATCAATCCTACACACACACACGGGGCATTTAGTAAATGAATCAAATTTTTTAGAGTTGGTTAATAATAATTTTTTTGTCAAAAAATTATGTCTTTTTGTGTTTTTTTTCTTTTTTTTTTCGTCCTTACGTTTCTTTTTTTTTTTTTTTTTTTAGTTAGCCATGGCCCTCAGTTTTTAATATTTATTTAATAATTTTTTAAGCCAATATAATTTTTTTTTATGTAATTTAAATGGGTAAAAATATACTAAGAGTCTCATATTAAGATATTTTGAAATACGTCCCTTAACTTCAAATTGTTTGTTTTTTTTTTTTTTTTTTTTTTTAAATTTCTAGCTATTTTATTTAAACAAAATAAAATATTATACTAAATGTAATAGCTTTTTGATCTAACAATTATTAAATGTTATAATTTTATTTATTAAAAACACTAATAATTCGATCGCTAACTGTATTACTATTAAACTTAGTAAAATTTTAGTTATTTGAGTATAATAATATAAATAAAATAATTTAAAATTAAACGACTATAAATTAAAAATTAATTTTAATATTTTTACATTAATTATCAAACTAATATATTTTTTAAAAAATTTTGATTATATAAAATTATATTTATGTGTTAAAATTTTTATTTGAATATATTTTGGCCACCATTGGGATTAAATTCTAACTGCGTCTCTTATCTTAATATATATGATGTGAAATTTTATTCATAAAAATTTATAAAATTTTATTCATAAAAATTTTAAATGCTTTATGTTATGTTTAATTGCATGAATTGTAAATATAGAAGTTCTATTATAAAAAATAATTTATTTATGAGCCTAAACTGCTTTATATTGTGACCTTAAATTTTTTAGAGGGGAACTTAATTGATTTGTAAATTTTGAGAGAGAGACCCTCGCATTTCATAATTAGCAGCATCATTGTGCATTTGGTGCAAAAAAAAATTATTTAATGGAGCTCTATTTAAGGTTTTTAGTTTTCCTTTACTTCTCATTGCTTTTCCATATATATTTCAAAAACTTAACGATAGATCCCAATAATTTCATACAGAATGTGATTGGATTTGTTATTGGATATATAAGAGATATGAAAACTAGTAATAATAATTAGGCTTAATTATTTTGAACTGTGATTTGGACCCAACGAGTTATTATTATATTTGGTATTAGTGCTAATGTAATGGTCTGACCTCTCAACACCCCACGGACCCTCCTACGGTAGGGCTATGGTAATAATAGGGGCGCGGAACCTTACCTTAGCAACCGATGGAGGCTCTGTTCGGGAGAGGGATTTCGAGGAATGATGACCAACCACTCCTGATCCTTGGACGGCTTCGTTGATGCTGAGCTGAGGGTGGTTCAGGGAAGTGATGGGAATTGGTGCTCCAATTCCAGCCTCGTGAGGGATTGCTCAAGAGAGATGAGGGAAGAGAGTAGGGGAAGAAAAGAGAGGAGGGAAAGAGGAGAAGAGAGAAGAAGATAGAGGAAGAGAGTAGAATTGTATTATATTTCTTCATGTTTATTACAAGTGTGATTAACCTATTTATACTCCTACTGACTATGGGCCTGTTGGCAATACTTAACAAGAGCTGAGATGGTCTTCATTGCGTGGTTGTGGGCCTCTGGGCCTTTCGTTGGATAATGGGCTAGATGCTAGAGTTGCTATGGCCCGCCTGCGGTCCACCCCCTCATGATCCTCTTGGGCTGTGAGATCTCCCAATCGCCCGACACGCGATGATCCACTCCGCCGCCTCATCTAGTTGCTTCCCAGATCCCTGTCGCCTACTTTATCTCTGTTTCTCTCTCTTCTCATCTCCACCTCCCTATCTCCTGCTACTTTACCCTTTTTCTCAGAGCCTTACCATTACAACCCCTCCCTCTTCAGAGGATCCTTGTCCTCAAGGATCGAATGCCGGAAATTGGGACTTGAGGAACCAGTAGTCCTCCCACGTGGCCGCCTCCTCCGGCAGGTTGCTCCATTTTACTAGCACCTGGGTCGTTGCCCGGTTGCCGCGGGGAACCATCCTCCGCTCCAGCACTCGCTCAGGCTCCGCGAGCAGCCGCCCTCCTTCTCCGACTAAGGGTACGGTGGGGGTCACTGGGTTCCCCTCGGCAGGGCTTCGTTTGAGCAGCGAGATGTGGAAAACAGGGTGAATCTTGGACCCCTCCGGCAGCTTGAGGCGATAGGCAACACTCCCAATCCTCTCTATTACCTCGAAGGGTCCGAAGTACCTCGCGGAGAGCTTTATGTTCTTCCGTACAGCAACCGTAAGCTGACGGTATGGCTGTAGCTTGAGGTAAACGAAGTCGCCAACTTTAAACTCCCGGTCCACTCTGTGCTTGTCGGCGAATTGCTTCATCCTGAGTTGCGCCTCCTGGAGCTGGTGCCTCAGCTCTCTTGTTAGCTTTTCTCTTTCTTGACCCCATTCCTGTAGACTCTCCGAAGTACCCACCTCCAAATGAGCCACCAGATGGTTCGGTGGGGGTTGCCCATAGAGTGCCTGGTAAGGGGTGGTGCCTATGGACGTGTGGAAGTTCGTATTATACCACCACTCGGCGTGCGTAAGCCACCAATGCCACTTGTGGGGGTGCTGGAAGCATAAGCACCTGAGGTAAGTCTCTAAACACTTGTTGAGTCTCTCTGTTTGCCCGTCTGTCTGTGGGTGGTACGCGGAACTCATGTGCAGCTTGGTTCCCATGAGCTGGAACAATCCCTGCCAGAATTGGCTGGTGAACACCCGATCCCGGTCAGTAACTATCACCTCTGGTAGTCCGTGTAGCCTATAGACAGTGTCGAAGAAAGCGCGAGCTACTTCAGTGGCAGTATAGGGGTGAGTGAGTGCGATGAAGTGACTATACTTGGTAAGGCGATCTATAACTACCAAGATCGAGTCTTTGCCTTCGGATTTGGGAAGCCCCTCGATGAAGTCCATACTTATCTCCTTCCAAATCTGTGTTGGGATGGGCAGGGGCTGAAGTAGCCCTGCATAGGGGGTGTGGTCTGTCTTGTTAGTGATGCACACCGCACAGTTTCTTACCATCTGCTTCACTTCTGTTTTCAACCCTGGCCAAAAGAATGCTTGCTTGGCCCTTTGGTAAGTATGTTGCTGTCCCGAGTGTCCCCCCAGGGGGGATGCATGCATCTGAATCAAAATCTTTTTCCGTAGCTCTCCCCCAGATCCAATGTAGAGCCGACCCTTATACTTAATTATCCCTTGGCTGTAGATGTAAGGTCCAGTGCTCTTGGGCTGTAAGGTGAGACTTGTGATAAGTTTCTTGCATACTTCATCATTCTCATAACTCTTGGTCACTTCCTCTACCCACTCAGGCACCACAGTGGTGATGGCTTGGAGGGTGCCATCTTCAAATCCCCTCCTTGACAGGGCATCGGCTGCCTTGTTTTCCTTACCCTTCTTGTAGCTGATACTGTAGTCCAATCCCATGAGCTTTATCATTCCTTTCTGCTGAATGGCCGTTGTTATCCGTTGCCCCAAGAGATATTTCAAGCTCTCGTGGTCGGTCTTAATCACGAACCGTCGAGTGCCGAGATAGTGTCGCCATTTCGACACGGCCAATAATATTGCGAGGAATTCCTTTTCATACGTCGAGAGCCCCAAATTCTTCTTCCCGATTGCCTTACTAAGGTAGGCAATGGGCCTCCCTTCCTGAGATAAAACTGCCCCGATGCCCTGGCCGCTTGCATCTGCTTCGATGATAAACGGTTTTGAGTAATCCGGCATTGCGAGCACGGGAGCTTCAGTCATCCCTTCTTTAGCCCTTCAAAAGCCTTGGTTGCTGCTTCATTCCACTGAAAATTCCCTTTTTTGAGTAAATCTGTGAGGGGTTTGCTTATTGCCCCATATCCTTTCACAAATCTTCTGTAGTACCCGGTAAGCCCCAAGAAACCTCTCACTCCCTTAACAGTATGAGGAGTTGGCCATTGCATCATGGCCTCTACTTTACTTGGGTCTGTGGACACTCCCTGGTCAGTTATGACATAACCTAAGTAATCCACTTGTCTTTGCCCAAAAAAGCATTTAGTCCGCTTGGCGTAGAGCTCATTAGCCTTTAGTAATTCCAATACGCACCCCAGAAGGGCTGCATGAGCTTCTAATGTCTTGCTATAGACTAAAATATCATCAAAAAATACCAACACATATTTTCGGAGAAGTGGGGAGAATACCTCATTCATTATGGCTTGGAATGTCGCCGGCGCGTTTGTGAGCCCGAACGGCATCACCCGGAACTCATAATGCCCTATATGAGCTCTGAAAGCTGTCTTTGGAATGTCGTCCGGGTACATTCGGATTTGGTGGTATCCTGATCGCAAATCGATTTTGGAAAAATATCTTGATCCTCCCAATTCGTCCAAGAGATCGTCAATGATCGGAATTGGATACTTATCCTTGACCGTGAGTTGGTTTAGTTGCCTGTAGTCGACGCAAAATCGCCAACTCCCGTCTTTCTTCTTCACGAGGAGGACCGGCGATGCATAGGGGCTGTGGCTTGGTTGGATCACCCCTGCTTGCAACATCTCCCCAATCAATTTCTCTATTTCATTCTTCTGCTCGTAAGTGTATCGGTAGGGCCGCACGCTCACAGGTTGAGAGTTTGGAAGTAGCGGTATCCGGTGATCTTGAGCCCTCACAGGGGGTAACCCCACTGGTTCTTGAAAGATGCCAGCATATTTTAGCAACACTTGTTGTATTATCTCAGGCACCTTCTCCTCCTGGCTCACTTCTTCAGTTACCCATTGGGCTACAGCACAACAACTCCCTTCAGCAAGCTCCTCTTGCAGTTGTTTGGCTGTGATATGTCTCAACTTGGCTGCATCTGACATGCCTTGAAGTGGTATCTTCTTTTCCCCCTTAGATATGGTGACAGTGTTGTTGTTGTAGTCAAAAGTCACTGGTCCATGTGCCTTAAGCCAGTCAATCCCTAGTATCATGCTGCTCCCCTCCAGTCTGATGACCCTCAGATCTGCAGTGTACCTCTCTCCTTGCATATCCCAGGTGAAGTTTGAGCACTTCAGCTTGCTCAACACTTTCTGCCCATTCGCAACAGTTACTAGCAGAGGGGTGGTTGTTGAAATGTGGGCCTTGGCAGTCTTGGCCACCCTGAGGTCTATGAAGCTGTGGGTGCTCCCGGTGTCTATAAGTATGGATAGTGCCTTCTCCTTGGCTTCTCCCTGAATCTTAATGGTATCTTGGGCATTCTCTGCACTTAGGGCATGAACTGATAGCCCAGTCTCTTCTTCTTCTTCACTATTATTGCCTGTTGCTTCTTCTTCTTCTTGCAGGTTGTCCTCATCAAATACTTCAGTAACCTCAGGTGAGGCTTGTAGCATGTTCACTGCCTGGGGTTTGCATTGGTGGCCTGGCTGGTATTTGTCCCCACACCTGAAACAAAGGCTTGCAGCTCTCCTCTGTTCAATTAGTTGCCTGTTGGGGTATGTTCTCTCCCCAGTTGGCCGGAATGGACCCCTGGTAGCATCAGTTGGTCGGACTGTTGTTGCTGGGTTTGTTCCCCTATAATTGCTGGGAGTGTGACTGATCCCTTGATTTTTAAACAGCAGCTTCCCCCTCTTCATCACAGCAGCTATATTTTGCTCTTGTAGTTTAGCTTGTGCATATGCTTGTAGTAGTGTTTTGGGCTGTAGCATCTTAACTGCTGATCTAATCTCTTCTTTGAGCCCGCTCAGGAAACTGGATAGAAAATACTCCTGAGTAAATTGCGACTTGGTGGTCAATAATCTAGCTCGCAGGTCTTCGAACTGCTCCTGATACTCCTCCACAGAGCCCTGCTGTGTAAGTTTGTTGAACTCCTCCACCACATCATTGAGGCCCTGGCTATCGAATCGCTTGCATAACTCCTCGGTAAAGCTCCTCCAGTCCACAGCCTCGTACTCGGCCATGTACCCTTGGAACCACGTGTCTGCCTTGGCTTCCAGATGCAATGCCACTATCTCCAACTTTTGCTGCTCTTTGATGCCATATATATCAAAGTATCTCTCACACCTCCTAACCCAATTTCTTGGTTGCTCGCCTGTGAACACAGGGAAGTCCAACCTCGGAAATGGTAGGTGGGTACTGTGTCTACCCTGCAACCCTTGCACATTGCTATCCTCCCTGGCAATAAGAGCTGGTGGGGTAGGGAGTAAGCCCTTCTCCTCGGTGTGCCCTGATGATGAGGCTCCTTGCATCGACAATTGTTGGGGTGAGTTTACCAATAGCTCCATGATTTGCTCTAATTTCTTCGAGGTGTTTGCCGTCTCTCTGTACAAGGCATCATAGTGGGCTTGTCCTTCGGTGCGGATGGCTTCAATCCGCCCGCCAATTGCCTCGAACCTCCGATCATGCCCCGCGGCCAGTTCTTGAAACTGTTGCTCCAGTGCGCGGACATGGTCATCAAGTGTCTTCAATCTGGTTCCGTCGGCCATAGTTTTACTAATATATTTGAATCTGTTCCCTCTTACTGACCCAATCTTGTTGGAAATGTGCAGAAATTACAAAAGCTCGCAATCGAATAGGGGTGGCAGTACTCCAACGGATGTTATCTAGTCCTCTCGGTTAAGCAGTGGCTTCCCTTTGTCGAGGTTCAGCAATGCTGATCCTCGCAGCGCGGGTAGCTGCTTCGCGTTCCAACTCACAATTTCGTGGGAAATCGGAATCGGAAATGCGACTCACTGCGCAGTCCCTGGGACCGAGGCTGCTCTGATACCAAATTGTAATGGTCTGACCTCTCAACACCCCACGGACCCTCCTACGGTAGGGCTATGGTAATAACAGGGGCGCGGAACCTTACCTTAGCAACCGATGGAGGCTCTGTTCGGGAGAGGGATTTCGAGGAATGATGACCAACCACTCCTGATCCTTGGACGGCTTCGTTGATGCAAAGCTGAGGGGCCGTTCAGGGAAGTGATGGGAATTGGTGCGCCAATTCCAGCCTCGTGAGGGATTTCTCAAGAGAGATGAGGGGAAGAGAGTAGGGGAAGAAAGAGAGAGAGGGAAAGAGGAGAAGAGAGAAGAAGATAGAGGAAGAGAGTAGAATTGTATTATATTTCTTCATGTTTATTACAAGTGTGATTAACCTATTTATACTCCTACTGACTATGGGCCTGTTGGCAATACTTAACAAGAGCTGAGATGGTCTTCATTGCGTGGTTGTGGGCCTCTGGGCCTTTCGTTGGATAATGGGCTAGATGCTAGAGTTGCTATGGCCCGCCTGCGGTCCACCCCCTCATGATCCTCTTGGGCTGTGAGATCTCCCAATCGCCTGACACGCGATGATCCACTCCGCCGCCTCATCTAGTTGCTTCCCAGATCCCTGTCGCCTACTTTATCTCTGTTTCTCTCTCTTCTCATCTCCACCTCCCTATCTCCTGCTACTTTACCCTTTTTCTCAGAGCCTTACCATTACAGCTAATAACTAGCCGAAAGTGTTAAACGAGTCTCGGTTGAGCTTGAATTTAGATGACAGAGCTAGCGAGATAAATCTTACATCGTTCGGTGATCTTGAATTGCGTGTGTTTGGACTGACGAGAACATCAGATCTAAACGAAAAAAATCTTGATCTTGTACTGCATGTGTTTGAATTGAGGAGAACGTCAGGCCGAATCGTTACATTTCTATACCAAAATTTAATACTTAAATTTTAAGTCTCAATTAATTTTATGTATATAACTTTTTCTTTCCTTCTATTATCTGGTTCAGAATTGGATGAATCTACCGTCGTAATCTTATATATTTTTCAGATAAAAAAATCAAGAATTTTATAGTGAATCTCACATTTCTTTTATTTCAACAATTTTTATAAAAAAATAATTTATAAATTTTTTTTTTTATAAAATCATAATAAAAAATATTAAATTAAAAAATATATATAAAATTTTTTGACCAAAATTTGGTATACAGTTGCTTTGAAGAATTCGAATAGTCAAAGCAATTGGTCAAGAAACTAATCGCCCGCCGCTGCCGCCCGCTGCCGACTACAAAACCCAACGTTGCATGCGAGCGGTGCCACAACTTCTCCTGCTGCTACTGCCGTACGTCCTCGAGAACAGCCACCATGCACTAATTAATTTTGGCCGCCCAGAATTCATTAATTGGTTAGCCCTCCCACGCGCATCTATTACATTAAAGGAGGGTTGAACAACCTCAAGTTGATATTTGTACTCAATCTTTCACTTTTGTTTATGTATAAATTTTTTATGAGTAAAAATTTTTTGTACTTATAAATTTTTGATTATTGGATGAAAAAAATATGTGGTTAATATTATAGTGGTTCCATAGAATTTATATTATTTCACCAACAACCTACTAAATCTTAGAGGGATCATTATCATCCTACCCGCACATCACTTTATTTAATAGTCAAAAAATTATAAGTATAAAAAGATTTATACTCATAAGAGTATATATATATATATTATTCAACTCCGGATAAAAATTTATTAATTTACAATTTGCCATCAAATTATTGTTGGGAAGGATATGCTAAATTCGATTGTAATTAATTATTTAACTTTTTTTTGATAAAAATAAAATTAGACTTATAGATAAATATTAAATAATTTAAAATACTTGATCGATTCGAAAGCATATACAGTATTATTTTAAGGTGTATATTCGTCCACATGTGCGAAATTAACTGAATTCATCATCCCAAAATACGATGAGAATTTCTTACGATTGTGATGAAGGTTGACGGATACTCTTTTAATACTCAATAAATAAAAAAAAATGTAAATGATAATGAAGAATGGAAAAACATAAAAAAGCTGTTTTATTTCAATATTGTAAGTTCGCCTTCCTCTCTAAAAATAAAAAAGAAACCATATCAGAGGTAGAAGGACACAAAACAAATGTTTATTCCTTAGAAACAGGCCACATTCTTCCTAGGCAAAAGAAATAGAACGAAAAAATATCTGTTGGAATTTCTTTTGCCTAAAAATAAAATAAAAAAATAAAAAAATAAATTGAAATAAATAAAAAATAAATAATAAATAATAAAAATAATAATTGAGGATTTTGAATTTTGCACCAATAATCTTCACAAAATTCAAAATTTCAAAAAATAAGAATTAAAATCAAAATTTAAAATAAAAATTACTAGGTGTTTATACTGTACAATGGAGAAGATGTCTTTAAAAGACTTCACCTCACTTAGTGTAAATATCTTTCATCAGAAAAAATTGAAGTAAATCAGGTCTTAAACTACGTTTTTTTTATCCTGACTTAAGCTATCACACGCACCGTAAAGAATATTTCGTCTAGAGTCTGTGTATTAATGGCTATATACAATATCTTAATTTTTCATAAATGTTTTTATGGATAGCCCAATATCTTATAGTCGCGGCCATATACGGATACTCTCATATAAGTAGTCTCTTCTAAGAATGTATGTAGAGTCATATCACGTAGGAATTACCGCCTTATATCCCATTAAGAGTTATAAGCTCAAGCTCAATCACTACATAAAATACTACTCACTATAGAAATGGAATTGGATGTCACGCCTCGAGCCCACAGTGGGAGCTCTCAAGCACGCAACAGACCCGCCACATGTGCAAGGATACACTACACCCGGCACAAGCGAAGCGTTTAAAACTACCCTGCAAAAGAACTATAATCTAAAACTAAACATGTATCAAAGCGAAAATAAAAACTATATATACAAGATACATATAAGATCCACATCTCAAAAGAAATAAATACAAGTAAAGGGCCCTGGCCTGATCAGTCCCGATGTACAGTGCTTAGAACTAAACTACAAATAAGATAGAATATCGATCTCTATCAACATATGTCGGGTAGGGACTGCTATTTACAGTGCAATCCCCTTACCTCGGTTCGGAGCTGGCTTGAAAAGCCCTGAAAAGTAGACCATAAATGGGTGTGAGAACTACAAAACAGTAGTTCCTAATGGATATGGTCGACGACAATCATGACCTACCCACTAGGCCTACTAGAAGCAAGATAGTGAAACTACAAAATAAGCGAGTAGCAGAGTATAAAAAATAATAATAATAAAATACAAAACTACGCTATCATGCCTTTACATCAAAACCCAAAACATCTCTACCCATACTCGAGCACAATAGAAATCTAACACTAGCCGTCCCAACGGCACACCGGATCCAATCCTAAATAGACCATCTCAACAGCCCGATCAAACCTAGCCGCCTATAAATATGCCACCGTCCATCTCTCCCTACTGTCCGGATTGTACCCTAGATGGTGGCTCGTCAACAGTAGACATCATTCTACTTCCTCACTCTCTTTATGCGGCCCATGTGCCTATATATCCCATGTAAAATTCGAAGTGACATGCAGACTATCATCAAATAGTGACTCCTTAGATTACCGATGAGACAAGACACAAATCCCAAGGTCAACTCACAAGTCCTTATCACAAAAGCACTACCGTCTCGACCACTGTGCCCCAAGGCACACACAACCACACTCTCTCACACACCGGCCCACAGCCCTCGAAACCTCAAGATGATGCAATCTCTATAACAGCATGATATGGCACAAATATCACTATCTACGTGCTACCCTTCTCTAATACCCAACAACACAAACAAAAGGTCAACAACACGATTCCCCTAACAATCAGGCTAACCCAACCATGCTATAAAAAATAACATCCACCCCAAAAGTCCACACTAATACACAAAATGTCCTAAATCACTAACATGGATCTCTTAATAATAGATAAACCTAAACATGCTATAATAAAGCCTACTTCAAAATTCGCGCACCAAAAAAACCTCCAAAAGCTCCTAGCAATAAAATAATAATATTCTATCCCCCTAATCCCAAATAATCTAAGTACAGATAAATCATGCATTTCCTATATCTAAAAAAATAATAATAAAATAGTCAAAATCCCTACATCTAGCATGCATACATAATCACTAATCCATCATTCTTTGTGACACATAACCCACCTAGAAAGCAACTCCTGGCAGAACTTGGTCGGCGAAAAGATTGCATGTCCAATGATGATCACCAAGCATGAATGACACAACCTAAAAATCTAGGCGACACTCCGCACAGCAACATGACACAAAAAACTATAGCTCTAACAGTTAAAAAAGCACAGAGTTCAAAATCCAAAACTCTAACGAGAAAAACCCAACACTACAAAAAACCACCCCGAAAAACACAAACACTAGTATAAAATAAGAGACATTTACCTCAAGGTCGACGCGCCGCAAAAACGGATGCGCGCGTGCCCAAGCACGACTCCTCGGAACAAACCACGCGCTCCACGGCAATCCCCACACGCTCACGACCTTCCTCTCCCTCTCTCTCACGCTCTGCTTCTCACTCTCTAAAACCTTCGAACACGAGCAGAAAAGAAAATGAGAGAAAGAAAGAGGCCTCCACACATTATATAGGCCAAAACGGTAAATTCGAAAACACCCAGTTAGGGTGGCCTAATAGCACAGAAAGCGGCCCAAATTCTTCGGGCCGCTACAGTGCTGCTCGCGGGTGCCCGTCCAGGCAACCACGTGCCCGCGCGCGCGCTGACGGCACTTCAACGCATGTGTTGAGTTGCGCTCGAGGCCAGTGAGGCGCCGCCACGTGGCGCCAGCAATGCCAGCCAAGCCACCCGCCCCTTCCCCGCGCACCCGCCACCTTCTTCGGCCGCCATACGTCCAATGGGAAGCCGCCACGTGACCTTACCTCGTGCCCCGCGCTAGCGCACACTATGCATCTTCTAGCTACCCAACTTTCGAGCGGCTACAGGGAGGATTCGGGCGTCCAGATCCGCGCCCGAAAGCCGAAAAAGCTAAAAAAATCTCACCCCCAGGCCCCTTTTTTTTGCGTCGTTTCGTGCTAAAACGGTCCCGACTCGGCCCGACACTCCTCCAACGTGTTGACCGACCAACATACTGTAACTTTGCTATTTGCGAAAGTTCAGTATCTCAATTGGAGCTAAAGCTCCTCTTTAAAACTGTAGAAAGTGCTTTTTGATCAACCTGACAGCTTATTTTTACCGCATTGAACCTTTTTCAAGAGGTCTGTAATCACAAAGGTTGAGTTTCCACTGCAAGAAGGCCTTTATTGGTAAAACCCATTCCCCTCGATAACTCCAGAACCTTCGTCCTATTCAGGTCTTTCGTCAAAAAATCTATAAGATTCTGCTCAAATAAATAAAACTCAAAAGAATAATATCATGAGAAGTTAGTCATCTAACAATTTTCTGTCTCAATTTTATGTCTAGTAGCCTTAGTATGAGATATTGGACTTTCGCAAATGGCAAAGTTGTAGTATGGTTGGCCGGTCAGTACGTTGGAGGAGTGTCAGGCCAAGTCGGGACCGTTTTAGCGCAATCGATGCGAAAATAGAGCCCATGCTGAGTTTTTAATGTTTCTTGTGGTTTTGGGTGCGGATCCAGGCGCCCGGATCTGCACCGTGGTGCCCAAAACGAGCGATGCGTGGCGCAAGTTGGCACGTGGCGCAAGGTGGGTGATGCATGGCACCGCATCATTGGTTGCGGGCGTATTGGAAAGCGGCGGAGGCGTGATATGACGCGTCGCTGCACGTGCGTGTGGGGTAGCTGGCATAGGGGACACGTGGTAGCACCACGTCTATTCGGGCGCAGTTTCGAGCGCCTAAATGCAGCACTGCGAGCACTCGAAAGTTAGGTAGCTGAGGTGACATGCACTGACATTGGTCAACGCGACGTGACGATGCTGTCGGGAACAACTGTTGGGACACATGTCAGCGTTCCAGTGATTCAAACACACTTTCGAGCATTTGAAAGATTCATTGTAGCGGCCCGAAACTTTTGGGTTGCCTTGTTATGATTGGGGCAGCCCAAAATGGTTGTTTCTTGGGCCCAAAAGTAGGTTTCAGGCACTCGAATCGCATGTCTTCGGCTATTTAACGCATGGGGACCTCTTTGTTCTTCTCTTTTTTTCTCCTGCTCGCGTCCATGGGCTCTAGAGAGAAACAGATAGCGAAGAAGAAGAAGAGAGACTATGTGTGTGGGGAGTGTCGTGGAGTGCACGGTTCAATTCGAGGACTCGAGCATGGGCTCGCGCGCATTAGATTTGACGGCGTGTCGACTTTGGGGTAGGTTTCTCTTATTTTATATTATTTATTTAGATTTTTTGAGGTGGTTTTTGGATTGTTATAGGTTTGACTCGTTAGTATTTTTTATTTGAGTTTTGTATTTATTTTTTGTTGGACTGCTAGGATTGGGGTTTTCTGTGTCGCACGGTTGAAGGAGGGTGCTGTCGGATTTCTTCGGGGTGGAGCTGTTCATGTGTGTTGATCACCGTTGAGCGTGCAATCTTTCCGTCGACCGAGCTCTATTAGGATTTGCGATCCAGGTGAGTTCCGTGTTTGCCGAGAATGGCAAAACACTTATTATATATGCTTTCTAGATGTAAAGATTTTTTTTGCCATTTATATTATTTATTAGACATGAAAAATGCATGTGAATGATTGGTAGTTTTGTTTTATCTGTGTTTGGACTGTTCGGGTTGGGATTAGAATTTATTATTATTTATTGTTAGAGGGCTTGTGCATGTTTTTTAGTTGTAGGGATATCGGGGTAGGTGTTATTTATAACATAATTGAGTTTATTTGATTGTCAGGGGATCTATATTGTCGACCTGGGTTGATTTTCTGTTTTGTATTGTTGGGTATTAGAGATGGGTAGTACCTAAATAGTGATATTTGTGCTACGTGATGCTGACATAGAAGTTGCATTTGTTTTGAGGTTTCGTGGGCCGTGGGACAATGTGTGTGAGAGTTTGTGCCTGGGGCATTGTGTTCAAGATGTGTGGCACTTCTAATATCGGGGGCTTGTGAATTGACCTTGGGGTTTCTGTTTTGTGTCATCGATAATTCGAGGGATTATCGTTGATCATAGCCTACATGTTGTATCAAGCTTCAGTGGATTTACTAGTATAATATCAAGAGAAAGACAGATTGATCATAGCAGGGTAGAGGAAGTAGGCTGGCGTCAACTGTTGATGGGGCACTAGCAGACATGTTACCTAGACAGTAGGGAGAGTTTGAGAGTGGCCTATCTGTTGCCGGATGCAACAGCGGCCGTGTAGTCCGGGCAGTGGGCGACACTGACCTGCTGAGACGGTCAATTCAAAATTAGATCCAGTGTACCAATGAGTCGGCTAGTGTTGTGTTCGTTGTGCGATTTGGGTTTCCCGTTGTGGTCGGACTTGGGTAGAGATGTATTGAGTTTGGTGTAGAGGCATGATAGCATGGTGCCATGTTTTATCTTTATTTATTTTTATTATTCTTTGTTATTTGCTTATTTTATTATTTTTTTCTATCTTGTCTCTGGCAGAACTAGTGGGTAGGCTGTGATTGTCGCCGACCATACCCATTGAGAACTATTATTTTGTAGTTCTCACGCCCGCTTATGGTATACTTTTCAGGGCCTTCTAAGCCAGCTCCGGATCGATGTAAGGGGATTGCATCGTAGATAGCAGCTTCTACCCAGTTATTTTTTGTATAGGTAGACCACCTGTTAATTAGTAGTTTTGTATAGTTGCACTGTACTCGAGACTGACCAGGTTAGGGTTCTTTACTTGTATTTATTTTTGTGAGGTGAATCTATATGTTTTCTTTACCGTGGTAGATGTTAATTTAATTTTTACTTATACTCTAATACTTGTTTATTTGTAGATTATAGTTTTTTCGCAGATTAGTTTTGGACGCTTCGCGTGTGTGGGGTGTGTCCTCGCACACGTGGCGGGTCTGTTGCGTGCCTGAGGGATTCCGCTGTGGTCTCGGGGCGTGACATGCACTTAGAATTAACCAATTTTATTTTATAAAAAATAATTGCAGCTCCAGAGTAACACCTACAAGAAATGAGTAGAATAAGAGAATGAATCAATGAAATCGATGACAAAAGATTCTTGAGCCACTCGACTTCTAGATAAGTAGTATCAAGGGCAACCAACTCATTTTCCATAATACTTCTGACTATTATAGTATGTTAGGTGGGTTGCCCAAAAACTACACTACCACCAAGAATAAAAATATAATAAAAAGTGGATTATATATCTAAAAAATTAGAAATGCAACTTGGCAACGCTATATCCTTCAATTACAGCAGGATAGCCAACAAAACTAAGAGCTTAAAAGAGAGTATTTTTAAGATAATAAAATACTTTCTCCAGAATAATCCAATGAATCCAATGAATCCAATGAATCCAGTGGATTATATATCTAAAAAATTAGAAATCCAACTTGACATCGCTATATCCTTCAATTACAGCAGGATAGCCAACAAAACTAAGAGCTTAAGAGAGATTATTTTTAAGATAATAAAATATTTTCTCCAAAATAAACCAATGAATCATACTAGAATTAATAGTATATTTACACAATCTTGATATGGCATAGACAAATTCAGGTCTAAATCTATTGGTTAGGTTCAACAGAGAACCAATGATCTGATCATATCTCTTCTTATTTACAGGATTACCAGTGTTCTTCACAAGTTGAACACTGTAATCGAGAGAAGTAGAAACAGAAGAGCAATCAAAATACCGAATATATCAAGCTGATAAAAGAGCCTTCCTCCATAAGTTCTGAAGTACACCGTAACTTAAAATGATGGTATTAACCATATTTAATAGGGTTTAGTTCAATTTCCTTAGGTCCGTTATGGTTTTCTATTCTAATAGCTGGGAGTACCGATCTAAATTTTCTTCTAAGCTCATCAGTAAGTTCAGACTAGAAAGAAAATAAAATGTCCAGTAGGCAGGTATTTTAATACATATCATCTAAGATTAAATCATTTTTATGAATCTCTTGGACAAAACTTTGAGATTAATGGATCTGATCATTTATAAAAATATTGTTTACCATTTTAAAACTATTAAAATCAGTAATAATAAACTTAACAATGCCTTCATTATCTCTAATATTGGGATCTTTTAAGGTACACTACAAATTTTTGACCGTCTGGTGTAATCTATAGATTTCATGAAGTTCAATGGGCAGACAACTAAGTATTATAAATCTACAATAAAATTTAATTTTCTCGAGAGATCTAATATGTTTGGGTTTAGTAACTGAGATAATCGCAGATCTAGAAGAATTTTCAAAGACCATTTTAGATAATTTAGCAGAGAGAATAAAGAAATTAAGAATAATAAAAATAAGTTGCAAAAAAAGATTCAATAATTTTTTATAAAAAAAATAAATATATTGTTTAAAATTTCTACTCTAATCAATCAAAATAATTTATGGTTCAAGTTTTAATACGGATAAATTATTGAGGTTGGTTCAGCAGCAAATCGGTGACCCAAATAAAGTATAATATTTGATTTTAATTTGATATTTTCGAGCAAAATTGTGACGCCCCCAATAGTCCCACATCGGATGTGGATGAAATTATGATTGGGCTTATATGAGACATGAACACTAGTAATAATAATTAGGCTTAAGCATTTTGGGCTGTAATTTGGGCCCAACGAGTTATTATTGCTAGCCGGCCAGGTTGTTACATTTGTATCAGAGCCAACAACCAGCCGGAAGTGTGCGGCGAGTCTTGTCTCACATCGCCTGGTGATCTTGGGCTGCTGTGTGCGTGTTTGGACTGACGAGGACGTCAGGCCTAAACGGGGGGAGTCTGTGACGCCCCCAATAGTCCCACATCCCAGACTCCCCCAATAGTCCCACATCGGATGTGGATGGAATTGTGATTGGGCTTATATGAGAGCATTTTGGGCTGTAATCGGCCGGATTGTTACAAAAATATTGATAGATAAAAAATATAATGCAAGATATAAAATATTTTGAAATAATAAATAATATAAGGATGGGTTTTGTTGGTCAGAGAGATTGGTATAAAATTTTTTTGGCAAATAACTACAATTTAAGTCCTATCATGAACAAATACTCTTTGTTTTTTTTGTTTTTTTTTTTTTAATAACAGCAGAAAAAATTTTCATACAAAAAAATCAGACCTTTTTTTTATTGTGAAAATAAAAACTCCTTTTTTAAAACATATGTAACAATTTTTTTTTAGCTACAGTAAAATTAATTATTTTTATTTCTTTATTTTTTTAAGAGCAAAAGTCGAGCCCTTTTTAAAATATATATATTAGCAACATAGCTAGTTAATTTGGATTCGGCAATAATTCAGTACGAAAATAACACATAAAATTTGTATTTCAATTTTAAAATTTATTGAAAAATACGGTTCAAAAAACAAGTTTGTCAATAATTCGGATCGATTTATGCCAAAATTATATGTTCTCCAATTAAAAATTCGGAATAAAAAATTTGGCTATTAAATTAAATTTTTTTTCTCTAAATTTATGCTATCAATATAAATAGTTATAATTTTAAAAAATATAAAAATAGAGAATTACAAAATAAAGTAGACGGTGAGCAAAAATTTCTTTTGAGAGAGAGTTTTTTTTCTTTTGGGGGGGGGGGGGGGGGTGGAGTTAGAGATACAAAATTTTTATCAAAAAATTTTTGCCCGAATTTTTGGCTGAATAATTTGTGCTCATTGAATTATTTGCAAATTATTAGAACTGCCAAAAAAAAATTTATCCGAATTTTTGGCTGAATAATTTGTATCAACTGAATTATTCAGGAATTATTAGAATTATTCAAAATATTTATCCAAATTTTTGACGAATAATTCGCATTCGCCAAATTATTGGAACTATTCCAAAAATTCTCATTTTATTTTGAATTTTTAAAAATTCAAATACGGCTATTTAATTCAAATTTTTAGTAATTCGTAAATAAATTAACTATTATCAGTAGTACACCACAAATTAATTATATATATAAACTACAGTAAAATCTGTTTTTTTTTTTTTTTTTCTTTTTTTAACCGTAGTACACCACAAATCATATATATAAATAAAGATTTGTAATTTAAACTATATATAAAAATATGTAATTGAAGTTTGAAATGCTGCTCCCAAGATATTTAATTATACTGCCAAATATGTAATCAAATTATCAGACAAGATTTTATATAATTTATAATTTTAAACTAAATTAGCACCTGTTAGAATTTTAATTATAATCAGATTGGGATGTACACCTTAGATTGTTGGGAAACATATGCTAAAATTCAATTATGATTTATTATCTAACAAATTTCTTAGATTGTTGGGAAGCATATGCTAAAATTCAATTATGATTAATTATCTAACGAATTTCTTGATAAAGATAAAATTAAACTTATAAATAAATACTAAATAATTCAAAGTATTTGATTGATCCGAAAGCTTACGTAGTGCTGCCCTAAAGAATCACTACAACAAAATTAGGTTATCGGGACACATATTTGTGATACTTTTGTATAAGTGTCCTATATATATTTCATTTATATTCAAAATTAGGCTATAGGAGCACATTACAAAAATGTGTCGCCATACACCCTACCGACGGCATATATAACAACACTAATAATAAATATCGGTATTTTTGCTAACGACATTTTTTTTAGATTTTAGAAATACTTAAAAATGTCGCTATAACATAATTTTATTGTAGTGCATATAGCCGTTCGTACGTGCGGAATTAACCGAGAATACCACCCCAACTAAATATCCTCCTCCTGCGAGCACGATCATAGTGGAGGTTGACGGAAATTCTTTCAACACCCGGTAAATAAAAATAACGTAAAAAATAATTGAGAATAAATAAAAAATAAAAAAAAAGTTATTTTTCAATGTCATTTCATCTTTCTCTATAAGAATGGAAAATAAACCATATATATGGATGAGAAAGATACCGAAATTTACATTTTCTCGTTGAGCACGTTTTCTTCCGTTAGACGAAAAGAAACGACCCACGTTCTATCCATTAGGAGAAAGAAATGAAAAAATATATATATATATTTATTAAAATTTCTTTCTCCCAAAAAAAGATAAAATAATAAAATTAATTAATTAATTAATTAAAATAAATAAATTATAAATAATAATAATAATAATAATAATAATAAAAGATGTTTGCTAACGACACTTTTTTTAGATTTTAGAAATATTTAGAAGTGTCGCTATAGCATAATTTTATTATAGTGCATATAGCCGTTCGTATGTGCGGGATTAACGGAGAATACCACCCCAATTAAAAATCCTTCTCCTGCGAGCACGATCATAGTGGAGGTTGACGAAAATTCTTTCAACACCCAGTAAATAAAAGTAACGTAAAAAATAATTAAGAATAAATACTGTTATTTTTCAATGTCATTTCATCTTATAGAATCTTCCTCTATAAGAATGGAAAATAAACCATATATATGGATGAGAAAGATACCGAAATTTATATTTTCTCGTTGAGCACGTTTTCTTCCGTTAGATGAAAAATATGACCGACGTTGTTCTACTTGTTAGGTTAAAGAAATGAAATAAAAAAATATCCATTAAAATTTCTTTCCCCCCCCCAAAAAAATAAAATTAATTAATTAATTAATTAATTAAAATAAATAAATTATAAATAATAATAATAATAAAAGATTTTAAATTTTACACCAACAATTATTTTTTCCATCCAACAAAAGAACATGAAGCTATTTAATGTTCAAAAAACATGAGTAACTCATGTCATCAAAACCATACACATAAGGGCCCGGGTCCAAGTGGAGGCATCATGTATGTGATCACTGGACACAAACACTTTTGGGAAGCAACAGTGTTTCCATTTTCAGGTTACATTGACTCATGCATGGGGGGCCATGTGTCCTCTTACAAGTTGTACATTGACTCACATCATATATGGTCAAGTCCCCACAAGATATACCTCTCCCAAGAACACCTCATGCAATTGGAAACCCTTCAAAACTTGTTGCTAGCAATGTGAATGTGACATCTAACATGGTCTCCATGATGGAACCATTTCTTTCTTCATTTAACACTGATGCCATGGCTATTTGTTGGGGCATTTGGCTAGAATGCAATAATTGAATGCTTGGTGGGATATCTTGTTCTGACCATAGTTAGTTAATACGAATTCGGCAAAAATTTAGTACTGATATAATACGGATAAAATTCGTATTATAATTTTAAAATTCGTTGAAAAATTCGGCTAAAAAACGGGCTGGTCAATTATTCGGACACGTGATTTATACGGAAATAATACGTTCACTAATTAAAAATTCGGGATCAAAAATTCGGCTATTAAATTAAAAAAAATTAAAATATTTATATTATTAGTATAAACAATTATAATTTTTTAAAATAATTTAATCAATTTATTTTAGAAATAAATAAAATATTCATTTAGAATAAAAAAATAATATAATTTTAAATAATTCTCGACAAAAAATAAAATAAAATAAATAATGACTAAAATATTAAAAAAAAATTAAATTAATTAAAACTTAAAAGTAAATATTAATTGCCCTCGTAAGACCCGTGTGGAAAACGATGGGGCATTTTTTCCTACGAGGGATAATATCTAGTATATCATTAATTGCCATCGTAAGACGTGGCACATGTTATCTTGAACGATGGGGCATTTTTTTTTTTCTTTGCAAAAGAAAAAATTTTTCACCCAAAAATTCGTAATTCGCGAATAATACTTTTTGATTCAAAAATTCACGAATTATTCCGAATTTTTGGAAAAAATCGAAAACGACACGTTTAATTCGGATTCTCAATAATTCACGAATAATTCGCGAATTAACTAACTATGATTTGACTTGATTCTTAAGGAGAAAATCAACTATTTTACTTCAAGGTTGGCAGATAACTTGGTGAGAGTCAAAGAAAGAATTCTTTGTTGGATTTAATTTTGGCTAAATTACAGAAAATTCTCTTGTAATATTCCGCTTTTTTACTTTGCTCCCTTGTCTTTTAAAAGACTACATTTTGCCCCCTCGTAATTACCGAATTGTCTTTAGGAGGCAACGGCGTTAACGGAGGAGGTAAATTGACGAAAATGTCCTTACCTTATATTGGAGGGAAAAGGTAATGGATGGAAGAGAAAGGGGTTTAGACTTATTTCCCGTCATTCTTGAAGGGTATTTTGGGTATATCCAATAATATTTTTAAAAAAACTGACGGCTCACTCACGGAATGGTGATGGCGGGGGGTAAATGCATATTTCGGTAATTACGAAAGGACAAAATGTAGACTTTTAAAAGACATGGGGGCAAAGTGAAAAAGCGGAATATTACAGGAAAGTTTTGTGTAATTTAGCCTTTAATTTTTTCTATATATAGGCTAACATATAAATTTGCAATTATATTATGGACTATCTAATTTAATATGGCCATTAAGTGATCTAATATGGGCTCTGAAAATATCTATTGGGTATGGGTTATTAATGTGTAGAAACTCAATACAAGTCTAATTAGGGTTTATGGGACTCTAATTAAATATAGCATATAAGGAATATAAAAGGGTTGTGGTCCCGAATCAGATTCCTGCCGTCAATTTGCCCTGCCTCATTCAGAGCAAAATTAATTAGACGACGAATCTAGACTTGGAAGCATTCAATCCAGGCAATTTTATTGACGGTGTCTGAGGAACGATAAAATCTAAGAACGCGTTTCATCAGGCATGGATTCCGGTAAGCGTTTATAATGTTTTCAAATAGATGAATGATTATCTAATAATTTACATATGTTTTTTGGATTATTTCACATTAATTTGCATACGAATCTAACATTTTTGTTTTTTCAGACCAAGAAAAAATTGTGTTGCTGGCTCAGCTATAAGGGATTGCGATCCTGATATTGGTGCATCATGACAGCTTATGAATTTTCTTTATGTTGGTGGGCCAAATCGACTGTGTCCGGTCAAAGATCAGCCTCGAAGTTGATCCTCTAAAGTGCGTCTCGCATCAAGCGGTCTAGTCGAGAAGGAATTTGCTCAACCGGATTCTTCTCAATCAAACACGGGATGAGTTCGACCTAGAGAAGTCGAACTATCTCTCAAACAAGAACTCGAAAAGCTTCAGAAAATAGACTAGACCGATTGAGCCGAATCACTTTGTATTGCTTAAAGTGGAATGGGCTATAGGGATCAATTGCAGGGTTACTGTGACACCCCAATGGTCCCACATTGGATAGGAACGAAATTGTAATTTGGTATATAAGAGATTATGGATCCTGGTATTAATAACTGGGCTTAAGTATTTTATACTAGTGTTTGGACCCAATGAGTTATTATTGCTATATATTTGGTGTCGAAGCCGGTTCACGACCCAAAAGTGTGAGACGGGCCTCACATTGCCGGGTGATCTAAGCTAGGGGAGTCTATGACACCCCAATAGTCCAATCCGCTATGTGTGTGATTGAATTGACAAGGACGTCAGGGCCTGAACTGGAGGAGTTTGTGTCCTTCCAATAATCCCACATCGGATGAGAATGAAATTGTGATTTGATATATAAAAGGCTATGGACCCTAGTAAGGGCTAGTGATTTGAGCCCAACGAGTTACTCCTAGCTAGAAGGTTATGCTAAAAAAGCAGTAAGGAAAAGTTGTAAATAAAGTAAAAACAATGGTTTTTGACTTACACGATTTCATAACCCTTTTTTTAGAGAAAAAAATCACACTATTCCCGATAATGCCACATTATTCGGCCATATTCCTCTCGAAAATAGCTCGTCACAACCTCACCATTTGAGGTAACGGTGTATTATTCGGCCACATCTCTCTCGAAAATCGCTCACCATTATTTGTAATGGCATGATTCTTGGTTGCGATCGGTGAAATGTGTTTTTGCCGAAATCGCGTCGGCCGCGAACTCCATGCTCCGTGATTCCCCTTACTTGATCTTAGGCGTCACTCAATTAATTAGCTTTGGTCTCGGTCCTTATTTCCAATCGGCTCATAAACCCGATGACTAATGTCGCTCTTAAATTCAGTTGATTTCTGCCTATCCCTTCCCTCGGTTCATGGTGCCCTATCTTTCGATTCATCCCAGTCGGTTGACCCATCGGCCGACTTTTTATTTCGTTTATCGCGGGACATCTTTTGATTCGGCTACGTCGGTTCCATCACATTGACCGTACCTCTTGTCACGTAGTAATTCTTTGGTTTCAACACTTCGTTTGTTGATTTGCTTGTTCATTCATGTTGTAGCTACTTTTGCAGTTTGTTTGGTGATGGGTTTTAGTGATTACTGATACTTCAGCGATATATTGTTTTAAGAGTTAATTTGTTGGTGAAACACTCCATTTTGGTACTGCCCCATAATGTTAACTTTTATTTTTACTTTAATAAAAGAGTTTGGGGGGTTTCTCTCCCAGTTATTGTATGCCCCAATGGTCAAGCCAATCATACAGCAACATATTGGATTGGCAACATCATATGTTGTTGTTACATTTTATTAACTTCTTTGATAACCTATAAATTAATTATAAATTCCTATAACCTATTACTCTTTTAATTGGTGTTTTTTTAAGTTAACTCTTAGGAATTAATTTGAGATTAATTATTTTGTAACTTATAGGCTTTACAAGTCTATATAAAGAGAGCTTCTCTACTCTCTTGATATATATATCAAGACTAATATATATGCTAATACAAGGACCAAATGACTATACTATTTGAGAGAGAAAGACATCAAAGAAAATGTGTTTTTTTTTGTGGAGCTTTGTGCTCATCTATTTGTGCAGAGTTGGTGAAGCCACACGACGAGGGTCGAGTCGTTGTATCCTGGAGGGGGCAAGTAGTGTTCTGCTGCATCGGTTCGAAGGTTTTGCCTACCGCAGAGAGCTTAAATCTCCTTAAAGAGAGCGAGATATCCGTGCCTCGGGTTGATCAACTCGTTGACACTTTACATATTTTATTGTAGTCTAACATATATTTTGTGTATTTACACCTGTAATACCAAATAAAACTTTAGATCGTACCTTCTGTGATGATTTCCTGTAATAACAAATAAAACTTTAGATCGTACCTTCTGTCATGATTTTTAATTTTCTAAAATTGATTGTAGACGACGGTTCTTTCTTTCGATTCGTACTCGTGCGCAATCTGCGAAAAGCGACAAGTTTCCTGTCTATTCCCTTATTCGCGGAGATGGAGCCGTCACAGGAAATTTGAATTAGGGTTAGACCGGGACTCACGTTATGTCATATATATATATATATATATATATATATATTATATATATATATATATATATATATATATATATATAACCGAATGTAAGAATGTTTTAATCACGTCTGTCCGTCAAGAATGTATCCAGATACATCCTAACCGATTAGATTGACTGTATCTTTAAAGATTGTCTTGAATAAATTACGTAGGTCACATCCAACAACACCAACATATGTATATATATATATATATATATATATATATATATATATATATATATATATATATATATATATATATATATATATATATAAACCGAATGTAAGAATGTTTTAATCACGTCTGTCCGTCAAGAATGTATCCAGATACATTCTACCCGATTAGATTGACTGTATCTTTAAAGATCGTCTTGAATAAATTACGTAGGTCACATCCAACAACACCAACATATGTATCTACGATCGATCTCTTGAAATGAAGAAAACATTACAATCAGAAAAGAAAAACAACATATGATAGCATTTGATCGATCTGGATATTACAGTTTACAGATAGAGTTATATATATTGTCTAATGTTCATTGTTAATTATGTTGAATTTTTCAATAAATGAAAACAATCGTATACCCAACCAAAATTCGACAAAAGAGTGAGTTGACTCAACTAAGTTTCAGATCCTTCCCTGCATTGTGGAAAAGTCAAAGAGAGAGAAAATGAGATACTGAATATGAAGTAGTTGAATTCAAATCAATAAGACAAAAATTTTCCTCTCTTCCTTAGCTTAGCTGCCATATATGGAAGTTGACCTGTATCTGTTTTTAGTCAAACCACCACCCTCCACATGCTGCAACTTGTTTGACTTTGACAATTAATGAGGGCCTATGATATTAAAATTGTCCCCATCTTTGTCTTTAAATGGATACATATTTAGTTTGGTTTAAATCTTCAAAGGATTGAAGAGAATTCAAGATGATTAGAGAAATAACTGTTTTTAGTTTTCCTAGCACTTATGAGTGCCACTAAAAATGAATATGCCGGCAGTTTAAAGTGCCGATACATATCGTTTTCCTGACACTTATGAGTGCCACTAAAAAGGGATATGCTGGCGGTTGAAAGCACCGTCTACACCGGCGGTTTGATAAAAGTGCCAGCAAAAGAAATGCCGACGGAGTTTTAGCCGGCATTTTTGACTGCCACGAAAAAAAGCCGAAAACAATAATTATCGGTACTTTTTCGATGTTTTCTGGCAGTTTAAAGTGTCGCTAAAAGTCAGTATTGGTGTAGTGTGATGAGCCCCCAATTCAAATGTTGAGAGACAAGTAAAATGCAAACTCAAGAAGTCAACATGTAATCAAATTTGAGAAAGAGATGTAACAAAAATATTCATTGATGTCATTTTCACTGTGTTATTAATTATATATATACAAAAGAAAAAAAAAAAAAAAAAAAAGAAGATAACAATAAGGACATCGACAAGTACGGATTTCCAAAATTTTATCTGAATTCAATTCTAAACACTATTATATATCTATACTATATGTAAAATAGTGAATATGATTTTTAGATTTGTCATTTTTCATTTTTAAAAAAACTTAATTATATTTTTTATTTCCAATATATTTCTAGTTAATTTTTAATTCATATTAATTAGCATTTTGGATTCATTAGAAAGCCTTGGGCTTGGCCTTTAATATATCACATAGAATTAATATATCCACAAAAGGCTGGCTGGGCCTTTTAACCTTGGGCTGGCCTCTTTCTCATCCAATTGATTTAATATATTCAAATGATTTATATAGAGAGAGAGAGAGAGAGAGAGAGAGAGAGAGAGAGCCTAGAGAGAGAGAGAGAGAGAGAGAGAGAGAGAGAGAGAGAGAGAGCGCGCTAGGCTAGAATGCTATTAATAGCATTGGTGCTATTAAGGTTTTAACCATTGAATTAAAAGATGTGTGGTTGAGATGATAGTGGGCTCCTTAAATTTAATGAGTGGTTGAAAAAATAGTAAAATCTAACGGGTGAAAATGATCAAAAGAGTTGATCTAAGGGTAGAAAACTTGATAGCATAAAATGCTTGATGCTATCGATAGCATAGTACCCCTGACTCTATATATATATATATATAATAGTATAGCTTATATACTTTTCAAAAGCACAAGCTCATCCATACTAGTGAATTCTTTACTATAGAATTTATATTATGATTTATATAATTGTACTTTCTTTCTCTCTCTTTTTAAATGCTTTTATAATAGCATATATCCCAATACAAATTCTATGATAAAAAATTCACAAGCATGAATTAGCTTGTACTTTTGAAAGTATATAGCTCTAATATATATATATATATATATATATATATATATATATATATATATATATATATATATATATATATATATATAAAGAAAGAAAGAGAGAGAGAGAGAGAGAGAGAGAGCTGCTGCTTTGCTATTAGAAGCACCGAGACATTCTTGCTCCTAAGTTGTTTTTGATAGAAGAACTTTCGAATTGTCGATCGATTTTATTAGACTTAACTTAGTATATTTGAAATATTTACAAAATAAATTTTATAGTTTTCATTATAACTTATCTAGAGATCAAAATGACTAAAAATGAAGGGTTAAAAATAAAAAACTTATAAAAAGTTATGATGTAGCTTTAAAATCTTTAATTAGAGATATTAACCTTACTGGAAATAGTATAAAATTTTTTTTATTAAAATTTGATTTGATTTAAATATTTCGACATTATGAAATATTTAAACGCCACATATCAAATATTAAAATTATTGATTTTGAACCCTTTCGATCACCAGATAAATAATAATAAAAAATTATAAAATTTATTTTCTAATACTTCAAATATGTTGGATTATGCTATTCTACCAACCATCCACTAAATCCAATGGACACACTATCATTCTAACAGCACATCCTTTCATCCAAGAGTTGAATACCCATAAGCACCAATAACTTAGTATTTTTAAAAGTATAGGAGCTCAATTATATATATAGGAAAATGCTAAGTGTACACCCCAAATGGGGTGTACATCATACACCCCACCCATTCAAGGGTGGGGTGAATTCCACCCGTCACTTCGAAGTGACTGGTGACTAAGTCCCCACCTTTGGATGGGTGGGGTGTATGATGTATACAGCTCTTGGATGAAAAGATGTGTGGTTAGGATGATAGTGGGCTCATTAGATTCAATGAGTGGTTGGTGGAATAGAATGATCTAAAAGATAAAATTAATCAAGGAGTAGATCTAACTGTAAAAAACTTACAAACACCAATTGCTTGGTGCTTGTACAACCATAGTAGCCGGACTATATATATATATATATATATATATATATATATATATATATATATATATATATATATATATATATATATATATATGAGTTCGACTACTATACTTTTATGAGTATAAATTCTTTAGTACTCATAAGTTTGTGGCCTTTAGATAAAGGAATGTGCTAGAGTTTATATTATTTCACCAACAACCCACTAAACCCTAGGAGAACCACTATTATCCTAATTCCATTCATCCAAGGGCAGAAAAGTTATCAGTACAAAAGAAATTGTTAGCCCTTGGATTATGAAATGTGCGGTTAGGATGATAGTGGTCCCCTAGAGTTTAGTGGGTGGTTGTTGAATAATAAAAATCTTGAGGATCCACTATAATCCTAACCGCACAAACTGTCATTCAAAAGCTAGAAACTTGATAGCACCAATTGCTTAGTGCTATCGATAGTATTCCAACCGTACTCTCCTCTTTCTTTCTCTCTCTCTCTCTCTCTCTCTCTCTCTCTCTCTTGGCTAGGGTGCTGTTACAAGCACGGAGGCGTTAGTGTTTATAAGTTGTTTTCGATGTTGGAACTTTGGAATCGACAATCGGCTAAGTTAAACTCGATATAGAGTATTTGCAATATTTATAAAATAATTTTTGTGATTTTTTGAAATCATTTGCCTAGTGATTGAAATGGCTCAAAATCAATAGTTAAAAATAAAATTCTCACAAAATATGATGATATGACACTAAAATTTTAGATCAAAAATATTGATCTTATTTTATATAGTATAAAGAAATTTTCTATTAAAATTTTACGTGATTTGAATATTTCTACACCGTTAAATTTACAAATAGCTCACCACGATCTTTAAAATTATTGATTTTGAGCCATTTGATCATTAGACAAATAATATCGAAAAATCGCAAAATTTATTTTCTATATATTTTAAATATCCTATATTAACTCTAACAGAGCTAATCGTTAATTCAAAAGTCTCAACATCAAAATAAACTTATAAACACGAGCATATCTGTGCGTATAATAGCACCCCAACCTACTATATATATTCACATACCAAAAAAAAAAAAAAAAGAAGAAAAAACCGAAAGAATTATGATGTCACACACCAATAATTTCATATTTAATGGAGACGATGTTGGATTGAAAATATAGATATTATATACTCTAGAAATAATAATTAGGCTAAAATATATTTGGTCCCGTGATTTGAGCCTTATTATATTTGATATTAGAATGATGGGTATCACATCAATCGATAATATCTAGGCTTAACTATTTATAGTAGTTGATTTAAGCCTAATAAATTATTATTGTTAATTTTTTATCGTTCATTTGAGCCCAATGAAGCATCAGAGCGATGGATTTTATATCGCTTGATAATTTTAAACTATGTGTATGATTGTGTTGAATAGTCAATAACTTAATAATAATAATGATCAGATTTAAATATTTTAAGTAGATGATTTGAACCCAATAAAATAAATAAAAATAGAGAATATTATTATTACTTCTTTTAATTTCATGATTAAATCATGCTAGAATAACTTAAGACTTTGGTGGTGGCCATCCTATAGGCTTTTTAACTTTGTCACTCATTTTGTGTGCAAAGAGTTAAAAACACACAAGTTCATTATTAACATATGTAACTTGTGATTTCATTGTAGCTACTATATATAAAAGGAATAGAGAAGCTAAGCAGAGACTGGATATATACATTTAAAAAGAGGTTAAGTAGAAGTTTTTTTTAAAAAAAAAAAAAAAAAAAATGTATACAAACCACCAACATGCATTACTTCCAAAAATATCTAACTTAGAAATAGATAATAAATTTATATTATTCAAAATTAATAATGACAAATTCTGAAATTATTATGATCCGTTTTTAAATAATATATATCTCCGTTTATATACTTACAAATATTTACATAAATTATATAGAGATATTTGAAATATTAGATAAAATTAGAATTGATAGTTAATCAATTTAATATGATTTACTTTTGAATTATATTACTACATGAGTTGAGTATGATCAGTTTTTTAAGTTTTTTATTGTTGGATAGATATTATTAAGTTCATGTTAAATTATTATGCGGTGCTAATTCTGTTTTTGTAAATATTTTTTGAGATAAAAATATCTAAACAAAAATTTAAAAAATTAAATTTAAAATAAACAATAATCCAAAAATAAATAAATAAATAAATAAGGTTTAAAATTATAAAATAATGGTTATTTATAAAAAACTACTATAAGATCCGCGTTTCGCTGCGGTTAAATAAATTAAAATTAATATATACTAATATTTGTACTAAAATAAAATTTAAAATATTTATATCCAAACAATATGTAGTATTAAAATTAATAATCATAAATAAAATTTAATAGCAGCATCAATTATAATGGTAATTTCTTTTCTTATATTTTTTATATTTGTTGGTGCAATTTTATCAATTTTTTTCTTTTCATTTTTTTTTCTTTATATTTGATAGTGCACCTTCGCCAATCCTACGAATTAACTAAAATAATTAAATATAATATAAATGGTGAAATGATTTTTTTATTAAGCATAAGTTAATTTTTTTCATAACTTGAATTTCATAAAAATCACCGGTAATTATACAAAGCTGACAATAAGAATATAAGAATATATAAAAATTAGGAGAAAATAAATAAACATATTTTTACATGATATTGGGAAGATTTTATAAGATATTGAGAAAATTTTATAGAAAATTTTATAGGACATTAAGAAATTTTATAAAATTTTATTAAGAAAAAGATATAAGAGAATATTAAGATAAGAGGATAAAACTTTATTGAATTAATAATTAATTAGATTAATAAAATTATATTAAAAATATTAAAAACATAAATTAAAATTAATTATTAAAATAAATTTGATGTAAGTAGTGCGCAGCATTCTTCTACTAGTTTCTGCAAAATATAACGGTGTAGCCAAATGGGACTGATGAGTAGGGATGTCAACGAGCCAAACATGAGCGAGCTGGGGCGGCTTATGTTCGGCTCATTTAATAAATAAATGAGCCGAACACGAGCTGACTCGTTTAAATATCGAGCTGAAAAATTCGGCTCGTTTATTAACGAGCCAGCTCACGAACAACAAATTAAATTTTCTTTTCCACTATTAAATATAAAATTTTAAAAAAAATTAAACTCTTAATCAAATAATTAAGTCACAAATAATAATAATTATTGACTTTTGATCCAACGATCAAAAAGTCAATTCTAATAATTAAATATTTTTAATATTTTTAAAAATATTCTATTTCAGTATAGATAAATAAATTTTTTATAATTTAGTTTTTCTATCGGACTTGAATTTTATATTTAAGTTAAAATAAAATTTAAATAATAAAATTATATATATATATATATATATATATATATATATAATATATATATATATATATATATATATATTGTTATCGAGCCCAACACAAATAAGCTGATTTCCGTTCGTGTTCGACTTGTTTATTACACCAGCTGCAAAAATCAATTCGTATTTACTTCGTTCGTATTTACTTCGTTCGAGCGATTCTATGTCGAGCTAATTTCGAGAGCCGATTGCCACCCCTCCCAGAGGAGAAGTAGAGAAGTACGCTCACGAAACCCCGCGCGGCTTCTCGAAAGGGACTTCGTCGCCGCCGACGAAGACGGTCTTGTCGCCGCCACTGTGCTCCGCCGTGGAGAGAGGCGGCGAGGAGTGGAGGGGGCGAGTCGAGGGGCCCGCTGCGTCGTCGGCGTTGGAGGAGGGTTGAGGCTTCGTCCTCTTCTTCTTCTTTCGATTCTAGGGTTTAGGAGGGGGAATTTGGGGGTGGGTTTGGAGAAGAGGGGAGACGAGGAGAGGAGGAGGAGGAATACCGTTTGTGTGCTCACGTAGGTAAGAAGCTTCATTTTATTTATTTATTTGTTTATTATTTATGGTTTTTGTCTGCTTGTAAGCTTCCAGGACTGCGTAGTATTTGGGTGCTGCCTTACTCCCATCTCCCACTCCCCACTACTCGACTCACAGCGGGTAATGGCGGGAGAGAAGCGAAAGCATCAAGCGGGGGTTTCTGGAAACCATACAAGGAGATTGTGGTTTGATATATACCGAGTAAAGACGCAGGGTTTTCACTGGCCCAATACAGTCTTAGAAAGTCGGGGCTAGTCAGGATGATGCGATAGCTTGAAAAAGACATCACGTCCATGTAGGCGCCTTTGCTAGACAATGTGCTTAACGAGGGCGCCCAGCTCGAAAGCCACTCCGGGGTACTAAGAGATCGCGGACTGTGTAGGAGAATGCTCTAATCGGAAAGTGCGAAGATGAAAAAAGTATACCTTCGTGCCCAACTTCAGGATAAGCACGCAGCCGGTCTCGACGAACGCCAAGATACAGCTCCGGTTGAAATATGCAGTGGTAGGGTCTGCGTCAAAGAAACGCACGGTAGCTGGGTGGACGAGGGGACGGAGATCAATAACTGCAGACTCTTCCGACTAAATCAGAACTTTATCGTCGAGGTGGGTGATTGTCCAGAGGAAGAGCCTCAAGTTGTAGACAGCCGCGTAGTAGAGGTGCTCCCCGGTATGCGCCAGCGCAATGTCGTTGTTCTCCGCGTCCCATACGTATTCAGCTCCTAGCACATTTACGTCCGGAAGCGGGAACGTGAACAGCTGCTATTATATGCACCTGGTGAAAAATATTATTATATGCGCCTGGTTGGTGCGCACAACTCTGCACTATAAATCATCTTTACCCAAACTCATAATTTCAATATCAAATATTTAGATACTGAAAAGACCAGAATTCAAAAAGTTGTAGGATCAAAATATAAGGTAAGGACGTAAAGATATGAAAGTTAACATTTATATTGGCAAAAAAAAACTCAAATAGCAAACAGACCTGAATGCAACAGTGGTATCAACAACTATAAATGACATAAATCGAAATGTAAAAGTGTTTTTTCGAACATCCTATCTAAGTTAGAACATGACGCCCAGCTCGTAAGCCACTCCCGGGTACTGAGAGATCGTGGGCTGTACAGGAGAAGGCTTTAATCGGAAAGTGCGAAGATGAAAAAAGTATACCTCCGTGCCCAACTTCAGGATGAGCACGTGGGCGGCCTCGGCGAACGCCAAGATACAGCTCCAGTTGAAATATGCAGTAGCAGGGTCTGCGTCAAAGAAAGGCACAGCAGCTGGGTGGACGAGGTAACGGAGATCAATAACTGCAGGCTCCTCCATCCAAATCGGAACCTCATCGTCGATGTGGGTGGCTGTCCAGAGGAAGAGCCAAGTTGTAGACAGCCGCGTAGTAGAGGTGCTCCCCAGTGTTCACCAGCGTAATGTCGTTGTTCTCCGCGTCCCATACGTATTCATCTCCCAGCACATGCACGTCCGGAAGAGGGAACGCGAGCAACTACGATCTCGACAGGTCCACTCGAAGCAAATCGCCATCGGAGATCATGATGTAGAGGAATCCCCCGTAGAGAACCGGCGGTCGATTGACATTGTGCCGGCTGACAATGTGAATCTGGAAGCTCTTGCTAGGGCTCCAGCCATCTCCACCAGAGCAGAAAATCCTCAGCTGCAGCGTCAGCCCCGACCGGATAATAGCGAAGACGCGGAATGTCTTCAATAGATCTACCTCTGGAATGATGTTGTAGGCCTTGATGTCCTCACTCTGCCCGTAAGTGAGGGCGGGTAGCCGAATGGGATCGCTCGGCCAAAGAGGGTTGTAGACCGAGAATGCTAGTGTCCTCGGAGTGGCGGCATTGGTAGGCCGACGACGGTCGAGGAGGAGCTGGCCAAGGCGGCCATCGCAGACATAAAGCCTTCCCGGCGGAATGCGGTTGAGACGGAGGTCGTGATGAAGGAACCTAATAATATTCTCCGGGACAAGCGGGGTGAACTCTGGTTTCAGCAAAAAATATTAGGAGATTGTGGTCTGGTCTGATATATACTGAGTAAGAAAATAGGGTTTCTACTATCCCAGTACAGTAGGAGGAAGTAGGGGCTAGTCAGGATACTGCGGAATTGGCGCATTAATATTTTTCAATTTATCATTTAAAATTATCCGCGTCTGCCGGTGTGTCTCGTGCTGGTTCCGCAGTATCCTGACCAGCCTCGACTTCCTCCGACTATATTGGGTTAGTGGAAATCTTCTGTTTCTTTACTCGGTATATATCAGACCAGACCACAATCTCCTTGTATTTTTTGCTGAAACCAGAGTTCACCCCGCTTGTCCCGAAGAATATTATTCGGTTCCTTCGTTACGTCATCCGCCTCAACCGCATTCCGCCGGGAAGGCTTTATGTCTGCGATGGCCGCCTCGGCCGGCTCCTCCTCGACCGTCGTCGACCTACCAACGCCGCCACTCTAAGGACACTCGCATTCTCGGTCTACAACCCTCTTTGGCCGAGCGGTTCCATTCGGCTACCCGCCCTCACTTACGGGCAGAGTGAGGACATCAAGGCCTACGGCATCCTTCCGAAGGTAGATCCATTGAAGACATTCCGCGTCTTCGCTATTATCCGGTCGGGGCCGACGCTGCAGCTGAGGATTTTCTGCTCTGGTGGAGATGGCTGGAGCCCTAGCAAGAGCTTCCAGATTCACATTGCCAGCCGGCACAATGTCAATCGACCGCCGGTTCTCTACGGGGGATTCCTCTACATCCTGATCTCCGATGGCGATTTGCTTCGAGTGGACCTGCCGAGATCGTAGTTGTTCGCGTTCCCTCTTCCGGACGTGCATGTGCTGGGAGATGAATACGTATGGGACGCGGAGAACAACGACATTACGCTGGTGAACACCGGGGAGCACCTCTACTACGCGGCTGTCTACAACTTGAGGCTCTTCCTCTGGACAGCCACCCACATCGACGATGAGGTTCCGATTTGGATGGAGGAGCCTGCAGTTATTGATCTCTGTTACCTCGTCCACCCAGCTGCCGTGCGTTTCTTTGACGCAGACCCTGCTACTGCATATTTCAACCGGAGCTGTTTCTTGGCGTTCGCCGAGACCGCCCACGTGCTCATTCTGAAGTTGGTCACGGAGGTATACTTTTTTCATCTTCGCACTTTCCGATTAGAGCCTTCTCCTGCACAGCCCGCGATCTCTCAGTACCCGGGAGTGGCTTACGAGCTGGGCGTCATGTTCTACCTTAGATAGGATGTTCGAAAAAACACTTTTACATTTCGATTTATGTCTTTATAGTTGTTGATACCACTGTTGCATTCAGGCCTGTTTGCTATTTGAGTTTTTTTTTGCCAATATAAGTGTTAACTTTCATATCTTTACGTCCTTACCTTATATTTTGATCCTGCAACTTTTTGAATTCTGGTCTTTTCAGTATCTAAATATTTGATACTGAAATTATGAGTTTGGGTAAAGATGATTTATAGTGCAGAGTTGTGCGCACCAACTAGGCGCATATAATAATATTTTTCACTTGGCTAAAAATAAAATTAAAATAATTTTGGAGTTCAAAAGTCTCAAATGTCAAACTATGAGATCAATGCCGCCTTGTTGCTGATGTTCGGAGCTTCCGAGGAAAAGTTCATGCTGTAGCTAAGGCGATTTGTTGTGTGGGTCTTCTCGCGGTGGAGGCATGGAGGCGGAGTTGGATAGTGAGAGAGTGCAGGTTCCAACCTCGAGAGGGTTGGTGACTGGTTCCTCACCCATGATCTTCGTTAACGAGGCTCAAATCAGTCGATTTCTACAAGGTAGATCCTTGATCCCCAATTGCCTCTCTTTTTCTCATTCTTATGGTGGTAACAATGAAGAAAATTATGGTATTTGGCTTTATTTGTGTTGATCTACCAATTACTTTCTATTTCTCTTTCGTGCGACTGGAATTGATTTGTTTTTTGACTTGATTTGTCATTTTGAATTCAAAGTGTTAGATAGAACAAGTGAGAATGGTTTTGATATGAGAATCGAACAATTTAATTTTGTATTGCGAATTTGCAATTGAGAAATGCTGATTTAAGAGTGTGTAATCCGGGCATATGTGTGAGATTAGCCTTTAATGTAGGTTTGCTGAGATGAGTACAAGAAGAAATAGTTAGTTCTTGATTTTGCATCAGTCAATGTTATCTATGAATAGTATGAGTTTACTTGCTACTATAAGTAGCTTCTAATTGTTTAGCATGAACAATACTTTCAAATTATGAGTAGTGTTACTTGATTAACATATGTTTTTTTTTTCTCTCTCCATATGAACATGAAGAATACTTTCAAATTATGAGTAGTGCTACTTGTTTAACATATGTTTTTTTCTCTCTCCATATGAACAAACATCTTGCCAGTCTATAATAGCTTATTGATATACAAAGATAGCTTAGTCGGATCGATCTTCTTTAGCTGCTAGCCAATTATGAAGCAAACAAATCTTGCAGGTCTAAATAGGCTTTTGCCACTTTTAAAGGTGGCTATTCTTCAATTAACAGCTTAGCCTCTTAGAGTGATATTGCAGCTTGATTAAGATTTTCTAATATTGTTTGCATGCAATGTGAATTAGAGAATAAATCTCCTTCATTTGACAGTCTCCGCAGGAATTAACCGAGATGGCTTTGAAGTACCATGATGAAGATGCTCTCCCCAACTTTGTAGGTCTCAATATAATTAATGGTGAATGCCACTTTCGCTGATTTTGTGCTTACCAGAGGCTTATGAATGCGCTCTCTAGGACGAGTTGTAAGTCCATCATGTTGTTTCTGGCAATCTTACATTAATTAATATTTTCTTTCTTTGCATTGTTATTCTGTTCTGGGTATAATATATCACAATTTATTTTTGCTTCAGTCAAGCTTTCTGAGAAGCTTGCAGATGTACAGTCCTTTTGTATTCATGCGATGATAGTAAGAGCTTTCAAGAACATTCTCCGAAAATTTCACTGGACTCGAATTAGAAGATGGAGGCGGCAAGGGAACTTCAGGTGTTTGCTTCTTCATGCGGCAATTGCATATCTAATTCTTTAGTTGTACCCCTTTGGCAACCCATGATTTTTATAGTTGCTGTCCAAAAGTTGAAATAATATATAAAAAATAGTCGTACTGCCCCTGTAAGTATCATAAATTCTCTTGAAGATGTGCTTTGTAATTTTCTCGAGTGCCCTCTAAATATGTCATATATGAAACATTACGCATTTTATTGGATCATCTTTGATAGTTGTGAAGTGTTGAGGAATAAGGTTGAATGAATTCTAATCATTGGCAAATTCTGCATGTATAGGTTCACACTGGGAGAAGAGGCTTTTAATGAATGAGATCATGACTGGTTCTGTGGAGCCAAGATCAGTTGTATCCAAAATGACCTTGGCTTTATTAGAGGATAGCAGATGGTACCCGGCTAACTATTAGCATGGCTGAATGTCTAGATTGAGGTTAGAATCAGTGAACGGAGTTTGTTACGTCTCCATGCAATCTTTGTTAGGGGCTTGCCATTGTAACACGACGCAAATTTCTAGGCGTACATATAACAGGGAGGCTGAAGGGTACCGTCCGATAGTAAGTTATGGTGGAGACTTTCCCAATGGGCTCAGTATTTTCCTCAGCCAAAGAGACCTATGCATTCTTCTTCTCGTTCTTCTTTTCTTTTTTTTTTTAGCCTTCCTGGAACACTCTTCGCATAGATTGAACATCTGTTCACTCTAATTCGTTTTAAAACCGGTAACATTCTGAAACCTTGTGTTTAGAAACAATGCCAACTTTTCCGTCCTAGTAATATTTTCTGATATTGATTTCCCCCCCCAACCCCTTTTAACTTGCAATGTGCAATTGTCATAATCATCAGTTGATGGCAGTCTTCTGGAAAGTTGCTCTTCTTTAAAATTCTTTTAAGCTGCTTCTTTTGTTTACGAAATGGTTTTTCACTATCTTGATTGCTCTGTCCGTTTGGATCTTGTAAAATATATATTCTTTCAAGAAATGATGCCTTTTATTTTTCCTGGAATATTCAGTGTACATGCTAAGTGAAATGCCAAACAATTGAAACTATATTGCTTTGTTATGATGAGCAGATCTGGAATTTGACAATGTGAGTAATACCTATCATTTTTCTTCTCAGACTCTAGAGATACTAATTTTGCATTTATTTTGGCCCATACAATGACTGCGTTTTATTATAATTTTAGTTGCCTATCATGTTTGATGCAGTTGAAATAATACTTGATGATTGGATGATCTGCATTATTTAGAGAATAATTACGATTCCTTGTAGTTGAAACATGCTAGAGGAGCTCTTTCTATTTCTATCATAATCTCTTACTCTCTCAGAATTTACAGTGTTTTACTTCATTCTTCAGGTTGGTTCGGTAGTTCTGGAAAACTATGGTTCCCCAAAAAAATCAGATGATTTTCATGAAGGTAATCAAACCTCCCAAAACCGATGGGCGCAAGAAGTCCTTAAAGCCGAAGGTCATGTCTCTCCTTCCTCATTTATCATGTCTAGGGTTCCATCCTGGAGAAGTATTGTTGATAAAGGAGTTAATTTGCCAATGTAATACAACGTGACCCATAACATCTTATTGCTTCTTTGATTATTTGAGTTTTCCTTGCATGTACTACCCAAAAATATTTACATAATACTCCTAATAGCATAATTGTTTTCATTCATGCCCCTGCCAAGGCATTTATGAGAAAACTGCTTTGGCATATATGCCCCTGTAGAGATGTCAACGGGTCGGATTCGGAGCGGATTTTCAAAAACCTGAATCCGAACCCGAACCCGACTACCAAACCCGAACCCGAACCCGAATCCGACGGATTTTAAAAATCCATATCCAAATCCGAACCCGACCAAAAATTCAAAATCCAGAATCCGAACCCGAAAATCCAAACCCGAAATAATTTTTTTTCATTTTTTTTATAATATTTCAAAATATATTATATTAAATTTTGATTTTTAAAATATAAATTTAAATATAATATCAAATATTTTTATACACATATATTATATAACGTAAAATCAATTCGGGTTCGGGTCGGATTCGGATTCGGGTCGGGTATAATCAAAATCCATATCCAAATCCAAATCCGTCGGTTTTTCATTTTTTATATCTATATCCGAATCCATATCCGTTTAACATCGGGTAAATCCATCCCGTTCGGATTCGGATTCGGATAAAATTTCGGATATCCGTACCCATTGACATCCCTATGCCCCTGGCTGGGGCATATGCACAAATAAATGAGTTATTCGAGAGTGTGCCTGCAAATCTCGCTTTGCGGAGGTACTTGTGAGCCCTAGATCGTTAGTTTTTGCTGAAGAAATTTTCTTATTCTTCTTTGCTGTTTCAAGGAAGAAGCCAAGAGCCCTACCTTTTGGTCCGGGGTTTGTGCACACAACATGGCCAGGCTGGTATCCGCCGTGCTTTGGAGTTTTTATTTTGATACTTTTACAACAATGATTCATGGTCATTGACGAACAGGCTCGCTTTGTGCGTGCTATTGGATATGCAATTTTTAATGGAAAAGTCAGGTTGTTGCTTTTATGCTTTCACCTTAAGCTAAAATGTAGTCAATTGAGTTTGGCTCTGGTTTCGGTTCCATCTTCAGAGTTTCAATTTTATAATTTAGTCAATGAAATCATTTGATATTGCTATTAAACTCTTCTGTTAGTCTTTTGTCAAAATTGAGATGCCGTGCCAGCATCATAATTACTAAACAAGTAAATCGAATTTATGAGAACATAATTAAAATCTTGAGGAACTAAAATTGTAATTAATACCTGTTACCCTTCATGTTTAGCCAACTAAAAGATATTTACTGCCTGATGCTGGTGCTTGGTTTTTTTATTCATTTTTTAACTTGTATCAAATAGTCATTATCAGGGCAAAACACACATTTGTTGATATCGATACTGATAAAGCATCTTGAACATAAAGCCATTCTAAAGCAGCTTGAGATGCAGCTTAGCATAGTAGAAGTAACAGTGACCCTTGTTGAACAATCAAAAGCGCAGGCCTCCGTAGGAATTATAGGAGCAATAAGTGACCTTGTAAGGCATTTGAGGAAAACAATGCATTTTTCTCTGGGAAGTGAAGAGCATGGGGATGAGATAATAATATGGAACAACATGTTCCGAACAGCAGTTGATGATTGTCTTGTTCGGTTATCTAAAAAGGTTTGTTCTCTTTCAAGAATTTACATACTATTATGTGGATTTTGTGGAAGCAACATTGTAGCTCGAGAGCTTTGGTTTGCTTTATAAATTAGCTAGAGGTACTTACAAATCTACACCTTTAAATTATCCATTCGTAAGTATACTCCTGCAAAATCAGAATGTTTACTTATGCCCTTGAAAAATTTTAACTTTCTGCCTGTATAAGGGTATTTTATTTGAAATAGTTATTCAGAAAGTTCTGATTTTTAGGGGACTATATGGGAGCGTATATGATTTTGCAGGGATATATATGTAAGAGTCCCTTTTAGATGAGATGAATGCAAAGGACATGTTTTTGACTTGAAATTCTGCGTGATTTTTATGATATTAGCATGATATTTAAGAACTTCCTTGAAAGTATCAATTAATGCAATGACTTTGTTGGCCAGGTCAGTGATGCTGGGCCTATTCTTGACTTGATGCAGATGATGTTAGAAAATATTTCTAACACTGTTTTTGATAGCTCGATCGACAATCTCTGCTGGTTATTGAACGGCTCAGATAATTGCATCTGTACCGAATCTTTCGTACGAGAACAAGGTCCGTCAAAGAAATTCTAGTCTGAAATACCTTAATATATCACAGGGTTAACATGAACAAATGCTTTGACTATTGCAGGCATTTCCTGAAGCTCTGTTTCATCAATTGCTACTAGCTATGGTTCGCCCTGATCATGAAACGTGTGTGGGGGCCCACCGTATATTTTCTGTTGTGCTCGTTCCGTCCACTGTGTGTCCTTTTACTCTTTAAGCCATTCCCGAATCACCTAGCTCATATGTCCTTTGAAGAACACTCTCGCGGATTGTCTCCGTCTTCTCCTCTTCTGCTGCTCTTTTTGAGAAGTTACGAAGGGACAAATGCTCCTTGAGGGAAAGTGCCATCCAAGAAAATCCCCATAGTTATGACATACTCAAAGCTGGGTTCGTAGTTTGAAGACCCCCTCTTTCTCTTTATCTACTGACATAAGTTCCGTGACCACCAAGTCACCGCGAGATAATGTATGTTTTTTCTATTGCAGTTTTAGCAATTATATTATGAATAATATTTAGCAATGCACAATTAACCTAAAAAGAATTTGTCCCTTTAATGAATGAACTTGAGGAACCGGTTTCCTTGAGGCTTATTAGTAATCGACATATCACGTTTTTACTGTCTTCGATCTGGGCTCAAGCTATATCTCCTCAAAATACTCCTGCGAACTACGAGGCTATCGTTCACGCGTACAGTCTAATATTGTTGTTCTCTCGACCCAAGGTAAAGTAATCGTTGAGATTGGGGTTTTCTCTCTGATTTTTAATTTTTCTTTCTTTTTCAAGTCATCCATTTATACTTCCTTGACGATATAATGGCTCCTCTTCTCAACTCTATCATAATCTTTGTAATAGTTCTCACATTCGAGGTGCATGAACATCCAAGAATAAAATTTGCTAGTTTAGATTTAGTGATCGAAAGAACTTAACTATAAATATGATGTCTTTCCTGGAATTCTTTTGAGTGTGCATATATATACACTCAGAATGAGAAAGTCACTTTCTCTCCTGATGCTGCCCTCACACTAGTCACTACTGTATCAACCAATGTGCTAGACAACCCTTTCTTTCTCAGAGTCCTTGACATAAAATTTTGATGAGTAAATATATATGTTCTATCTTTGTGTTAATAACTCATATGTGAGGGCTGCTATTTCAGCTGAAAGTGATTATTCATTTCTTATGATTTACTATTTATGTATCTTCGCTGTTTAATCTGTTTGACGTATTCTCATTTTCTTACTGTACTGTCAATTTTTCCAGACAACAATCTATGAGGCTCTGACTCAAAGTTTCCAACTTGCATTCTCTTTAAGAAACACTTCGCTTGTACAAGGGGCTAAGCTTTTTGAAATTTTCAGCTCATCTTGAGTGATAGTTCTACCTTTTTTGCATTCCCTGTGACAGTTATGGCTACTCTTTGTTGATCTTGGGTGTCTACACGAATGGCTTGAAGTATTGCCCAGCTATTTGTATTTCTTTTCTGAAAGTTGTAAAAGTATTCTAACTACTGCAATTGCGCTTGCTTCTAGGTTCGCCGCCACCATCATGCTGTCGATCCACACTCTCGATCTCTATGATTGTGTTTTGCTTCAAGAGCAAGGTTTTAAGTATCCATCGGCACGGGCCGTATCTATCGTGCCGTACCGTGCCAACAAGATACCGGCACGATACAGCTCCCGTGCCGATGACACAGTTCAAAACCCTTTTTTCTTAAAATTACTAAGTAATTTTCTTAATAAAGTTCAAAATATTTGATAAAGATACATAATAAGCAATTAAAAAATTTTGTTGCTAAAGAAATTAAATATTTCATGCCATTATGTGTGGGCACGCATGTATTTTTTGTGACCGGCACTCATCGGCACGGCTCGGCACGCACCGTGCCGTACCGTGCCGGCAAGTTTTCGGCACGACCCCGTGCCACGGCACTTAAATCCTTGTTCAAGAGCTTTTAGTGTTGCACCTCTTATACCAATCGTGAAGTCATCAATAAATGAACCCTAAACCCTAAAACTAGTTATCTATAGTCTGTCTTTTGCTAGTACTTAGTAGTGACAAGAAAACTGTATGTAATTAGCTTTCTATAGTCTTGCTTTCCTTAGCTTAGTTAGTTTCTTTTCATTTTGTTTAGTTTTGCTTAAGATATCCTGCATTCGTACCCTTGAGAATGTGCTATATTGCATGAATATCCTTGTAAAGTTGGTTTGTGCTTTTGCCTCCCTTGAAAAACTGTATATAATTGCATTCAAGACCCTGCAAGGGTCTCCATGCAAAATCTATTTTTGCACAAAGTAAGCAAGATTTTCAAGGAGATGCTTTCAGATGTGTGTGCACCACTTTGCATATTTTGAAGGGTATATATATCTAAAAATATCCTAGTGTATTGCTTTTTTACGGATTAAAATTTAGTTGTAATAACCTCTGCATAATTTCAAATTGCGGTTCTCGTTCCAGATCGATCCTTTTCTCTGTTTGGTTGAAGACTCCAAACTTGAGGCTGTGAACAGTTTATCTAATCATCAGACAAGAGTTTATGGATCGAAGGAGGTCGATGATAGTGCTTTGAAGTCTCTTTCAGCTGTAGAACTTACCGACAGCCAGTCAAAAGAGTCCATGGTTTCCATGATCGTGAATAGCATTAGAGATCTACCCGATGTAATGTCTCCTAAAAATCCTGTTTATGATTACTTGTGTACTATTTATTTTTTGCATATATATATATATATGTATATATCATATGTACCCCTCATAAATCTGGCACCTTATACAAAGTATGCTCATCTCAAACTGGAGAGTCATCCTATTCGTGAGAGGAGGTTGGTTTTTCTTCGAAAGTAGCGTTGTTGTAGTACAATTTGCATGTGTGTAGAAAATTGAGCTTTCTAAGGGGGCATATATGAAGATTGGATTTTGAAAGAACATATATTTATGTAATTAGATATTTTGAAGGGGTATATATATATGTAATACTGCTGTTGCAAATGTTTCTTTATCTATGTTTATTGACTTACCTGCACTATCTACAGTCAGAGTTGTCCAGCATTGAGAAGCAACTATTAAGTGACTTCTTACCAGATGATATATGCCCATTGTGTGCTCAGTTTGTGGAACAGATTCCGTGTAAGAATGTCGGCAACTGTCAAGATGAGGTGCTAAACATTTAATTACTGTGATTTATGTGTCATTTATTTGAATCTTTTACGTAAACATAATGATTGTATCGTCCAGGCCATGCTTGCTACCGTCTTAGGCGAGGATGATCTCTTTATTGAAGCATTTGAAAGTGCAGCAGATCAAAGTGCGCTTGCATCCGCAGATAGATCAAATCTTCTTAGCATCAACCAGCTTTTAGAAACAGTAAGTATATACTTTTATTGCTTTCACTATATAAAATGTTCTTCTTCATTCATCAATCCTAGATTTTGACTCTCTTACCAGCTCCGCCCCTTGACTCTTCTTGGTTTCAAACTCTTTTGAGCTGATCAAATTTTCCGTCAAAACCTATATTCGGTGCCAGTAAATTTTTTTCCCAAAATGTCTGTGAAATGTAAATGCACTAGAAAATCATTGGACTTTTTTGGTGGGAGATAATGATCCAAACAAAACTAAGCTGTTTAAATGTTGATTTTCTAGCATTATTGTTTAATTTATCTCCTGTAATTTGCTCTCATGTTTTTTCAGGTTTTGGAGACAGCATGGCAGGTGGGAAGGATGCCAGTTTTGACGGCCGCTGACGTTCCATTTATGGAAATGACCAGTCACTGCGAGGCTCTTCTTATGGGGAAACAACAGGAGATGTCGGCTTTCGTGAACTTGCCGCGAAAACAGGGAACTGTTCTTAGTGGTGGATACTCACAAGATCAAAGCGAGACAAAAGAGTCCTCGTATTTGCTTGGAGGCCAGATCGAGGTACAATAAATTGGCGCGCATCAATTGGCCCGCCACTGCTTTCTTACCTTCTTTAGAGATGCTCGATCTCGCCAAAACGAATTTACGTCTCGTCGCCAGCGACGCCATCTCGAACAGCTGCCCGGCTCTCAAGTACTGGAGGATGTCGTTCCAATCCGAAACTCCCGAACTCCGAGTAAAGTGCCCGCTCCTCGAAGCTTTCGAGATCCGGACCGACTTCGGGCCGATGGGGGGCCTTAGTCTCTGCGGCTGCAACATCAAGAGGTTGAGGGCGCATCAGCAGTACTTCGAATCTGGGCCGGCTTATCTGAAGCTGTCGGCGCCCGCACTCCAGACATTGGAGTGGCAGGGCCCGCTGCCGCATTCCGTGACCATCGACTCCCTCCCGGATTCCCTCGTCTCCTCTCTCACGTTGCGGACGACGCAGGAGCTCCTTTATCTCGACCAGAACAGATTGCTGAATGGCAATCTTTCCCTGCTTGGATTCAATCGGTTGCTCCCGCCGTTTTGTGAGGCAATTGAGGTATGGTTTAACTAATTAATTTCGAGCACAAGCCAAACTAAAATTAAACTTTATACTCCTGTCATGAAAAGTTATAGAGCGAGTTAACTGAGAACATTTCAAAATAGGCCCATCTCCACACCGAGAAGGATGACATATTTCATTCCATTGTAATGCCATTCCTAGTATAAATTTATACAATTAAGCGTAGCATATAAATTATGATACAAATTTGTGAGATTCTTCGCTTCTATACATTTGATTGGATATTATTATTCGATGATCATAAGATATAGATGTGACGAAAATGTCGTAAAATTTAAATTCTATAGACTTGAAATTCTAGTACTAGATTAAATTTTATTCTAGAAATCCTAAAGCACTCAGCAACTATGCAATAGAATTATTCTAGAACTAAAAAGGCACTTCTAGTTCCACCTCCCATCTTATTTTCGTTGATCAGTTTCTTAATGGACAACGGCGACATTATTTTTTTTCTTTTGAGAACTAGGTAGCAAAGAATGATTCTCATAAATTCCTTTGTTTTTTTACGCTCAAAGATTCTTTTATTCCTCTCCAGCCAGATAACTCATCATGTTGTGACGATAGTCGTTAGTTTAAAAAAACTCGTATTATTTATCTAGTATTCAAGGGATATTTAATTCCACTTTATAAAAGAACAAGGGTGAAAGAATAGACTCTAATTTTTTACTTCTAATGCTATGACATTATATTTGATAATAATTGATTATTGATTACTTCACAAGATTAAATAATGTTATAATAATGCATATACATTTTCTTTTTATCCTGTTATAAATATGCTAAATTAAATAGCATTAAAATTAAATAGCATTTTTTTTTCAACCGTGGCGGAACTACTTTTCTTTTCCTACAAATCAAACACTAAACCAAAAACGTCTTAAGCGATCAAAACTAAAACTAACTTTCACAAAACATCTTTGTCAACAATAAATTAGCTAAAGGTAGCTAAAAGTAAAATCAAACTAATGAAAGTCTAGTTAATCATCATCATCATTAATTATTTGTTAACATGCCAATGGTTCGAGAGTAACAACATTCTCAACCTCCTCTAAAACTATGCAATTGAAGCAAAATTTTAATGTGCGGAAAAGATTGTTGCAATTGTTCAGTCTTCTCTAAAACTATTTCTGTAAAATAGAGAGTAGTCTCCATATCAGCATAGATGGTAATTATTCTTAATGAAGTTATCACTTCAAGAACTTTAAGAAGTTATACTCAAATATTTTTTCAAAAAAATTGTGCATCAGCATAGATGGTAATTATTCTTAATGAAGTTATCACTTCAAGAACTTTAAGAAGTTATACTCAAATATTTTTTCAGAAAAATTGTGCACTGTTACTTGAACCAACTGCTTGAGAGATAAGTTATAAAAAATGTATGAAAGTATCGATAAGAAATGATCTGCAAAAAAAAAAAAAAAAAAAAAAAAAAAAAAAAAGGGTCAAAAAAATATATATGAGAATGCATAAATCTTATTTATATATTTTGAAATAATTAGCTGAACTTTAAAAATTTTGAATTTACTATCCAACTTCCTATCCCTTTTAATTTCTCATAATATTTCTAGAAAATTTAATTTAAATATATAAATGGAACATATTATAACACTATGTAAACAAATTAAAAGTTTAAAATCCAAATATATGCTGCTCATACATAAAAATAGTGATAACATTCAGCTAAAGATATAGTTCAACTATAAGTTTGATTGACTTACATAATTTATGCACCATTCCTTGACACAGGAAATATGTAATGTCTTAAGTTTAGAGAAATTTTTGAGCAAGAAGAAAACACCCAAAGAACCAAATTCTCCAAAAAAAAAAAAAAAAAAAAAAAAGAAGTAAATTCCAAATGCTTGAGATTCTCATGCACCCAAGCGATTGGACTTAATTGATCGTGTCGATGGAAAATTATTGCACCAAACTCCTGCATAATTTAATTTAGCATATTTATAACAAAGAAAATGTATATGCATTATTATAGCATTATTTAATCTTGTGAAGTAATCAATAATCAATTATTATCAAATATAATGTCATAGCATTAAAAGTAAGTAAAAAAATTAGAGTCTATTCTTTCACCCTTATTATTTTATATAGTGGAATTAAATATCCTTTGAATACTAGATAAATAATACAAAATGAGAATAAAAAACAAAGAAATTTTGGAAAGAATAATGAGTTATCTGGTTGGAAAGAATAAAAAAATCTTTGAGGGTAAAAAACAAAGAAATTTATGAGAATCATTCTTTGCTATCTAGTTCTCAAAAGAAAAAAAAATAATGTCGCCGTTGTCCATTAAGAAACTGATCAACGAAAATAAGATAGAAGGTGGAACTAGAAGTGCCTTTTTATTTCTAGAATAATTCTATTGCATAGTTGCTCAGTGATTTAGGATTTTTAGTATAAAATTTAATCTAGTACTAGAATTTCAAGTACTAGATTAAATGCTATTTAATTTTAATTAGTCGATCAACATATATAATGTAATGATATAAAATACTATTAGCTTAGAAATTATTTTTACTATAGTTTTGTAAATTATATAATGAGATGAATATAATTTAATTGTTCGTTTAAATACATTAGTAAATTAGTATTTTTTTTTTTAAATAAATATTTTTATATTTTTTCTTTTTTTATTAAAAAATAAATAAATAAAATAAAAGAATATACTATTAATAACTATTTAAGAAATAAATTTTACATTTATTTTTTTCCTAATATTTTTTAATAAAAAAATAATATATTTTGTTCTTAAAACCCCTACTTGCTCCTCCGCTCCAACCCCGCCCCGCCCTGCCCCAGCCCCAGCCCCAGCCCCAGCCCCAACCCCAACCCCAACCCCGCCGCACCCCCTACCCCGCCTGACCTCCACGCCCTCTCACTTCCGCCTCCTCCCAACCGGTCGGGCCGCGTGCCGCTCGTCATCTTCCTCGCCATTAGGGCCGAAGAATTAATGGAAGAATCGGCGGCACCAAAGAAAAGGCGGAGACTCGCGGAGGCGGATGTGGAGGCGGAGGCGGAGACGGCGGCTGCAGATCGCATCAGCGCTCTCCCCGATCATCTCCTTCACGAAATCATGGCCTTCCTGCCGACCCGCCACGCCGTCAGCACCTCCCTCCTGTCCCGGCGGTGGCGGACAGTCTGGACGACGGCTCCCGACGTCTCCTTCACCGAGCTCTCCAGCTTCCCGGGCTTCCCCTCCTTCGTCGACTCCGTCCTCAGCCTTCGCGACTCTGCCATTCCTCTCCGCTACTTCTCCCTCGTCGTGTCTGACGACGATGCCGACGCCGACGCCGCCGCCGCCTTCTCCTTCTCCTTCTCCGACCCCGCCCAACTCCACTCGTGGATGATCCGCTGCGCCGCTAATTCCGCCCTGCAGCGCCTCACCCTCCGTCTTCCCGTCAGCAGTTTCGCTGCTCCCATTCTCTTCGACGTCCCTTCGGCAGTCTTCCACCTCCCCTCGCTGAAGGTGCTCCGACTCCGCCTTTCGGGGGAATCCTCGCGCATCGATTGGCCAGCCACTGCTTTCTTACCTTCTTTAGAGACGCTCGATCTCGCCAAAACGAATTTACGTCTCGTCGCCAGCGACGCCATCTCAAACAGCTGCCCGGCTCTCAAGTCCTGGAGGATGTCGTTCGAATTCGAAACTCCCGAACTCCGAGTAAAGTGCCCGCTCCTCGAAGCATTCGAGATCCGGACCCGCGCCGGGCCGATGGGGGGCCTTAGTATCTGCGGGTGCAGCATCAAGAGGTTGAGGGTGCATCAGAAATGCTTCGAATCCGGGCCGGCTTATCTGAAGCTGTCGGCGCCCGCACTCCAGACATTGGAGTGGCAGGGCCCGCTGCCGCACTCCGCGACCGTCGACTCCCTTCCGGACTCCCTCGTCTCCTCTCTCACGTTGCTGACGGCGCTGCAGCTCCTTTATCTCGACGAGAACAGTTTGCTGAATGGCGATCTTTCCCTGCTTGGATTCAATCGGTTGCTCCTGCCGTATTGTGGGGAACTTGAGGTATGGTTTAACTAATTAACTTGGAGCACAAGCTAAACTAAAATTAAACTTTAAACTCCTGTTCTGTCGTGAAAAGTTATAAAGCGAAATAACCGAGAACATTTCAGAATAGCCCATCTCCACACCGAGAAGGATGACAAATTTCATTTCATTGTAATGCCATTTCTAGTAAAAATTTATACAATTAAGCATAGCATATAAATTATGATACAAATTGGTGAGATTCTTCGCTTCTATACATTTGTTTGGATATTATTATTCGTTGATCATAAGATATAAATGTAATGATACAAATTTGTGAGATTCTTCGCTTCTATATATTTGTTTGGATATTATTACTAGTTGATCATAAGATATAGATGTGATGAAAATGTCGTAAAATTTAAATTCTACCGACTTGAAATTCTAGTACTAGATTAAGTTTTATTCTTGAAATCCTAAAGCACTCAGCAACTATGCAATAAAATTATTCCAAAAATAAAAATTATTCCAAAAATAATAAGGCACTTTTAGTTCCATCTTTCATCTTATTTTCGATGAGCAATTTCTTAATGGACGACGATACTATTTTTTTTTTTTTTCTTTTGAGAACTAGGTAGCAAAGAATGATTCTCATAAATTCTTTTGCTTTTTACACTCAAAGATTTTTTTATTCTTGTCCAGCCAGATAACTCATCCTGTTGTGGACCCCTATTTCTCTCCAGCATGATTTAGAGTATTTGAACTCGTTTCATTTATCGAGTATTCAAAGGATATTTAATTCTACTTTATGAAAGAACAAGGGTGAAAGAATAGACTCTAATTTTTTACTTACTTCTAATGCTATGACATTATATTTGATAATAATTGATAATTGATTACTTCACAAGATTAAATAATGCTATAATGATGCATTTATATTTTCTTCTTATTCTTATATAAATATCCTAAATTAAATAATGCAGGAGTTTGGTGCAGGAATTTTCCATCGACATGATCAATTAAGCCCAAAAGCTTGGGTGCATGATAATCTCAAGCATTTGGAATTGGCTTGTTTTTTTGGAGGATTTAGTTCTTTGGCTGTCGCCTTCTTGCTCAAAAATTTCTCTAAACTTGAGACATTGCATGTTTCCTGTGTCAAGGAATCGTGCGCAGATGATGTAAGTCAATTAAACTTATAGTTGAACTATATCTTTAGCTGAATGTTATCATTATTTTTAACTTTCGTAAAAAAAAATCCTATTCATATATACATCTCTTTTAGATTAAATTTTTGACTTGTTTAGATAATATTATAATATGTTCCATTTATATATTTAAATCAAATTTTTTAGAAATATTATGAAAAATCAAAAGGGATAGAAAGTTGGATAGTAAATTCAAAATTTCTAAAGTTGAGCTAATTATTTCAAAATATATGAATAAGATTTATGCATTTTGACCATTCTTGTTTATTCCTCAAGTCTCATATATGGTTTTTTGACCCTTTTTTTTTTTTCTTTTTCTTTTTTTGCAGTTCGTTATTGGTACATACTTTCCTATACTTTTTAAGATGAAAGGGTCATATGGCCGAGGAGGATACTGGGATTCTCATAACTTGTCTCCCAAACAGTTGGTTCAAGTAACAATGCATGATTTTTCTGGGAATAGATTTGAGTCTGACTTTTTAGAGTTCTTACCTAGAGTGGCAACTTCATTAAGAATGATTACCATCTTTGCTGGTATGGAGACTACTCCCTATTTTACAGAGATAGTTTTAGAGAAGGTTGAGCAATTGCAACAATCTTTCCCACACATTAAGATTTTGCTTCAATTGCATGAAATATAATGTTGTTACTCTCAAACCATTGGCATATTAACAAATAATTAATGATGATGATGATTAACTAGATATTTATTAGTTTGATTTTATTTTTAGCTACCTTTAGCTAATTTATTTTTGAGTTTTGATTGCTTAAGATATGTTTGGTTCATTGTTTGATTTGTAAGAAAAGAAAAGAAGTAATTCAGCCATACTCGATTGTTTGGTTGAAAAGAAAAAAAATAAATATTTTTTTTATTTTATTATATACATTTTATATTATTTATATATTTATACATAATAATTACTCTACTAGGTAAACGAATTTCACTACTATAGATTTATTTTCGATGATCGGTATCGTTGAACATATCTAGATTACTACAAATTAAATTTTAAATTCTTTAAACATCATTGATCTAATAATTAGGAGGGTTGTAAAATTTGTAATTTTAAAAATAGATATAAGACGTTTGCTTGTTTAACCATGTAAAAAAATATAAGTTAATTAAATTTTTGTTAGAATTTTTTTTTAAAATTATTTAAAATAAGATCTATAATCTCGATCTTAATTACGAACTTTTTATCATTATTTTTTAAAAAATATTTAACTTTAAATTTTCAAAATAAAAATTTAAAATTTAAAATTTGTTAAAGTAGAAAATCTAAATTTTAAAATAAAATTTAAAATTAACATTTTGAAATTAATATTTTAAATTTTAAAATAAAAAACTTAAAATCTTTAAGTTTAGATTTTGAAAATAAATACAATAAAATTTAAAAAGTTAAAATTTGAAATTTGAAATATTAAATTATAAAATTTTGGTATCTAATAATTTAAAGTTTAAAATTTAAATTTTGAAATTTGAATATAAATTCAAATTATAAAACTTAAAATTTAAAATTAAAATTAAAATTAAAACTTCAAATTTTAAATCCTATAATTAAATTTTGAAATTTAATATTTAATATTTAAAAGTTTTTATTTTTAATTTTAAAATTTAAAATTTCACATATCTCAGAAGAGACAGAGTTAAAGAATGATAGAATATATATATTTTTTTGATTGAAATAGATTATTATTATTTTTTTTTTAAGTATAACTTAACTATATTTTAAAAAATATATTTTTTTAATCTGTTAAATATTTTAGAAAATAATATTTTTTATTATTTTATAAATCTATATACAAATACTATTTGATATTTTGGTCGCTGTGTGACATTTCCTAACGGCACAATCCAATGTTGTACCCGATTTTAAAATGAATATATAAAATAAATTTATATAGTATAATAAATTATTTAGATATTTTATATTTTATATATATTATATCATATATTGGTCTTTGTTTTACAATATTGATGATTAAATATTCTATTATTTTTTTAATATTATATTCGGTGTATGGAGTATTGATACGCACCGTAAAAATTCTCTCTTATGAAATTATGAATGTATCTGTTCAATACTCTTTTCACCAAATATATATATTTGTATATACACTACATACCTAAAATTCTAAAACTAATTCATCAAATATATATATATATATATATATATATATATATATATATATATATATATATTCAAAATATTAATTATTTAATGCAAGTTCTCGGGTATAAAGTATTAATATTAATATATACTAGGTGTATGTAAAAATTTTCTTTTCTCCCTTCAATTTTAACAAGACAAAGATAAATTCATCTATTCTAAAATTTGAAATAAGTCTTCAACTTTAATTTTTTAGTTAAAAAATTATTTATAAAATAATTATCAAAACAAAAAAAATTAATTACATTTTTAAATGAAATTATTAGTATAGTTTACCTTTACAAATACTAAAGATTAAGAAAATATTAATTAAAATGTTATTTTTTATAATATATATATCACTACCTTATAGTTTTTTTTTTTTTTTTGTATTTCTTTGGTTATAAATTTTTTAATTTTAAATTTAAATAACTATAAATTTTAATTGTTTAAAATACTATCTATCCACAGCACAGTGCGAATTCTATACTAGTTATTTTATTAAATGAGGGTTGGGGGAACCGAGAGTCCCACCCAGACACTCCACTTCTCTCTTTATATATAAAATAATTAATTAATTATATATAATTAATTTATTTTATTAATAAATTATGTAATAAAATTTAATATATACGATATAAATCACATGTGTATAATATTTTATACAGTATAAAAAATTATCTTCCACCATCCTATCTTAATTTTTTCAATTATTGAGAAATTATTAATGGCAACAGCTTAGATTATATAATAAAATTTTAAAAATTTTACGTACAATATATATATATATATATATAACAATTTTTTCTATTACTTTTAATTTTTTTATTAGTTTATATAAATTATTTTAATAGATTTATTTTATTTATTTTAATTTTTTTATAAAATAATTTAATTATATAATAACCTACAATATAAATTTACGTCGCACATATACTAATTTTTAATTATTTTATTTAAATAAATTAAATTATTAGATTATTTTTATAACAGTTTATTGAATTAATAATTAATTAGATTAATAAAATTATATAAAAAATATAAAAGTATAAATTAAAATTAATTATTAAAATAAATTTGATGTCCGCAGCTGCGCGACATTCTTCTAGTTTCTGGAAAATATAACGGTATAACCAAATGGGGTTGAGGAGTGAAGTAGTACTGACGAAACCTGTAAGGGCTGAAATAAGAAGAGGAAGCGGTGAGGTAGCATATAGGAAGTAGAGTACATAGAGGAGGAGTGAGGAGAGCTTAGCCTGTTCTTGGGGCTGTTCCGAAGGGAAGCTGGGCGAGGGAGAAGCATCACAGCAAGGGGAGGGCGAAGGAGATGGCGGAGAAGACCAGGGTAGTATCCCCAAGGATGGGAACTGACAGAGCACATGGGAGTTGAAGAGGGAGTTCCAGCTGGGTGCCACTTCTAAGCTAGATAAGGTAAGTAGTTCCAGCAGGCCGACCAGCAACCAAGGGAGGAAGCCCACGCGGGGCCGACCAGCAAGCCAGGGGATGAAGCCCACGCGGAGCCCAGGCATCTGCCGCACCACTAGGCCCAAGCCCGAGCCCGGATAGCCCAGTCGGACGCCCAGAGAGAGTGAAGGAGAGCTCAGAGCCCACTCTTACCACTGGGCCACTAATCTCAATTACTATGCACTTTCTGTAATTATTAATTTTAGTCTAAAGAGTAGTCTATATACATATAGGAGAAAACTTTGTAATAGAGGATTATGAAATATACATAACTTTTCCTCCAAGCCTCTCTTCCTATGCCTCTCTTTCCCTCTATCTCAATCTCTCAATCTCTTCCCCAATTCTCCTCTCCAATTCCCCCTTCATTCTAATTCCTTCTCAATTCCCCTTCCTCATTCACCCATCAGGTGACCATCATTCCCCTCCGCCATATCGCCTCAGGAATCCATCATCATCGGCGATTGCGGAGGAGTCAGGAGTGTTACAAGTGGTATCAGAGCGGCACGATCCCAGGGATCGGCGCACCATCATCTACCAACCAGCAGGCAACAAAAATTCAAAGGCAACCACGATCGGAAGGCAACAAGCTACTGAAGCAGCAGCAACATCACAAATCACTCACAAGCCACAAGAAACCGACAACATCGAGCAGCAGGCAACAAGAATTCAAAGGCAACCACGATCGGAAGGCAACAAGCTACTGAAGCAGCAGCAACATCACAAATCACTCGCAAGCCACAAGAAACCAACAACATCGAGCAGCAGGCAACAAGAAAATTCGAAGGCAACCGAGCCACAAGAGAACTAAGGCAACCAAACAACTGGAATAGGGGTGCAAGCAACACAACTAACCACCAGCAACAACCGGAAGCAAGATAGGGAAGAAGAAGGCTACCCGGTTTAAATACCTAAGCGAACTCGACCAAAGGGAAGACATAGCAGAAGGTGCTCGCGCTAAAGACCTCAGTGAAGTTTTGTGGGCCATCGAGGAGCAACTGCAGCAATACAGCTTAGAATGCAACCAGAAGATCGGGGCCCCAGCATTGCAGCTGGAAGGAGCGCAAAGGGAGAGGCAGCACAAGCTTGAGGCATTCCAAACTGAGGCAACCAAGAAGTTCGAGGTCATGTTCCAAGACAACAATCGCAAACACGAGCAACTACTAAACATGATCCAATCTCAAGCCCAGCAGCAGGGTTCTACCCCCATTAGCCCTGTCCCCAACAGCAGCCCCCCGTTGGTGATCCGGGAGGAGTTACAACAGGCTTATAACCAGAACAACGGTAGCACGTCTCGCAGCGCAAAAGCGGACAGAGGGAAGGGTATCCTGCAAAATCCATACAGAAATCATGAGAGATGGGAAGAGAATAACCAGAGGGCTAATTATCACTTACCATACCCGAAGCTTGAGTTCCCAGTTTTCGGCGGAGAGGAGCCGAGAGAGTGGAGCAGTAAGACTGAACAGTACTTCAAGATTTACCAAATACCGGACACGCATTGGGTCGAAGTGGCTACCATGCATTTCACCGGGAAGGCGCATCGATGGAAGGAAGGGTACTTGATAGACAAGCCCGACATCACTTTGGAAGAGCTAACCGAGGCCGTATATAAGAGGTTCGAGGGCTTAGGAGTGAGGACCTTGATAAGAGAATTCAACAAACTAACCCAAACCGAAACTGTGGAGAGGTACCAGGAAAAATTTGAAGATTTAAGAGCTAGGATGCTGTATATCAACCCCGCGTTGAGTGAGGAACACTTCATCCAAAGCTTCATTAGCGGATTGAAAGAGGAGCTAGTCCCCTACCTAGATCTCTCCAAACCAGCCACGCTCGAAGAAGTCTACGAGCAGGCCAGGTTGCATGAACAAGCGATATCATTGCTGTGGAGAAGGCAAAGGGGGTTCAACAAAGCTCCAGGGGCACAAGCTGTAGGCAACAACCCCGCTAAGGCCAACTCCCCGAGGCCTCAGTACAGGGCTTACGAAGGGAACAGAGCTAGTCCTCAAGGGAACACAGGGGAACAAACACTTATTAGCAAGCAACTCTTTGAGCAGCGACGAGCGGCGGGACTTTGTTACAAATGCGGGGACAAATATCAACCGGGGCATCACTGCCCTGGAAGAAACCTCAACCAAGCGGAAGGTCTTCCCGGGGTGGAAGAAGTGTTCGACGAGAGTCTGTTGCAGCAGACCGAAGTAGAAGAAGAAGGAGAAGAGTACTGCCCACTTGAAGGAGAAACCGAAGAGATTGGCATGTCCGTCCACGCCTTGAGTGGAGAGAAACAGCAGGAAACCATCAAGGTTCAGGGTGAAGCCAGCGGCAAAACATTAGTGATATTGGTTGACACCGGAAGCACTCATAGCTTCATAGACTTCCAAGTGGCAAGAGAGATGAAGACCGCGTTAACCTCGGCTTCACCCCTGGTGGTCACTATGGCGAACGGGCATAAAGTCCTAAGTAAGCTGAAGTGCACGGGATTTAAGTGGACTATGCAGGGAGAACCCTATCAAGCCGAGTTGAGGGCAATCAGACTCGACGGATCTAGTATCATATTGGGCATCGACTGGCTTCGCCAATACGGGAAGGTCACTTTCGACTACGATAACCACTCGGTGTCCTTTAGCAAGGAGGGTAAGCTAACAATGCTTAAGGGGATCACGGAAGGAAAAAAATTGACGGTCATCAGTGCGCAGCAATGGTACAGGGCAAGCTTGCAAGGTCACTGTTGTGCCGTAGCGCGCTTATCGGATCAAGGAGGGGAGGAGGAAAAAGAAGTTCCCAGAGAAGTAACCCAAGTGTTGGAGCGGTATGCTGAGGTGTTTCAAGAACTCCATGGCCTGCCCCCGGCGCGATCCTATGATCACAAGATACCCTTGCAACCCGGAGCTAAACCGGTCAACGTGAGACCTTACAGGTACACGCATGAGCAAAAATGGGAGATTGAGAAACAAGTGGCGGAGATGCTGCAAACCCACCTCATCCGGAAGAGTACCAGTCCGTACGCCTCACCGGTGTTGCTCGTAAGGAAGAAGGATCGAAGTTGGAGGTTGTGTGTCGATTATCGACAACTGAACAAGGAAAGCATCAGCGACAAGTATCCCATTCCCATAATCGATGATCTTCTGGATGAACTCCACGGCTCGAGGTACTTTTCTAAAATCGACCTACGGTCAGGTTATCATCAGATTAGGATGTATCCGGATGATATCTATAAATCTGCCTTTAGAACCCATACGGGTCACTACGAGTTTTTGGTGATGCCATTTGGGCTCACCAATGCCCCGGCTACTTTTCAGGCACTTATGAATGATATATTTACCCTTTACTTGAGAAAATTTGTGCTAGTATTTTTCAACGACATTCTAATCTATAGCAAAGGGTTAGAGGAACATGCGGCACACCTAGGGGTGGTGCTGGAGCTATTAAGGAGGAATCAGCTCTACGCAAAAAGAAAAAAATGTTTCTTTGGCCAGGAACACGTTGAGTACTTAGGGCATCTCATCACGCCGCTAGGAGTGGCCACAGATCCTAGCAAAATCGAGGCAATGGTCAATTGGCCTATTCCCCGAAACCTTAAGGGATTGCGAGGATTCTTAGGGTTGATGGGGTATTACCGCAAGTTCATTAGGGGCTACGGGGCTATGAGCAAACCCTTAACAGAGCTACTCAAGAAGGACAACTTTGCTTGGAACGAGGAGGCACAAAGAGCTTTTGAGAGTCTCAAACATGCTATGACCACAGCCCCGGTCTTAGCCATGCCCGATTTCGATCAACCCTTCGTATTAGAGGTGGATGCTTGCGGGACTGGAGTAGGGGCAGTGCTCACCCAAGGTGGCAAGCCCATTTCTTACCTGAGCAAATCCATAGGGACGAGGCATAAAAGCTTATCGACATACGAAAAGGAGTTTTTGGCCATATTAGTGGCGGTACAGAAATGGAAACATTACCTCAGCTTGAAGACTTTCACCATCTAGACGGATCACGAGAGCCTCAAGCATCTGTTTGAACAGAAGATCACTACCCCGATGCAACAAAAGGGGATGATGAAGCTTCTGGGGTTGGATTACAAGATAGTTTACAGGAAGGGGAGAGAGAACAAGGCCGCGGACTCACTGTACAGGAGGGAAGAGAAAGAAGAGGAAGAAGGGTCTGCCTTAGCTATATCCAGTGCTCTACCAGTTTGGGTAGAGGAGGTGGCCAAAAGCTATATAGGGGATACCTACTGTGAGGGCCTCATCGCAGCCCTGGCCCTGCAGCCCAATTCATATGAGCATTACACCTATAAAAATGAGGTCCTTAGGCACAAGGGTAAGATATACATTGGGGCTGGTGGTGAATTAAGAAGAAAGCTCTTGCGACAGATGCACGACTCAGCCATGGGTGGGCATTCAGGGGTACAACACACATACAGGCGACTTAAGCAATATTTCTATTGGAAGGGATTGAAGAAGGGGGTACAAGAGTGGGTCAAGGAGTGCACTGTGTGTGCCCAGAACAAGGTGGAGAACCTTCCGTACCTCGGGTTGCTACAGCCACTACCGATTCCCACTCAGATCTGGGAAGACATTAGTATGGACTTCATAGAGGCCTTGCCAAAATCAGGGGGGGAAAGACACGATTTTTGTGGTGGTAGATCGCTTAACTAAGTACAGCCATTTCATTCCCCTGGCGCACCCTTTCATAGCAGAAGATGTAGCTGAAGTGTTCATGAGCGCCATATACAAACTATATGGATGTCCCAAGAGAATCGTGTCCGACAGAGACAAGGTTTTTACCAGTGCCTTCTGGAAGGAGCTGTTCAAGAATCTGGGTACCAAATTACACATGAGCACTTCATATCACCCCCAATTCGACGGGCAAACGGAAAGGGTAAACAGATGCCTGGAGACTTATCTCCGGTGCATGTGTTTCCAGCACCCGAGGAAGTGGCATGCGTGGCTCACGCAAGCAGAGTGGTGGTACAATACCAACTTTCACACCTCTCTGGGGATGACCCCCTACGAGGCACTGTATGGCCAACCCCCGCCGAGCTACCTGGTTCCTGTGGAGCCGAACCCCGGCCAATTCGATGTGAAGGGCTGGCTTCTCAACAGGGAGCAACTGACCAGAGAATTGAGAGAAAGGTTGCAGATAGCTCAACACAGGATGAAGCAACAAGCAGACACACATAGAAGAGAGAAGGAATTTTCAGTAGGGGAATGGGTCTACCTCAAACTACAGCCCTACAGGCATACTACAGTGGCACTAAGGAAGCATTTAAAACTTACAGCGAGGTATTATGGACCCTTTGATGTGATAGAGCGGATTGGGCAGGTGGCTTACCGACTGAGGCTACCGGAGGCGACCAAGATCCACCCGATGTTCCATGTATCCTTGTTGAAGAAAAGCCCCTCGTCCGCTAACAGGGTGTCGCCAACGATCCCCCTTACCAGCGAGGACGGGCAACTCCTAGCAGAGTCGGAGAGGATCTTAGAGCGCCGGTTAGTTAAGAAAGGGAACCGGGCGGTGACCGAGGTGAGAGTCAAGTGGAGTAATCTCCCAGAGGAGCAGGCCACTTGGGAGGAGTATGGAATCCTGAAGCGGCAGTTCCCCGCCTTCGATCCTTGAGGACAAGGATCATCTCAAGGAGGGGGGAGTTGTAAGGGCTGAAATAAGAAGAGGAAGCGGTGAGGTAGCATATAGGAAGTAGAGTACATAAAGGAGGAGTGAGGAGAGCTTAGCCTGTTCTTGGGGCTGTTCCGAAGGGAAGCTAGGCGAGGGAGAAGCATCACAGTAAGGGGAGGGCGAAGGAGATGGCGGAGAAGACCAGGGTGGTATCCCCAATGATGGAAACTGACAGAGCACATGGGAGTTGAAGAGGGGGTTCCAGCTGGGTACCGCTTCTAAGCAAGATAAGGTAAGTAGTTCCAGCATGCCGACCAGCAACCAAGAGAGGAAGCCCACGCGGGGCCGACCAGCAAGCCAGGGGAGGAAGCCCACGCGGAGCCCAGGCATCTGCCGCACCACTAGACCCAAGCCCGAGCCCGGATAGCCCAGTCGGACGCCCAGAGAGAGTGAAGGAGAGCTCAGAGCCCACTCTTACCACTAGGGCACTAATCTCAATTACTATGCACTTTCTGTAATTATTAATTTTAGTCTAAAGAGTAGTCTACATACATATAGGAGAAAACTTTGTAATAGAGGATTATGAAATATACATAACTTTTCCTCCAAACCTCTTTTCCTATGCCTCTCTTTCCCTCTATCTCAATCTCTCAATCTCTTCCCCAATTCTCCTCTCCAATTCCCCCTTCATTCTAATTCCTTCTCAATTCCCCTTCCTCATTCACCCATTAGGTGACCATCATTCCCCTCCGCCATATCGCCTCAGGAATCCATCATCATCGGCGATTGCGGAGGAGTCAGGAGTGTTACAAACCCCGCGACATTCTTCTAGCTTCTTGAAAGGGACCTCGTCACCGCCACCATGCTCCACCGCGGAAAGGGGCGGCGAGGAGTGGAGGGGGCGAGTCGAGGGGCCGCTGCGTCGTCGGCATTGGAGGATGAGCGTTGGAGCTTTCTCTTCTTCTTCTTCTTCTGATTCTAGGGTTTAGGAGGGGGAATTTGGTGGTGGGTTTGGAGAAGAGGGGAGGAGGAGGAGTAGGGTTTGCGTGCTCTACGTAGGTAAGAAACCTCGTTTTATTTATTTATTTGTTTATCATCATTTTCTTTATTTGTGGTTTTTGTGTTGTTGTAAGCTTCGAGGGAGAGGAGGAGGAGTAGGGTTTGCGTGCTCTACGTAGGTAAGAAACCTCATTTTATTTATTTATTTATTTATTTATTTGTTTATCATTTTCTTTATTTGTGGTTTTTGTGTTGTTGTAAGCTTCGAGGCGGAGGAGGGGGAGGAGTAGGGTTTGCATGCTCTATGTAGGTAAGAAGCCTAATTTTATTTATTTATTTATTTATTTATTTGTTTATCATTTTCTTTATTTGTGGTTTTTGTGTTGTTGTAAGCTTCGAGGGGGAGGAGGAGGAGTAGGGTTTGCGTGCTCTACGTAGGTAAGAAGCCTCATTTTATTTATTTATTTATTTATTATTTTTTTTATTTGTGGTTTTTGTGTTTTTGTAAGCTTCTAGGGGAAGAGGAGGAGTAGGGTTTGCGTGCTCTACGTAGGTAAGAAGTCTCATTTTATTTATTTATTATTTGTTTATATTTTTTTTATTTGTAGTTTTTGTGTTGTTGTAAGCTTCGAGGGGAAGGAGGAGGAGTAGGATTTTCGTGCTCTACGTAGGTAAAAAGCCTCATTTTATTTATTTATTTATTTATTTGTTTATCATTTTTTTTATTTGTGGTTTTTGTGTTCTTGTAAGCTTCCACGGGAGGAGGAGGAGTAGGATTTGCATGCTCTACATAGGTAAGAAGACTCATTTTATTTATTTATTTATTTATTTATTTATTTGTTTATCATTTTTTTTATTTGTGGTTTTTGTGTTCTTGTAAGCTTCCACGGGAGGAGGAGGAGTAGGGTTTGCATGCTCTACATAGGTAAGAAGACTCATTTTATTTATTTATTTATTTATTTATTTATTTATTTGTTTATCAATTTTTTATTTTTTGTGTTCTTGTAAGCTTCCAGGACTGCGTAGTATTTGAGTGCTGCCTCACTCCTATCTCCCACTCCCTACTACTCCCCACTCCCCACTCACAGCCCGGAAGCATCCATCGGCCTAGTATTCTCATATAGGATTTTGGAAGAAATAATATTACATTGTTATTTGAAATTTTGAAATTTGAATGCCATTTGAATTTTGAAATTTTGAAATTTTAATTTTTTTTAAAAAATTGAAATCTCAAATTCGATTTTTTTTATGTTCAAACTCAGCTCATTTAATTTTGAGTCGAGCTCAAACGAGTTGAATTAACACAAGTAGGCTCTCTCACCCGCCCTAGTATCAAGCAAAATACCAACCAAAATATCAGTCAGCAGCCAGTTTTCTACAAGGGACCTCCTGTACATCTTGATATCTGTGGTGAAGTGTTCTAGGTGGACTTACGAGGTCGCACTTGTTTGCGTCTCTGCTTTCGCACGTGCATGCATTGGAGAGTTGAGTACGTGTGGGACACGAACAATGACTCAACGGCAAATGCGCCTTTGAAGGTGCATGCGTTGGGAGGAAATGTGGGACACAAATAACAACATGATGGCGATGGCGCACACCTAGAAGCCACCCTTTTTAACGATGTGGCTCCGATCTGGTCGGAGCCCGCCACAATTTTTTTTCGACACAATGGTTTCTCCTTGCATTTCTAAATCGGAGTTGTAACAATTATAGCGTTTTCCCACACTACCCTTAATCGCCCTAGTACCCAGAAGCGACTTACGAGAGATGTTAATTGGAAGAAACGTTGTTCCATTTTTTATTCAAAATATTAGGTGCACTTACATCTTTAATTATAGCTGTTAAAATTTGAAATTTGATATTTAAAATAAGCAATTTAAAATTTAAAATTTAAAATTCAAAACTTCTAATTAAATTTGAATTTTTAAATTTGAAATTTGAAATTTATAATTTAAAATTTGAAATTTAAAATTTAAAATTTGAAATTTATAATTTGTAATCTGTAATTTATAATTTATAATTTATAATTTATAATTTATAATTTGTAATTTGTAATTTTTAATTTGTAATTTGAAATATTGAATTTTAAAATTTGAAATTTAAAATAAGAAATTTAAAATTTAAAATTCAAAACTAGTAATTAAATTTGAAAATTTAAAAATTGAAATTTGAAACTTGTAATTTGTAATTTATAATTTATAATTTATAATTTGTAATTTGTAATTTGAAATTTAAAAATATTGAATTTTGAAATTTGAAATTTAAAATTTGAAATTTGAAATTTAATATTTTTTATTTTTTATTTTCTATTTTGAAATTAAAATTTTGAAACTTGAAATTTAAAATTATAAATATGAAATTTGAAATATAAAATTTTAAATTTAAAATTTGAAACTTAATATGCAAATTTTAAAATTGAAATTTTAAATTTTAAATATTTTTTGAAATTTGAAATATACAATTTTAAATTTTTATTTAAATTTTTAAATTTAAATTTTAAATTTTAAATTTTAAATTTTAAATTTATAAAATTTAAAATTTGAAAGTAAAATCTTTTAATAAAATTTAAAATTTGATGAAGGGAGCTAAAGAATACTATAATTTTTTTCATTAAGTTGGAATAAATTATCATTTTACATAATTTTTTAGAATATAATATAAGCATTTTTTCAATATCTAAATATTTGATCATAGTGTTAAGATAAAAATAAATTTATAATGCATATATATTTTCCTTTTATTCTGTTATAAATATGCTAAATTAAATAATGCAGGTGTTCCGTATGGCAATTTTTCACCGACACGAGCAATTCAGTCCAATCGCTTGGGTGCATGAAAATCTCAAGCATTTGGAATTGACTTGTTTCTTTTTTTGAAGGATTTGGTTCTTTGGGTCTTGCCTTGTTGCTCAAAAATTTATTTAAACTTTAGACATTGCATGTTTCCAGTGTCAAGGATTCGGGCATAACTTATGTACGTAAATCAAACTTACTTATAGTTGAACTATATCTTTAGCTGTATGTTATCACTACTTTTATGTATTAGTAGCATATATTTGGATTTTAAACTTTTGATTTGTTTAGATAGTGTTATAATATATTCCATTTATATATTTAAATTAAATTTTCTAAAAATATTATGAGAAATCAAAAGGAGTAGGAAGTTGGATAATAAATTAAAAATTTCTACAGTTTAGCTAATTATTTCAAAATATAATTACAGTTTAGCTAATTATTTCAAAACATAAGAATAAGATTTATGCATTCTCATAAATATTTTTTTTTTATTTTTTTATTTTTTTTTTGCAGTTCAATTCTCAGCTATACTTTGGCTACGTTTGTTTCGTGGTTAGTGAATGGAATAAGAGGGATATCCCTTATCCCTCCAAACGTACCAGAAATAATAAAAATATCTTGTTTGGTATAACAAGAATTACGGTTCCAACAGTAAAATATCATTATATTTTGCTTTCCTAATTTACCTCTAGCACACTACCCGAGACCAACTTGATTTTGCTTTTAATTTTGATTTTATCTTATTTTTTTGTAAAGTTTTAATCTATTAATTAAAATAAAGGAATTAGAATTTAACAAATAAAAAAATTAGAGCAAGTAAAATATTAAATTAATATATTATTTTAATAAAATAAAATTTGATTTTAATTTTGTTTTTGATTTTGATTTTATCTTATTTTTTGTAAAGCTTTAATCTATTAATTAAAATAAAAAATTAAATTTTAACAAATAAAAATTTAGAGCAAGTAAAATATTAAATTAATATATTATTTTAATAAATATACTTTGATTTTTATTTTGATTTTATCTTATTTTTTGTAAAGTTTTAATTTATTAATTAAAATAAAGAAATTAGAATTTAACAAGTTTTATTACATAATAAAGCTTGAGGCAAAAAGATCATTTACCTTAGCTAAACCTTTTTATTCCTCTTATTTTTCATTATCATACCAAACACAAAATATCTTATTTCTGTAACCATCCAAACGCTATATAACTAGTATTTCCTTATCCCATTACCGGTACCTAATAGTTTTTTTAAGATGCAAGGGTAATTTGGCGGAGGATACTGGGATTCTCATAACTTGTCTCTCAAGCAGTTGGTTTAAATAATGGTGCACGATTTTTCTTGGAAAAGATTTAAGTATGACTTCGAGTTGCAACTTCATTAAGAATGATTACCATCTGATATGGAGACTACTCTCTATTTTCCAGAAATAGTTTTAGAGAAGGTTAAGCAATTGCAACAATCTTTCCCACACATTATTTTGCTTCAATTGCATGAAAAATAATATTGTTACTCCTAAACCATTGGCATGTTAACAAATAATTAATGATGATGATGATTAACTAGACATTTATTAGTTTGATTTTATTTTTAGCTATCTTTAGCTAATTTATTGTTGACAAAGGTGTTTTGTGAAAGTTAGTTTGAGTTTTGATCGCTTAAGGTGTGTTTGTTTCAGTTTTTTATTTGTAGGAAAAGAAAAGAAATAATTTGGTTCAGTTTTTTATTTGTAGGAAAAGAAAAGAAATAATTCCGCCCCACTCGGTTGGTTGAAAAGAAAATAAATAAATACTTATTTTGTTTTATTATATATTAACATATTATATATAGAGAGAAAGTTGGACGGAAATACTATCGGCAGTAAACGAATTTTATTGCTACCGATTTGTTTTCGATAACCGATACCATTGAATATGATCTAGAACACTAGAACTATTTATAAATCAAATTTTAAATTTTTTAAACATCATTGACTTAATAATCAGGATTATAAAATTTATAATTTTAAGGATAGATATAAGACATTTGCTCGTTTAATCGTGTAAAAAAATTTAAATTAATTAAATTTTGGTTAGAAATTTCTTTAAACTATTTAAAATAATATCTATACTCTTGATTTTAATTACAAGATTTCTATCATCACTTTTTAAAGAGTATGTAACTTTAAATTTTCAAAATAAAAAGTTAAAATTTAAAATTTAAAATTTGTTAAAGTAGAAAATTTAAATTTTAAAATAAAATTTTAAATTAAAATTTTGAAATTAATATTTTAAATTTTAAAATAAAAAACTTTAAATTTTTAAGTTTAGAATTTGAAAAATAAATACTATAAAATTTAAAAAGTTAAAATTTGAAATTTGAAATATTAAATTATAGAATTTTGGAATCTAATAATTTAAAGTTTAAAATTTAAATTTTGAAATTTGAATATAAATTCAAATTATAAAATTTACAATTTAAAACTTAAAATTCAAAATTTAAAATTAAAATTTAAAAATTTAAATTTAAATTAAAATTAAAATTAAAATTAAAACTTCAAATTTCAAATTTTTAATTTTGAAATTTAAATCTTATGATTAAATTTTGAAATTTAATATTTAATATTTAAAAGTTTTTAATTTTAATTTTATTTTTATTTTTATTTTAAAATTTAAAATTTAAAATTTAAAATTTAAAATTTCATATATCTTAGAAGAGACAGAGTTCAAGAATGATAGAATATTTTTTTTGATTGAAAAGAATGACAGAATATTTTTTTTTTTTATTGAAATAGATTCTTATTTTATTTTTAAAAGTATAAGTTAACTATATTTTAAAAAATATATATATATTTTATCTGTTAAATATTTTAGAAAATATTTTTTATTATTTTACAAATCTATATCTTATTTATACAAAATACTATTTGATATTTCGGTCACATCAAGAAGTGCTGTGTGAAAGAGCCTAACAAAATCCAATGTTGTAAACCGATTTTAAAATAAATATATAAAATAAATTTATATAGTACAATAAATTATTTAGATATTTTATATTATATATATTATATTATATTTTATTTTATAATATTAATGGTTAAATATTCTTTTAATTTTTTAAATATTATATGCGGTGTATAAAGTATTAATACGCATCAGGTGTAAGCAAAAATTCTTTCTCTTATAAAATTATGAATGCATCCTGTTTAACATTCTTTACACCAGATATATATATTTGTATATACACCACATAACTACAATCCTTTAATACAGATTTAATTATTTAATACAAGTAGTGGCATATAAAGTATTAATATTAATATACACTAGATGTATGTAATTTTTTTTTTTCTCTCATCAATTTTAACAAGACAAAGATACATTCACCTATTCTAAAATTTGAAATAAATCCTCCAACTTTAACTTTTTAGTTAAAAAATTATTTATAGAATAATTATCAAAACAAAAAAATTAATTTAATTTTTAAATAAAATTATTAGTATAATTTAACTTTACATATACTAAAGATTAAGAAAATATTAATAAAAATGTTATTTTTTATAATAAATATAAGACTACTTTATAATTATTTTTCTTTGTATTTCTTTAATTATAAATTTTTTAATCCTAAATTTAAATAATTATAAATTTTAATTATCTAAAATAATATCTACTCGCAGCATAGTGCGCGGATTCTATACTTGTTATTATTTTATTAAAGAAGGGTTGGGAGACCTCGCAGCCCCACCGGACTCTTCACTTGTCTCTTCACTTGTCTCTTTATATATAAAATAATTAATTAATTATATATAATTAATTTATTTTATTAATAAATTTTATAATAAAATTTAATAGATGCGATGTAAATCATATGTGTACATTTTATACCGTACAAAAAATTATCGTCCACCATCCCATCTTACTTTTCTTAATTATTGATAAATTATTAATTGCGACAGATAACTTAGATTATATAATAAATTTTAAAAATTTTACGTAATATATATATATATATATATATATATATATATATATATATATATATATATAAGTCCGACTGTAATACTATTGATGAGGCACCAAATTTTTATCCATTGAATAAAATATTGTACGGTTGGAATTATTGTGATCCTCTAAAAATTTTATTATTCAGCCAACCACTCACTAAATCCTAGAGGATCACTATCTTTCTAACCGCACATCTCTTAATCCAAGGGATAAAAAATTGGTAGCATCAATTACTTGTGCTATCGATAGTATTTCAGCCTATATATATATATATATATATATATATATATATATATATATATATATATATATATATATATATATATATATTATATATATAATAATAATAATAATAATAATAATTTCTTCATATTATTTTTAATTTTTTAATTTTTTTTTATAAAATAATTTAATTACTAAATAATTTAATTTTAAAAATCAACCCTATATATATCAGGCCAGACCACAATCTCCTTGTATTCCTTGTATGGTTTCCTGAAACAAAGTTTACCACGCTTGATCCGGAGAATATTATTTGGTCCTTCGTTACTAACTCCGCCTCAACCGCATTCCGCTGGAAAGGCTTTATGTCTGCAATTGCCGCCTCGACCGACTGGATCCGGAGAATATTATTCGGTCTTTTCGTCACGAACTCCGCCTCAACCGCATTCCGCTGGAAAGGCTTTATGTCTGCGATTGCCGCCTCGACCGACTCCTCCTCCTTGACCGTCGTCGACCTACCACGCCGCCACTCCGAGGAAACTCGCATTCTCCCCTCTTTGGCCGAGCGGTCTCATTTGGCTACCCGCCCTCACTTACGGGCAGAGTGAGGACATTAAGACCTACGACATCCTTCCGGAGGTAGATCCATTGAAGACATTCCGCGTCTTCGCAATTATCCGATCGGGACCGACGCTGCAGCTGAGGATTTTCTGCTCTGGTGGAGATGACTAGAGCCATAGCAGAAGCTTCCAGATTTATATTACCAACCGGCACAATTAGAGTTGTATTTTGGCGTTTGCCGAGCTAGGTTACCAATTACAATGTTATCTCATATAGAATTTTGGAAGAAACAATGTTACATTGTTATTCGAAACTTGAAATTTTGAAATTTGAATACCATTTGAATTTTGAAATTTTGAAATTTTAATTTTTTAAAAAAATTGAAATCTCAAATTTGATTTTTTTTTATGTTCAAACTCAGCTCATTTAATTTTGAGTAGAGCTCAAACAAGTTGAATTAACACAAGTAGGCTCTTTCACCAGCCCTAGTATCCAGATTCACATTACCCACCAGCAAAATATTAGGTGCACTTACATTTTTAATTATAGCCGTTAAAATTTGAAATAAGTAATTTAAATTTTAAATTTTAAAATTTAAAATTCAAAACTTTCAATTAAATTTGAATTTTTAAAATTTAAAATTTGAAATTTGAAATTTGTAATTTATAATTTATAATTTATAATTTATAATTTATAATTTGTAATTTGTAATTTGAAATATTGAATTTTAAAATTTGAAATTTAAAATAAAGAATTTAAAATTTAAAATTCAAAACTTGTAATTAAATTTGAAATTTTTAAACTTGAAATTTGTATATAATTTATAATTTGTAATTTGTAATTTGAAATTTGAAATTTGAAATATTAAATTTTGAATTTTGAAATTTGAAATTTGAAATTTTGAAATTTGAAATTTGAAATTTGAAATTTGAAATTTAATATTTTCTATTTTTTATTTTCTATTTTGAAATTAAAAATTTGAAACTTGAAATTTAAAATTATTAATATGAAATTTGAAATATAAAATTTAAAATTTAAAATTTGAAACTTAATATGCAAATTTTAAAATTGAAATTTTAAATTTTAAATATTTTTTGAAATTTGAAATATACAATTTAAAATTTTTATTTAAATTTTTAAATTTAAATTTTAAATTTTAAATTTTAAATTTATAAAATTTAAAATTTGAAAGTAAAATCTTTTAATAAAATTTAAAATTTGATGAAGGGAGCTAAAAAATGCTACAGTCCGAATTGTTTAAACACAGTTATTATTAAAATGCTTAAACCGAGTTATTATTACTAATGTCTGTCTCTTATATAATACAACTCAATTCCTATTCGCGATCTTGGACTATTGGGTGTCATATACATTCCATCCACAACGGGGGTCACATGCACTCCACCCATAATGATTATTGGCTTTCATTAGCCGGAAAGTCACGCTCTATCCGCTGAATCAGCCGAGAGGATCACCCATTTTAGAACTAGTCTAGCTCTAACACGTTTAACCCTCTTAACCTCTTGAATTTTACTACCATCCAAAATGTTATAGTCGGATTAAGAGATTTAGCTCTATTATATCATTTATATGTAGAACTATTTTAAATTTCGGAAATGCCACGATTTCATAAATAATTTCAATTTTATTTTCCAGTTTGTCTTCTGTTTTATTTTATTTTTTATAATTTTTTTCTTCTGTAAGTCTAAGTTTTTTTTTGCTCCAATATGTTTCAGTAGAATAACTGCTTTATATATATATTTTTCTTCTTTTTATGTTAGTATTCTTTTGGTGTATCCTTAGTAAATTAATAATTTATTTATATGTTTTTTTTTGTTTATATATATATATATATATATATATATATATATATATATATATATATATATATATATATATATATATAATTAGGCTAGATTACTATCGATAGCACCGAGTTATTGGTGCTATCAAGTTTTTAGCCTTTGGATTAAAAAATGTGTGGTTAAGATGATGGTGGTCCCCTAGGGTTTACTAGATGGTTGATTGAATAGTAAAAATCTTGGGAACTACTATAATCCCAACCGCATATCTTTTCATCCAACGGCAGAAAATTTGATAGCACCAATTGCTTAGTGCTATCGATAGTATTTTAGCCGAACTATATATATATATATATATATATATATATATATATATATATATATATATATATATATATATATATTGTATTCTTACTGAATTAAGAATAATTTATATGTGTAATAATTTAGAATATTTTATTTTTAATAAATAAATTAAAGGTGATTTTCAGCCTGAGTTTGGGTTCAAAAGACCTATATTGACCTACTTAGTCAATCGCCGGTATGCAAATTGCACAATTTACGAGGCAAAAAGACTATTTTCTAATCCGGACATGATCTTGAAAATCCGAGATAACCGTTGTGATCGTCTCGTCAAACTGAGCGAGATTCATATTCAGCACATTTTGATCTGACGGTCGGATCTTCCAGAAATCTGTGAAGAAGCGGGTGAATTACCGTGACTAATGTGACGCATTGCGTACAGTGTCACTTAAGTGATTACTGTAAATGAACAGTAACCCCAATTTCAGGACTTCGTCAGATGTAACGTTGACTGATTTACTATTCGGACTCCGAACATAGCAATCCAGGTAGTCGTTTTGATCGGTTTCATCTATCTAAACGCAATGGCGCTGACGGAATTTCAGTTTGACGACCCTGGAGTCTCGAAAAACGTAATAAACTGTATTTTTGTACAGTAATCATGGACCGAGATTTTATCCAGGCATCGCGTCGAGAAACGAAAATCGCTATCTTGTAGACTTCGACGTGCCGGACGTCGTGGCGAAATCTGTTTTTCGTTTCGACCACCGAAACGCCTCGAAAAGCGTGAATTACGGTGAAAAATGCGATATTTTGCGAAATAACCCAAATATTTTTTCTCCGTAAAGCGTGCCACTTACAGGGTAGGGACTAAACTGTAAGAGAAGCATTTTTGGTAAGGGACTTAAGTCCAAATTCTGTACAGGGGAGGACTTATTGGCATATTGTTACAATATGCATATTAATACATGCATTGTTGATGCCTCTTGGAATCCCCTCACAACCGTTGGTGCCTCTTGCAACCGACGCCTTCTCTACCTCCTCCAACCGTCGCGCCGTGCGCCGCTGCCGTTGCCGTCGCCGGAGAAGCCCAAGAAGGACAAGAAAACCTTAGTGTTCTCGGGTGGATGTTGTGGGAGGCATACTTGTGGTGTTTTGGTTGCTCCAAGTTGGTTCTGAGAACTCCTCTGTGAAGCCGCAACCGAGCCAAGGGTTCCTCGACGGTCTCCGCCGCCGTGCGCCGCCGCGGGCCATCTCCTTCTTCCTTGAAGATTCCGGCGAGGTGAGTTCTGGAAAATGTTTCTTTTAAATGGCCCAAGGTTGTGTTCATCATGTTCCTGACGTCGAGGGGAACATCATGTTCCTGACGTCATGGCCCAAGGAAGTGCAATCTCGGCCAGATCTGTGGCCGAGCTCCATCCGACCGTTGAATTAGAAATCAGAGACGTCGGATTGTGCCCTTTTGGTGACTGTAAGATCACCATCGAGTTCGGTGGCCATCGGCTAAGTAATCGGGCCGCGCGAGAAAGCCCTAGAACCGAGTTTTCTTCACTTTCACCGAGCTTCGCCGTCCGGCGCCGCCGCTCACCCGCGCAGCCGGCCACCACCTCAGCAAGCTCCGTGGCACTAAGAGGAGTGCATTGGTCCAAGTTGGAATGCTTTTGGTGCACTAGTTGGAGATCCGCCATTAGAGCCTCCATCTTCCCCGAGCTCGAGCTCCGGCGATTGCCGCCGCTCCTGGCCGCCGCCCAGTGACCCAGGTATGGTCGTTTTGATCATATGAAGCTTCTCATGCATTTTCATGAAGCTTTTAGCGTGGAGTTCTCAACCTCTGTAGTTGCACTTTGAAGCTTGACCGAGCTCCTCCTCCGGCCGCCGCCGACGCATCTGGACGCCGGACAACCACTCAGGTAGGCTTTAAACACCTTATTAAAGATTTCCATCAATTTAGTTTGAGTCAAAAGCTACTGGAAGAAAAGTTCTTCCAACTTGATTCCTTAATGGATTTTTGTGGGTGTTTCTCGGCCACCGCCGTATCCGGCCGCCGGCGCCGGGACTGGCCGAGTCCAAAGTATTTCTGGGAGTACCTTTGCACTGATGCTTGCCTCTGTTGGCCTTGTGATATAGGTTTGGTCCCAACTTGTGCAACCCGAGCCTTGTGCTTAGTGTGGCGTTGCTCCGGCCAACCCTCCGGCCACCCTCCGGCGCGCCACAGGTGAGCACAGTCCCTCTCTGTCCCTCTTAAGCATGATGCTCTAGTTATATTTCAGTTTGGTCCAATAGAATATATGAAGTAGCAATTTCATGTAATTGGGCCCTAAATGTTATGGGCCAACTTTGTAATTGGGCCCTATGCTGGCCCAATCCAGTGAGAACGAGCTTCGTCTCGTCATAACGGACGCGCTGAAACTTACGGCGTTGTCTCTGGATTCCTGGTTTTAGAGAACGAGACGTTTTTGTATTCAAGTTTAGTAAAAGTATGCTATTTAGAATAATTTATGGACTAAGTTGCAATTGTAGCATGCCGGCTGTCTTTAGACAGTATTTACGCACCGTCTAGTCAGTTTATTAGAGTTCCGTGGGTTTTTGTTGAGCGGGAATCGGATCCCGTTCCGTAAATTGGCGAAATTGCCGGTTTTACGGTTTCAGGCGTGAGTTCCGCGTTTTCGGTTTGGATTTCTGGTCGCCAGTTGTTGCCTCTGGTTATCCCCGACACTGTCCTGGCGGGACCAGTATTTTTGGTATTTCGTCGGGAGACTCCGAAGCCGAATTGGGCTTTTCGGGAGTTGAGCGAGTAGTTATGGCAACATCTGGACATCGAAAATTACGATTTTGCCCCTGTCTGCCCGAACGTCAACGCTATGATATTTAGGGGCAGCAGGTGTCGTTTCGCGGTATTTTAATCTATATTTTAAAATTTATTTGAAACAAATTAAAACTATATATATATATATATATATATATATATATATATATATATATATATATATATATATATATATATATATATTCCACCAATAATCATTTAAATTTAAAATATAGATTAATTTAATTTAATTAAAGCGGATAGGAATTGATAGACAAAATAAGAAAAAATAAAACAATATTTCTAGATATTTAATCTCAGTATTTTAATAAAAAAAAATTACATTTTCTTGGTATTTAATCTCCATATTTAATAAAAAAAAATTATTTTAAGAATAAGATTAAATAATAGTATCTTGCATTTAATAAAAAAATTATTTTAATGTTAACATCAAATAACAATATTTTATATAACAGCAAATAGAGTATTTAATAAAAAAATTTATTTTAAAGATAAAATTAAATATAGTGTTTTACATAAGTAACCTAATAAATTAAGAAAAGAATAAAAAAAAAATTTAATATTTAATCTCGATATTTTAATAAAAAAATTATATTTTTCAAATTGTATGTTAAGAAACATATATGAAATATATTTACAGTATAAAATATATAAAATTTATTTAAAGGCAAATTAAAATAAAAAAAATTAATTAATAAATATATTGATATCACCTATAACTATTTAAAATATAGATTTATATAATTTAATTTAAGAGGATAGAGCTAACAAACGAAATAAAAAAATAAAAATATATTTCTTTTGATATTTACTCTTAATATTTTAATAAAAAAATTAGTTAACAAATATAATAAACTCAATATTCATAATGCATCTGTCTTAATTAAATGCTACTTAATTTTAATTAGCCAACATATATAATGTAATGATATAAAATACTATTAGCTCGGAAATTATTTTTACTATAGTTGTGTAAATTATATAATGAGGTGAATATAATTTAATTGCTAGTTTAAATACATTAGTAAATTAATATTTTTTTCTTTTAAATAAATATTTTTACATTTTTTATTTTTTTATTGAAAAAAATTAAATAAAATAAAAGAATATACTATTAATAACTATTTAAGAAATAAATTTTACATTTATTTTTTTTCTAATTAAAAAAAATATATAAAAAAAATATATTTTGTTTTTTAAAAAACCTACTTGCCTTAAAGAAAAACACTTTCCTCCGCCCCGCCCCAACTCCACGCCGTCTCACTTCCGCCTCCTCCCAACCCGGCCGGGCCGCGTTCCGCTCGTCATCTTCCTCGCCCCAACTCCACGCCCTCTCACATCCGCCTCCTCCCAAGCGGGCCGGTCCGCGTGCCGCTCGCCACCACCAGTTTTGTGTATTAATTTGTGAGTTTGTGAGTTGTGATTTTTTTTTATTAAGTTGGAATAAATTATCATTTTACATAATTTTTTAGAATATAATATAATTATCTTTTCAATATCTAAATATTGATCATAGTATTCAGATAAAAATAAATTTATAATGCACACTTTTGTGTATGTGCCTATTTTTTCTATTTAGTTAAAAATAAAATTAAATTAATTTTAAAAATTCTATAGTTTCACATGTCATTTATCAGTAATTTAGTATCGATAATTATAAAATAGTTGCTCAACTATGATTTCATTAACTTTAAACAAATAAATTTAAAAATAATTTTTTTACATAAATATAGAGATATAAAATCATATCTATTTTTTTGATAAATATTTTGATAAGAAATTTATATTTTTGTAAACCTACCTTCATATAATTTAAAGTTGATAAATATTTTGATAAGAAATTTATATTTTTGTATACCTTCCAATAGCTAGTGAAAAATAGCAAATATCAGCATTGCAACTTTATTAATTTAATATTTATAAGTTTTGTTTATAAATTTAAATATAAATTTATTACTTAAAATTTTAAATTAATTCAAAATTTTAAAATTTAGGTATATATTAAACATATATCGTAGATGAAAAATGTTTATATTATAACTAAATTAGAATGTATAAAATTTATTTGAAAACAAATTAAAACTAGAAAAAAAAAATATATACATGTTCCACCAATAATCATTTAAATTTAAAATATAGATTAATTTAATTTAATTAAAGCGGATAAAAGTTGATAGACAAAATAAGAAAAAATAAAAGAATATTTATAGATATTTAATCTCGGTATTTTAATAAAAAAAATTACATTCTCTTGGTATTTAATCTCCATATTTAATATTTAATAAAAAAAATTATTTTAAGAATAAGATTAAATAACAGTATCTTGCATTTAATAAAAAAATTATTTTAACGTTATCATTAAATAACAATATTTTATATAAAAGCCGATTGGGTATTTAATAAAAAAATTTATTTTAAAGATAAAATTAAATACAGTATTTTACATAAGTAACCTAATAAATTAACAAAAGAATAAAAAAAAAAATCTTTAATATTTAATCTCGATATTTTAATAAAAAAATTATATTTTTCAAATTGTATGTTAAGAAACATATATGAAATATATTTACAGTATAAAATATATAAAATTTATTTAAAGGCAAATTAAAATAAAAAAATTAATTAATAAATATATTGATATCACCTATAACTATTTAAAAATATAGATTTATATAATTTAATTTAAGATGATAGAGCTGACAAACGAAATAAAAAAATAAAAAAATATTCCTTTGATATTTAATCTTAATATTTTAATTAGCCAATATACACAATGTAATGATATAAAATACTATTAGTTCGAAAATTATTTTTATTATAGTTTTGTAAATTATATAATGAGGGGAATATAATTTAATTGTTCGCTTAAATAGATTAGTAAATTAGTATTTTTTCATTTAAATAAATATTTTTATATTTTTTATTTTTTTATTGAAAAAAATTAAATAAAATAAAAGAATATAGTAATAAATTTTACATTTATTTTTTTAAAAAAAATAATATATTTTATTATTTAATAAAAAAACAATATATTTTATTTTTAAATTTTTTTTATAAATAATTTTATTTTATATTATAATTTTAAAAATAATCTCTCGTAAAGTCAAATTATAAAAATAGGCTTTTATATACGGTGAACCATTACCACTTTTAAAAGTGCATATAGAAGACATGATATTTTTAAAATTTGATTTATTTTTAGTTTAAATATATTTTTTTGATTTAAATAATTATTATTGGTATAATTTGGTTTTGTTTTGATTTATTTTTTCGACAAAAAAAATGAAAATATTTGTTTAAAAGGAAAAAAATATTTTAAAATTAAATTTAAATTTGATTATTTAATTTATTTTCTACATTTATTTGTTTCTATTTATTTTTAATTTAAATTTGATTCTTGATTTAAATAGTTATTAGTTGTATGAGTTTATTTTTTAATTAATTTATTTTTAAAATTTGATTTATTTCGATTTATTTTTAATTTTAGATAATTTAAAAATATAAAAAGATATGAAAAGATATATTAATATTTAATAACAAAAAAAGATTATCTATTAAAAAAAATATATAAAATTTAGTTTCATTACATAATTATTAGTAGCATATTTTTTTATTTCTTTTAGGATTTCGTCTTTCAACTTATATATATATCGGTTTTTATATATAGTATAAATATAGATATTATATTAAATTTAAAATTTTAAAATATAAATTTAAATATAATATCGAATATTTATAATATATATATAATATAAATATAAATCTATATCTGAACTCAAATTTTTCGATTTTTTTTTTTTATATTTGTATTTAAAATTTTATTCTGTTAGTATCGAATAAATTAAAAAGTGGTGAATGGTTCACCGCTTATAAAAATCTATTTTTATAAATAAATTTTATAAAAAGTTATTTTTTAAATAAAATTTGTTAAATACTAGTTTCCGCTTATAAATACTAGTTTCCTAATAAGCCTATATTTTGTAAAACCCCTACTTGCCCTACAGAAAAACACTTTCCTTCCTCCCAGCGCTCGTCATCTTCCTCGCCACCACCAGTTTGTGAGTTGTGATTTTGTAAATTTGTGTATTAATTTATAGTTTTTGCCGAATCCGAATTAATTAACTATCATTACTGCCGAAGAATTAATGGAAGAATCGGCGGCACCAAAGAAAAGGCGAACACTTGCGGAGGCGGAGGCGGAAGATCACATCGGCGCTCTTCCCGATCATCTCCTCCACGAAATCCTGGCCTTCCTGCCTACCCGCCTCGCCGTCAGCACCTCCCTCCTGTCCCGGCGGTGGCGGACTGTCTGGACGACGGCTCCCGACGTCTCCTTCACCGAGCTCTCCCGCTTCCCGGGCTTCCCCTCCTTCGTCGACTCCGTCCTCAGCCTTCGCGACTCTGCCATTCCTCTCCGCTCCTTCTCCCTCGTCGTGTCTGACGACGATGCCGACGCCTTCTCCTTCTCCGACCCCGCCCAACTCCACTCGTGGATGATCCGCTGCGCCGCCAATCCCGCCCTGCAGCGCCTCACCATCCGTCTTCCCTTCGGCAGTTTCGCTGCTCCCCGTCGCTTCGACGTCCCTTCGGCAGTCTTCCACCTCCCCTCGCTGAAGTTGCTCCGACTCCGCCTCTCGGGGGAATCCGCGCGAATCGATTGGCCCGCCACTGCTTTCTTACCTTCTTTAGAGACGCTCGATCTCGCGAGAATGAATTTACGTCTAATCGCCAGCGACGCCATCTCGAACAGCTGCCCGGCTCTCAAGTACTGGAAGATGTCATTCGAATCCGAAACTCCCGAACTCGGGGTAAAGTGCCCGCTCCTCGAAGCATTCGAGATCCGGACCCGCGCCGGGCCGATGGGGGGCCTTAGTATCTGCGGGTGCAACATCAAGAGGTTGAGAGTGCATCAGAAGAACTTGGAATCCTCCGGGCCGGCTTATCTGAAGCTGTCGGCCCCCGCACTCCAGACATTGGAGTGGCAGGGCCCGCTGCCGCACTCCGCGTCCGTCGACTCCCTTCCGGACTCCCTCACCTCCTCTCTCACGTTGCTGACGGCGCTGGAGCTCCTTTATCTCGACGAGAACATGTTGCTGAATGGCGATCTTTCCCTGCTTGGATTCAATCGGTTGCTCCTGCCGTATTGTAGGGAACTTGAGGTATGGTTTAACTAATTAACTTCGAGCACAAGCCAAACTAAAATTAAACTTTAAACTCCTGTTCTCTCGTGGAAAGTTATAAAGTAAGTTAACCGAGAACACTTCAAGACAAGAATAGGCCCATCTCCACACCACACCGAGAAGGAGGACAAATTTTATTCCATTGTAATGCCATTTCTAATGTAAAATTTATACAATTAAAAATAGCATATAAATTATGATATAAATTTGTGAGATTCTTCGCTTTTATACATTTGTTTGGATATTAATTATTATTCGATGATGATCATAAGATATAGATGTGACGAAAATATCGTAAAATTTAAATTCTACGGACTTGAAATTCTAGTAAAAAATTAAGTTTTATTTTAGAAATCCTAAAGTAACTATACAATAGAATTATTCTAGAAATAAAAAGGTACTTCTAGTCCCACCTTCCATCTTATTTTCGATGATCAATTTCTTAATCGATTCTCATAAATTCCTTTATGTTTTACGCTCAAATTTTTTTTTATTTCTGTCTAGCAAATAACTCATCATGTTGTGGCCATAGTCGTCAGTTTGAAAGAACTCGTTTTATTTATCTAGAATAGACTCTAATTTTTTACTTACTTCTAATACGATGACATTATATTTGATAATAATTGATAATCAATTACTTCACAAGATTAAATAATGCTATAATGATGCATATACATTTTCTTTTTATCCTGTTATAAATATGTTAAATTAAATAATGCAGGGGTTCGGTTTGGCAACTTATTATCGATACAATCAATTAAGTCCAATTGCCCGGGTGCATGAGAATCTCAAGCATTTGGAATTGACTTGTTTTTTTGGAGGATTTGGTTCTTCGGGTCTTGCCTTCTTGCTCAAAAATTTTTCTAAACTTGAGACATTGCATGTTTCTTGTGCCAAGGATTCAAGCATAACTTATGTAAGTCAATCAAACTTACTTATAGTTGAACTATATCTTTAGCTGAATGTTATCACTTTTTTTATGTATGAGTAGCATATATTTGGATTTAAAATTTTTGATTTGTTTAGATAGTGTTATAATATGTTCCATTTATATATTTAAATTAAATTTTCTAAAAACATTATGAGAAATCAAAAGGAGTAGGAAGTTGGATAATAAATTCAAAATTTCTACAGTTCAGCTAATTATTTCAAAATATATGAATAAGATTTATGCATTGTCATATATGGTTTTTTTTACTGTTTTTTTTTTTTTTGCAGTTCAATTCTCAGCCATACTTTCGTAGATTTTTTAAGATGCAAGGGTCATTTGGCCGAGGAGGATTCTGGGATTCTCATAACTTGTCTCTCAAGCAGTTGGTTCAAGTAACAGTGCATAATTTTTCTGGGAAAAGATTTGAGTATGACTTCTTAGAGTTCTTACCTGGAGTTGCAACTTCATTAAGAATGATTACCATCTCTGCTGATATGAAGACTACTTCCTATTTTTTAGAAATAGTTTTAGAGAAGGTTGAGCAATTGCAACAATCTTTCCCACATATTAAGATTTTGCTTCAATTGCATGAAAGATAATGTTTTTACTCTCAAACCATTAGCATATTAACAAATAATTAATGATGATGATGATTAACTAGACATTCATTAGTTTGATTTTATTTTTAGCTACCTTTAGCTAATTTATTGTTGACAAAGGTGTTTTGTGAAAGAATTTTGATCACCTAAGGTGTGTTTGGTTCAGTATTTGATTTGTACAAAAATAATAATAATAGTTCAGCCACACTATGAAAAAAAATAAATAAATATTTTTTTCTGTTTTATTATATATTATATATTATTTATATATTTATACATAATAATTACCATGTTATATATATATATATATATATATATATATATATATATATATGAGAGAGAGAGAGAGAGAGAGAGAGAGAGAGAGAGAGAGAGAGAGAGAGAGATGGATTAGAATACTATCGATTGCAAACAGACTATTGCTATTAATTTATTTTCGATGATGATGGAGCTTATGAATCGATGATCGACACGGTTGAATATGATCTAGACTACTAGAACAAAATTTATAATTTTAATGATAGATATGAAAAGTTTGCTCGTTTAACGGTGTAAAGAAATATAAATTAATTAAATTTTGGTTAAAAAAAATTTTAAGCTATTTAAAATAAGATCTATACTCTTTATGTTAATTACAAGATTTCTAACATTATTTTTTAAAGAATATTTATTTTTAGCCGTTTATTTTTATATTCATTTAATAGATAAAAAAAGAATATCGAAAAAATATAAAATTTAATTTTTAGATAGTTTAAATGGTGTAAAGTATATTTAACGGTTTCGATCGTCGTTTTGAAAGTTCCATCATCAGAAACAAATCGGTAATAGCTGCTCCTTTGTTACCAATACCATCCAACTATATATATATAGAGAGAGAGAGAGAGAGAGAGAGAGAGTTCGGCGAACTCTACTATGTTATCAATAGCATTTGTGCTATTAAATTTTGCGCCGTTAGATATACTTTTATATCATACTATTTTTCTGCTATTATCCTAACCGCACATCTTTTTATCCAAGGATCAAAACTTTAATAGCACCAATGACTTAGTAATATTAATAGCATAGGAGCCTCTATATATATATATATATATATATATATATATATAGAGAGAGAGAGAGAGAGAGAGAGAGAGAGAGAGTTAGGCTGGAATACTATTAATAGTCCGAAGTTATTGATGCTATTAAATTTTTAACCCTTTAAATAAAAGACGTGTGGTTAAAATAATAGTGGGCCATTGGGTTTAATAGATGGTTGGGAAATAGTAAAATCTAACGGATGAAAATGATCAAAGGGGTTAATCTAAAAGTAGAAAACTTGATAGCACTAATAATTTGGTACTATTAATAGTATAGTAGCCGGACTATATATATATATATAATATATATATATATATATATATATATTATATAATATATAAAGAAGAGAGAGAGAGAGAGAGAGAGAGAGAGAGAGAGAGAGCTAGGCTGGAATACTATTAATAGTACCAAGTTATTAGTACAAGCCTCTGCTGAGTACTTCTTCTGCAAGAATAAAGAGAGAAGGCGCCAATGCCTTGCCTGAGACCCAGGGAAGATTGGAAGTAACCTCCTACTACTAAATTCAACATGACAAAGAACCTCCCTTGCTGCAATTCGACCTTGAACTCGTCGAATGATGTCATCAAGGTAGGATATTTTGCATCGACCATAGTCAAGAGGGACCCCGAGATACCGGAAGTCATTGATGCTATTAAATTTTTAATTTTTGGATTAAAAAATATATGGTTGAGATGATAGTGGGCCTCTTGGATTTAATAGGTGCTTGAAAAATAAATAAAATCTAACAGATGAAAATGATGAAAGGGGTTGATCTAAGGTTATAAAACTTGATAGCACCACTAACTTAGTACTATTAATAGTATAGTAGCCGAACTATATATATATAATTAGATTATTTGTGTTATTAAGTTTCTGACTATTAGACGAAAAAAAAAAAAAAAAAAGTTGCTAAGATGGACAGTGGACCAATAGAATTTAGTCGCTGATTGAAAAAATAATTAAATTTAGGCTTAGGCTTGCTAAAATTATCTTGATACCGACCCATTAATATCCCTACTATTGATGAGAGATAAAGGGTAAGAATGGTATTCTGAAACTTTTAGGCAGTTTCAGTTAAAGTGCATTTGTGATAAGGAAAAAATAAATTTACAAAGACAAAATTGTTGAAAAAATAAATTTAATAATTTAAACTTTATACGAATAAATTTGACAAAATATTTATTTATAAAAAAATGTATAAAATTATGTCTATTTTTTACCTTCATTTACCTTAAAGTTGATAAATAATTTGATAAAAATTTATACTTTTATATATCCTTCTATGAATTTATAATTAATTAAAAAGAGCAAATATAAACCTTTTTGAAGTACACCTCCTGTCAATTTCTTTAGACATACAATTATCTAAAAATTAAATTTTATAAATTTTTAATATTATTTATTCGTAACAGAGAAGTAACTCTAAAATGAGCAGCTAAAAAAAAAAATTATAATAAAATAATAATAAAAGACTTAAATTTCGTGCGCTTTTTAAGCAAAATATTGTTTACAAAGCAACTGTTGCACAATAATTACAAGAAAAAAAATTAAAAAATAGAAAATAAAAATAAAATAGGATGAGTTGCTAAGCTGTGAAGATCACCACCTACGCACCAATGACGTAAGCAACTGAAAAAAATAAAAAGAACAAAACAAAAAAAAGGAATTATAAGAAATTTCTTTAAAAAGGAATGCCAATTCAAATCACATTATGATCTATATGATACCACGAAATTCATACTCCAAAATGCCAATTCAAAAACATACTATCTAAAGAGTAAATTGTACATTTGGTCCTCAAAACTATGGGTGCGTAACACTTTGGTCCTCAAATTTTAATTTGTTGTAATTTTTGGCTCGAACTTATAGAATCTACAATCGAGTCCTATAATCCAATTTAGTTGACTAAGTTTATATATATCGTAAACACAGAAGTGATGTAGCAGTGTTGTGATTGATGATCTGTCAATAATTAAAATGCTATATCACTTTCTCATCGGAGATGCGTCACCATTTAATGAAGTAAATTTGGTTGTGAAATTTAATTGCAACAACCAAGAATTTAAGTGCCGTGACACGGGATCGTACCGAAAACTTACCAGCACGGTACGACACGGTGCATGCCAGGCCATGCCGGGCCGTGCCGATGAGTGCCGATCACAAAAAATACATGCGTGTCGACACATAATGGCATGAAATATTTATTTTCTTTAGCAACAAAATTTTCTAATTATTTATTATGTATCTTTATCAAATATTTTGAGTTTTATTGAAAAAATTACTTAATAATTTTTTTAAAAAAAAATTTTGAGTTGTGCCATGGCTGTATCGTGTCGGTATCTTGTTGGCACGATACGGTACGGTGGATACAGTCCGTACCGATGAATACTTAAATCTTTGGCAACAACCCTGAAAATTCTAGCTAGTTTGTGGTGCACAGATGTACAGACGAACCAAGCGCAAACAATAATGTTTTTCTCTAAAGTATGGAGTTAAACTAAAACAATTTCAATATTTCGGTATCCCGAATATCGAACTTAAAAGTTTGAGGACTAAAATGAAACTTGATTGAAAGTTCGCGGCCTGGTTGCAACTTATTGCTGACGCTATATTTGGTTTAACTGCTATTAACTATAGCTGAAATGTTGAATTGTATATAATTCAGTGACACCAACAATCAAGTGAAAGTTGTAATGTATAAGGAGCGAAGTTTCTTCTTTTTTTTTCTCATTCAATGTATAGATAGAAAACTTTATTTCATATGTTCTGGTCCACGCGAAAGAAAGTTGTCAATCATGTATGTAATAGTCAGACAAAGTTCTGCAGCTATGGTCATCCTATAAATAGAGCAACTGTAACGACCCGGCCCACTAGCAATAATAACTCGTTGGGTCCAAACCACAACCTAAAATGCTTAAGCCCACTTTGCTAAAATCGATGCTCGATCGGAATCATAATTACTTCAACACTTCCGGAAAGACCGATTTGGCACCGGAAGCCACCGACGCGAAACGAGAGCCACTGGACCAGCCAGGACAGCGTCGGGAATAACCAGAGACAGGTAACAAAATCCATTCATCATTCTATTACATCGAAGTACGCGAAACTCGCGCCGAAAGCCGTTAAACCGACGATCGTTATCCGATTCCTGCTCAACGAAGACCAACGGACCTCTAACAAAAAGCTCAGAGATCACGTACACACTGCCCGAGACATACCACGAAGTCATATTGCAATCGAGACCCTAAGGTTTTCTAAATTTGCATAAATACACCCAATTAACCACTGTTTCAGTTCGTTCTCACAATCCGGGAGGTTTTAACCTACGCCGTAAATTCCAGTAGATAGATCTCGACGCAAGCTAACCAAGCACAGGAATGACAATAAAAATCAAAAAATTGCTCTAGCAAGACAGTAATTTTTGAAAAACAAAAAAAAAAATTCTAACCTCAAAGAGTTCAAATGGACTCCCTTGCCGATAGACATCGTTTTGCTTGCTTTGTTTACTAGAAAGGATGTTGGAAACAAGCGCTCGCCATGCAAGAAGCAAGACCCCGGTGCTTGCCATGGTTACCAACATAAAGTTAGTTGGTGGGATATGACCTGATGTTACTGCCCTGATGATAATTCCTGACTGCAAGACAAAATAAATAAACGGGAATTAGAAAGGCAAGTTAAGCAAAAGATATCGAAAATATTGGAAATTAGGGATATTTCTTTACTGACTAAGCAATCACTCCGCAAGAATTTGACCTAATGCCTAGCTTCTAGAACAGGATCAAGATTATTAAACTGAATCTACAAAAAATTCCTCGAGGAATCATAAGATACCTCGTTTAGAGAGTAAACTATATAGATAAATTTCCAGGTCAAAGATGATGAAGCAGATGAACTAATCTACTCTACATCAATTAAATTGCAAGCAAATGGAGTATTACTGGTATTCCAACTGCCCAGGACTTAGCAGCAGCAGTAATGGCTTTCATGGAACCATTCATCCCTTTTCCGTCATCCCCATAACCTTCGAGAAAGTAGGCACTAAGTACCCACCCTACGAAAACATCAACCCAATTATCATGAGGACCATCAAGAGTGAAACCCATTTATAAATTCAAATAAAGAGTGAAAAATTTCTAACCAGCAATGAAAGGATCGGCAGTCTTCAAAGTCTCAAAGTCGAGAACAGGAAGCCCATGGCTGAATCTTCCAACAGCCGAGAAAATAAGGAGGCAGAGAACATCCCCACCAGCCAAAAGAGCCACCTGCCTGAAAACCTAATCCCAAATTAGCGAGGATAAAATGCACCAAGAGCTCTCAAACTTTTCATCAAGTTTCAACTTGTTCCCCAATCTTTCAATTTCTTTGGGCAAACAAAGCCCTTGGTCTCTAAGCCATTGTGCGAGTATAGTTTGGTCACCAAACTATAATTTGATATATTAGGGGGCCCGATCTTCAAAATATTCTAATTCTAGTCCTGCTATTAGCTTCCGCCACTTATAGAGACGGGAATCCAATGTCATATGCCAAGTACCTATTCGTATGCTCGTCAACTACCTGTGTACGTCAAAACTCTTCATGATCTGTAGAATTAACTCTTTCCAAAGCCTTCATGAATCTAGATTAGTGTAGAAATAATGTATTGTTGTTGCTTGAAATAGTGATTGATGGACTTAGAAACAGTGGCTTGACATACCATGTCAGATTTTCATCTCTCTGGGTAATATAAGTGAAAGACGGAACTAAGATTGGACAAATCAAGTTTAGGGACCAAAGTGGAACTAATGCTAAAATGTACCTCAATTTCCGCAATTGGCATCTGAACCTCTGCATCCAATTACAATCTAATGCTTAGTGTTAACACTAGTTATGTAGACGTTGCATAAGCATTACTGTAACGACCCGACCCACAAGCAATAATAACTCGTTGGGCCCAAATCACAGCCCAAAATTCTTAAGCCCAGTTATTATTACTAGTGTCCATGTTTCATATAAACCCAATCACAATTCCATCCACATCCGATGTGGGAATATTAGGGGCGTCACAGACTCGCCCCATTTAGGCCTGACGTCCTCGTCAGCCCAAACACACACACAGCTGCCCAAGATCACCAGGCGATGTGAGACTCGTCTCGCTAGCCCGGTTATCTAGACCCAGGCTCAGCCGAGACTCGCCGCACACTTCCGGCTGGTTATTAGCTCTGATAATACATGAACCTGCACCACTAGCTCTGATATCATAATGTAACGATCCGACCCACTAGCAATAATAACTCGTTGGACCCAAATCACAGCCCAAAATTCTTAAACCCAGTTATTATTACAAGTGTCCATGTTTCATATAAACCCAATCACAATTCCATCCACATCCGATGTGGGACTATTGGGGGCGTCACAATTACTTTCCTCTTCAATGGATGAATCAAGGTAAAAGGGTACGAACCAAAACGACACTTTGCAGGCCCATTTGGAGCAATGCACGTAATTATGGTTGTGCAGCTCGGTTGAAGAATTTTCCTTTTGCTAAAGTTGCCTAGTCTAGTAGAAACCATAATTGTTCTGCTGTTAAACTCGCTAACTACACCTTAAATTCATGACATGCTTGCAAATGGTTTGACGAACTATCGTTCTTGTATCAGAAAAGACACTTTTTGCTAAGTAGTTCAGGAACTTTCGATCAAATTTATGAAATTAACAAACTTGAACTTGAAAAATAGATGTCATTACAAAAGATTAGGGATGATTCACATGGAACCAAATATAAAATGTTAAGCTTTAAATTTCTCAAATTAACGAACTATAACTTGAAAAAGGGATAAGATTACAGAAGATTAGGGCATAATTTAGCAGACCCAAATGTCATCAAAAGTGCTAAGGATTCTCGATCAAATTGCTCAAATTAACGAAAATTAGGACTAAATTTGAACGGATCCAAAGCCAAAAATTAAAGTTTCGAGCTCAGCTAGAAACATTGTGAATTAAAAGTGTTGAGAATTCACAATCAAATTTCTCAAATTAACGAATTAGAACTCGAAATGGGATAAGATTACAAAAAAATAAAAATTGTTGAGGATGCTCGATCATAGTTCATCAAATTCACAAACTATAAGAACAGGATGAAATCAAAGGCGATTAAAAGTGGGGTGAGAGGGGAACTACGCCGAGGAGAGGAGCTTCGACGAAATCCGGCGCGGCTTCTCGAACTGGATCACGCCTTCTAAGGGGACCTCGTCGCCGCCGCCGCCGCCGTGCTCCGCCGCGGAGAGGGGCGGCAAGGGGCCTGCAGCTTCGTCGGCGTTGGAGAGGGAGAGGCGAGGAGGAGGAGGAGCAGGAGGAGGGTTGGGGCTTCGTCCTCTTCTTCTTCCTCCGATTCTAGGGTTTCGGAGGGGGAATTTGGGGGTGGGTTTGGAGAAGAGGGGAGACGAGAAGGAGGAGTAGGGTTTGGGGAGGAGAGATGAAGGGGAAGGGCTCCTCCGCGCTGAGAGAGCGCCATTCGGAGCTTGGCTCAGCACCAACATCGCCTCCGTAGGATTTGTGCGCGTTGTGGGGGTGGGGGTGGGGTGGGGGGTGGGGTGTGCTTGTGAGCTTCCCGGGGCTAGGGATGCAAACGGATCCGGGTTGGTGGAGCTTCTGCCCGATCCGCTTCGAATGGGCAGTAAACGATAACGCTATTTAAAATATCCAATAATCAATATCCGATTCGGAACTTATCCGGACTCAAAAAAATGGGTGGTATATGGGTAAAAAAAATTCCTCATTAAAATTTCAGTTATGTCCGAATAGTTTATACTCATATTAGACTTTGATCCGATCCAAATTCGGTTCGAAATAATTTTCAAATTCGAATTAGGAGCTCCGGGGGGGGGGGGGGGGGGGGGGGGGGGTGGGCGATGCAATCGAATGGGCAGTAAACAACAACACTGTCTAAAATATCTAATAATCAATATCGGATCTTATCTGGACCCCAAAAAAGGGTGGTATATGGGTAAAAAAAAAAATACACATTAAAATTTTAGTTATGAATCCGAATACTTTATACTTATATCAGACTTGAATCCGATCCGAATCCGATCTTTTAATAAGTAAGGTTCGAAATAATTTTCAAATTCAAATTAGGAGCCGATGAAATTCTCGGGTGGTGTGTGTTTGTCAGCTTCTCAGGGCTAGGGATGCAAACGAATATGAATTGATGGAGCTTTCGTCTTGATCCATAAATGAACAGTAAATAATAAATCTGTCTAAAATATTCAATAATCAATATCCGATTTGAATCCTATCCGGATCCAAAAAAAAAATAAATGATATATGGGTAAAAAAAATTACCCATTAAAATTTCAAGTATGAGTCCAAATACTTTATATCTATATTAGACTTGGATCCGATCCGAACCCGACCTTTTAATTAGTATGTTCGAAATAATTTTCTAAGTTGAATTTGGAGCCGGTGAAATATCCGGGGTTTTGTGCTTGTGAGCTTCCCGGGGCTAGGGATGCAAATGGATCCAGATTGGTGGAGCTTCGAATGGGCAGTAAATGAAAAAACTGTCTAAATTATCCAATAATCCATCCCCCATTTGGACCTATCTCGGACCTATCCGACCCGAAAAAATAGATGTTTATTTCGTTGTTATCATGACATAGACACTTTATTCATGAGATATCATGTGGATTAAATTTAGTTGTGAATGTTGAATTTTATCATGATATTTAGTTGTCATTTATGTGAATTATTAAATTATTATTATTATCGATGTTAGTATTTTTGATTATGCATTCTGTATTTGTCTAGTCGTGCGTGTATAGAGAATATTCCTCCAAGTGGAGAAAAAAAAAAATTCACATAATTTGTTTCAACTCTATTTGTTTTTTCTTAAAAAAATTATATAACTTTTAAATTTCGAAACATGATAGCGAATTAAAAAATTTAGAATTTAGCTTGTATTCGACTTGTTTATTAAATAAGTAATAGATTTTGAGTTCATTTTAAACCGAACATGAATTGACTCGCGAGCATAGCTCAGATAAAATTAGTATATATTTAGAATTAGTGGCAGATAAAATTAGTCAGAAATAAAATCATATATAATTAAATAAAATTATTTAATGAATTATTTATTTTCATACTACTAGCAAAATAAATAAGAAATAATTTTTATTTAATTTTTTATCAATTATTTTAGTTGATTATTCACACCAATGCTCCAGCAGCATAAAATAGATCATACATCATTTAAATTTTTTGAATTTATCCAATGGTACACTGTAACGACCCGGCCCACTAGCAATAATAACTCGTTGGGCCCAAACCACAGCCCAAAATGCTTAAGCCCAGTTATTATTACTAGTGTCCATGTCTCATATAAACACAATCACAATTCCATCCACATCCGATGTGGGACTATTGGGGGCGTCACAGACTCCCCCCATCTAGACCCAGGCTCAGCCCAAACTCGTAACACACTTCCGGCTGGTTATTGGCTCTGATACTAAATGTAACGACTCCGTCCACTAGCAATAATAACTCGTTGAGCCCAAACCACAACCCAAAATGCTTAAGCCTAGTTATTATTACTAGTGTCCATGTCTCATATAAACCCAATCACAATTCCATCCAATCCACATCCGATGTGGGACTATTGGGGGCGTCACAGAGGATGCGATCATACCAGCACTAAAGCACCGGATCCCATCAGAACTCCGTAGTTAAGTGTGACCCAGGCTCAGCCCAGACTCGTAACACACTTCCGGCTGGTTATTGGCTCTGATACCAAATGTAACGACCCGGTCCACTAGCAATAATAACTCGTTGGGCCCAAACCACAACCCAAAATGCTTAAGCCCAGTTATTATTACTAGTGTCCATGTCTCATATAAACCCAATCACAATTCCATCCAATCCACATCCGATGTGGGACTATTATTAGTAGTGTCCATGTCTCATATAAACCCAATCACAATTCCATCCAAATTCCATCAAATCCCATCAGAACTCCGCAGTTAAGTGTGCTTGGGCGAGAGTAGTTCTAGGGGTCACTGTGCTTGGGCGAGAGTAGTTCTAGGATGGGTGACCCCCTGGGTGACCATTTTTTTTAATGTAACGACCCGACCCACTAGCAATAATAATTCGTTGGGCCCAAACCACAGCCCAAAATACTTAAACCCAGTTATTATTACTAGTGTCCATGTCTCATATAAACCCAATCACAATTCCATCCACATCCGATGTGGGACTATTGAGGGCGTCACATACACAATCAACACAGGTACATAACAAATCTCCATACATAATAACTATCAACTGGGCCAATGAATAATTAGAGTACGAACATTTTTGTGACGCCCCCATTAGTCCCACATCGGATGTGGATGGATTTGTGATTGGATTTATATAAGACTTGGACACTAGTAATAATAACTGGGCTTAAGCATTTTGGGCTGTGGTTTGGGCCCAACGAGTTATTATTGCTAGTGGGCCGGGTCGTTACATTTGGTATCGGAGCCAATAACCAGCCGGAAGTGTGTGATGAGTCTCGGCTGAGCCTGGGTCTAGATGACAGGGCTAGCGAGACGAGTCTCACATCGCCTGGTGATCTTGGGCTTGTGTGTGTGTTTGGGCTGACGAGGACGTCAGGCCTAAACGGGGGGAGTCTGTGACGCCCCCATTAGTCCCACATCGGATGTGGATGGATTTGTGATTGGATTTATATAAGACTTGGACACTAGTAATAATAACTGGGCTTAAGCATTTTGGGCTGTGGTTTAGGCCCAACGAGTTATTATTGCTAGTGGGCCGGGTCGTTACATTAGGCCCAACGAGTTATTATTGCTAGTGGGCCGGGTCGTTACATTTGGTATCAGAGACAATAACCAGCCGGAAGTGTGCGGCGAGTCTCGGCTGAGTCTGGGTCTAGATGACAGGACTAGCGAGACAAGTCTCACATCGCCTGGTGATCTTGGGCTGCTGTGTGTGTGTTTGGGCTGACGAGGACGTCAGGCCTAAACGGGGGGAGTCTGTGACGCCCCCAATAGTCCCACATCGGATGTGGATGGAATTGTGATTGGGTTTATATGAGACTTGGACACTAGTAATAATAACTGGGCTTAAGCATTTTGGGCTGTGGTTTGGGCCCAACGAGTTATTATTGCTAGTGGGCCGGGTCGTTACAATTTTCGTGTTTATAAATTATTTCAAGAAAATATCTGATTCCGTTAAATTTAATTTATAATATTAAAACCATCTAGAAATTAAATTTTATAAATTTTTATTTTATTTATTTATTAAAAAAATAGTTTCAAAGTAAACGATTAAAAATTAAAATCCTATAAAAAAATATTAATAAATTTAAATTTCAAATCAAAAATTTTGAAATAAAATTTTTTAATAAAATTTTATATAATTTAAATTATTCTCCCTATTAAACTTACGAACTCACCACATCCATCGTTAAAATAACTATTTTTAAAATTCTTTGATCTATAATATTAAAATAATTGTTTATACTTTCAAAAATATAAAAAACGTACGTAAATAATTATTATTATGATGATCAAATCAGCATGCACAAGTACTCTTCACATATAATAATTATCAAATCATTGGTCAATGAATAGTTAAATGTGCATTATGCCAAAAACAAAATTATTGGTATTAGGATGTTACCGGGTGAGATTCGAGACAAATTTTTAAGGGACAATTTCCTACATACCCCTAAAAATTTTCCTGTTTTCAGATTTACCCCTCTTAGAAGGCTAATATTAAAACTACCCTTCTTACGTTCCAACTTCTTTCCAAAATATCCCTGAAGTTAAACTCTGTTAGTGTACCGTTTGGAACTGCCGTTATCTGCGTGTAATTACTATTTTGCCCTTTCAAATATACCCTAAACCCTAAACCCTAAAACCCTAAACCCCTAAACCCTAAAACCCTAAACCCTAAACCCTAAAACCCTAAAAATCCTAAACCCTAAAACCCTAAACCCTAGAACTCTAAAAAAACCCTAAATCCTAAACCCTAAAACCCTAAACCCTAAACTCTAAAACCCTAAAAAATCCTAAACCCTAAACCCGGGCAAAATAGGTATATCAGATAGTTTTCAACTCCGATTATTATTTAACTCTAGTTTAACCCTAGTTAACTTAACAAAGAAAAACGGTAGGGGTATTTTTAATAACGGTGGAACGTATGAAAGGTATATTGGAAAGAAAAAAATAAGAAGGGTAAATCAGATATTTCTTCATATTTCAGGGGTACACAGGCAATTATCCCAATTTTTAATCCAAACTCGCCTACCAAACTCGAATTCGAATTAGACTTAGACGGATTTTAAAAATCTATATCCAAATTCGAACCGACCAAAAATTTAAAATCCAAATCCGAACCCAAAAATTCAAATCCGAAATAATTATTTTTCTTTTTCCTTTACAATATTTCAAAATTATTATATTAAATTTAAAATTTTAAAATATAAATTTAAATATAATATCAAATAATTATATTTATATATATTATATAAAGTAAAATCAATTCGGATTCGGATCGGATTCAGGTACAATTAAAATCCATATCTAAATTCAAATCTGTCGGATTTTTATATTTTATATCCATATCCGTTTAACATCAAATAAATCCATTCCGTTCAGATTCGAATAAAATTTCGAATATCCGTACCCATTGACATCCCTAATTGGTATTACATATGCAAGCTCAGATAGGCATTCTCACATTACTGGTACAAGCTCTGAGCTCACAAATAGTATGAATAAATAAGGGTTAATTGCATACAGCTCCATGTAAACATATCGAATAGCAGATATATCCCTACAAAATTCAACTTTTCATATTTATCCCTTCAAAAATTCAATGTTATTCATATATATCCCTCCGGTTTATTATCGTTAATTCACTGTTTATTTTTTAACAGATTATATGTGAAATGACAGTTTTGCCCTTTCAAAAATATCCCTCCAAAAAATAATACAGAAATATCTGAAAAGATAAAAAAATAAATTTACCTCACTAACTAATCAAGATTAAGTATTTAATCTATGGTTAACTAAATTTTTCTAACAGAGCTAGACGGTAGGGATATATATGAATAACATTGGACTTTTGAACGGATAAATATGAAAAGTAAAACTTTGTAGGGATATATCTGCTATTCGATATGTTTACAGGGAGTCGTATGCAATTAACCCAATAAATAAACTATCTCTATATTTTGCATTGTAATCAATTTTTTCATGCAACAGGAACTTTGCAGCATATGTCCATGACTTCGTCGAAAGGGGCATGATCACCTGTGCCTTCGTCTTTCCTCGCGTATAACAATTCCTTTCCCTTAAATACAAACATACCACCCTGCAAAACAGGAGAACGGTTTAACGAAACCGATGTTTGAGTACTTTTTATCTATCGTAGCTTCTGAAATGGCTTCTCTATTTCGAACAGCAGCAAGCAGGCTAGCTTCTTACAAATAAAGCATCCTTCGGTATCTTCGTTGTAGTTTTTGTTTATGTTTCCTATTCTTGTCGTCGTTTGCTAGCTAACAATGCACACTGATGTGAAATGGCATCTTCTTGAAGAAAAAGCAAAGAAGCGAAAACAAGTTTCTATTGAGTTATTTGTTTTTGGCGTCGAATTAAACCCATGCTACTTACGGAATGAAGTGTTTCGTCATCCACCTAGATAACCAGTGGCATCGAATTTATATTTAGGAATAATTGCCTATGTACCCTTGAAATCTGAAGAAATATCTGATTTACCCCTCTTATTTTTTTCTTTCCAATATATCCCTCATACGTTCCACCGTTATTAAAAATACCCCTACTGTTTTTCTTTGTTAAGTTAACTAGGGTTAAATTAGAGTTAAATAATAACCGGAGTTGAAAACTATCAGATATACCTATTTTGCCCGGATTTATGGTTTAGGGTTTAAGGTTTAGGGTTTAGGATCTTTTAGGATTTTAGGGTTTAGAGTTTAGAATTTTTTAGGGTTTTAGGGTTTAGGGTTTAAGGTTTTAGGGTTTAGGGTTTAGGGTTTTAGGGTTTAATGTTTAGGGTTTAGGGTTTTACGGTTTAGGGTTTAGGGTTTTAGGGTTTAGGGTTTAGGGTTTTAGGGTTTAGGGTATATTTGAAAGGGCAAAATGGTAATTTCACACAGATAACGGCAGTTCCAAACGGTACACTAACAGAATTTAACTTCAAGGATATTTTGGAAAGAAGTTGGAACGTAAGAAGGGTAGTTTTAATATTAGCCTTCTAAGAGGGGTAAATCTAAAAACAGGAAAATTTTTAGGGGTATATAAGAAATTGCCCCTTATATTTACTATTTAGAAATACAAAAGAAAAAAAGAAAGGCAATGATGCGAGAAGCAAAAATGAGCTTCTACGCTCCGAAAGAAGAAACTCGAATTTGAAGCTTCTGCTTATGGTACACAGCTGGAAGCTGTTGCAGATTCTTTAACTAAAAAGCAATTGATGCTTCTTTCAACAGATCTGCTCAAAAAGCACTTCTACCAGATAGAATGGGCGTTAAAGGGCTCGACGTTGAATTAAATTGCGACTAGAGATGATACTGGTATAAGAATTCAACAATAAAAAAACCTGCTGCAGGACGCTGGCGCTGTCATCAGGAGTGGCTTTAATTGTGTAGTTCTTCACTGCGTTCTTATAAGACTCGAATCTCGAAAATACTTTAGCCTGTTGAATGACAATCCAAAAGCATATCGGAATGATTAATACTTGAGAAAAATCAAAATATATAAAATATTTTTCTTGCAAAATCTGCAACAATTTGGCAAAAGTACATTCGAATGAAAAATAAGCCGCTTACACTGGCTGGATTGAAGAATGTACGGGCCAAACCGTAGTATAGACCTAAGACATCATATGCCTGCAAAATGTTGTACAATGCAAAGTTATACTCCATAGCAGTACAGGCAGAAGAATAAATTTCAACTTATGAAAACTAAATCAATGGTTCTTGGTATTGGTTTTCATTAGGCGTATATATTTCAGATACTTCTTTTTGTTTTTTGATTTTCAGCAAAAATTAAAATAAATACTAGTGATCCTGCTGATGCATCAAAATACTTAATGTGAGAGGTAATTATTATCAGAACCAAATGCAATGTTCACAATATACTGAGTAAGATAGCGGAAACCAAAAGATCAGTCGGCGAGGAAACAGTCCAGAAGTCTTTTAAGTGGGGAATGACAAGCAAGTGGAATTAACAGTTTTTTTTTTTTTTATAAACAATCCTATTTAATTTTATAATTTTAAAAATAGTCCTCTATAAAAAAAAAATTGTAAAAATAATCATAGGCAGTAAATAATTCACCGCATTCATATATGCGGTGAATCATTCACCACTATTAAATAGAATTATTTATAAAAAATATAGTTGTAACAAAACGTAGAAAAAATATGGAATAATTGCCTGTGTAACCTTGAAATCTGAAGAAATATCTGATTTACCCCTCTTATTTTTCTCTTTCCAATATACCCTTCATACGTTCTACCGTTATTAAAAATATCCCTACCGTTTTCCTTTGTTAAGTTAACTAGGGTTAAACTAGAGTTAAATAATAATCGGAGTTGAAAACTATCAGATATACCTATTTTGCCCGGATTTAGGGTTTAGGATTTTTTAGGGCTTTAGGGTTTAGGGTTTAGGGTTTTTTAAGGTTCTAGGGTTTAGGGTTTAGGGTTTTAGGGTTTAGGGTTTTTTAGGGTTTTAGGGTTTAGGGTTTAGGGTTTTAGGGTTTAGGGTTTAGGGTTTAGGGTTTAGGGGTTTAGGGTTTTAGGGTTTAGGTTATAGGGTTTAGGGTATATTTGAAAGGGCAAAATAGTAATTACACACAGATAACGGCAGTTCCAAACGATACACTAAAAGAGTTTAACTTCAGGGATATTTTGGAAAGAAGTTGGAACGTAAGAAGGGTAGTTTTAATATTAGCCTTCTAAGAAGGGTAAATCTGAAAACAGGAAAATTTTTAGGAGTATATAGGAAATTGCCCCAAAAAAATATCATAACTGACTCATCGCAATATATATCATAACGATAAATTACAAACGGAAATACATAAAGACGGTAAGTCATTCACCGCTTTTATAAAAACAGTCAATGATTCACCACTTTTGTGAGACCATCAAAATTTTAGAAAAGCGGTGAATGGTTCACCGCCTTTAAACCACCATCCCCTCCCAGGCCTATTTTTACAAAAAAAAAAAAAAAGAAATTGAGAAAAAATTTCGACAGGTCTAATTTTAGAATAAAATTTTTGGTGAGGTTTAGTTTGCTAAAATCTTCGAATTAACAAGTGGGGCAAGAAATGAGTATTTAACACGACTTTAACACATCAAATTTTTGTACAATAATTTAACTTGTCAGATTCACACAGTGGAGATTGGTTTCAGATACTCAAGGATCCGAGGGGATTAAAAGTTTAAATTGGATCTTAAATCAAATTATACCAACAGATTAATCTGTGACAAAAAGGTCCAGGAACTCCTCAATGTAAGCAACTTTAATATATGTATTGGGATTAGTATAAGGAGGTTAGGAAGTTTCAGAATCTTTAAACTCACTTTGCCATTCAGTCAAGTTCAACAGATGTATCATCTATTTCCTAAATACTAACAATCTTAGAAATGAAGTGTTAGTTTGAACACTTTTTTGTAAATTATGAATTTTGACTTGGCATCTAAAATAGGAATCATTGTTCATTATACGAAGAAGAAAACAAGAGAATCAGGTGCTATGATGCTCAATCCATCCCTCGTCAAGTAACCAGTTTTCTTAAGAACCACAAAAATGGCTTATGTGTATTAAGATGATGTATATAACATGGGCAAGTCCATGCTTCATACCTAATAAGAAGTTGAGAACAAGAATTATCACCTTGCGGTCTGGATCTGCATAAAGGCAATCCGATGGAAAAGGTAGCTGCATGAGACAGTAAAGTTCTTCAAATGAAAACAAAAATGATCCTCTACTTACCGTAAATCACAAAAGAAAATTTGGAACTGAAAACATATAGTATTTTCTATTGAATTTTCCCAGCCTTAAGAATGATGTGATGCTAGAAGCTACTCTGCAGTGCTTTAAATCTTACACCAACAACATTTACTTTTTTACAAGTATATCCGATACAAGAAGCTATATCTTGAGCCCAACCTTTTCAGACTACATGATCAAAAGAGAGATTGTTTAGTCGGGCTACATAGAATGTAGACATGTTGCAAACAAATTTTCAGTCCGTAATTCTGGTGAAGTTTGCAAAGCCCAGAGAAAATGGCCTTTTGTAATGATACAGCTAAACAAATTTGGACACACGACGGTACCTTCATGTGAACCATCACATTGTATTTGTAGTGAAGGGAATCACTAATCTGACAAATGAACTCAAAACAACAAAAATTTGCACTGAAACTTCACACCAACTGTCCGCTGGTTCACTAATGAATAGAAGGGCAATTACCCGTTCAGCTAGAATGCGAGCTTTATCAGGAGTGCCAACACCGATGGCAATTAGCTTGACTCCGGCCGAGTCAAATCTCGACTTCGAATCTCTCAGAACAGAAGCAAGCTCCCAACTTCAAGAGTCCAATCAAGAAAAGATCTACTCATTACAACTGACGCAAAATCAATTTAACTCGATTTTGATTTTTTTTTTTTTTTTTTTTTCATCAGTTATGCACTTCAGATTATTTAATTTGCTCACAACAAGAGACAAAATGTACCAGCAAGGACATCCAAAATGCCTTAGAAGTGCAACTACAGCCATTCCCTGCACAAACATACAAAATACAAGTGTGAGTTATACGATTTCGGGGTATTCAGACAGTAAGTATAAAATGGCAACAGTTTGTTAGTTAGTTTGGGAGTTAATCGCCGACTTTGTTAATTCGGGGCTAGGTGGTTAATTGAAACAATTGTTAGGATTATGTAGTTCCGTTAAATTATGTGAAACAAATGTTGTTCTCTAATAACTTAAGCTATCAAAAAACAGTGTTTTATATTTTATTTTCAACACTCCCTCTTATGTCTGGCTCGAGATTTTTTTTTGCTAGGGTCAAGATTCAAACTCAGAATCTCCTACTCTGTTACCATGTTACATTGATGAAAAATAATTGTTTATCTCCAAAAGCTTAAGCTATCAAAGAACAGTACTTTTATTTTTGGGACAATTACTTTTATACCCCTAAAAAATTTCCGACTTTTTATTTATCCCTCTTAGAAGGCTAATATTATAAGTATCCTTTTAAATATACCCTATAGTTAGATTCTGTTAGTAAACTATTAGGAACAACCGTTATCTCTGTAAAATTACTATTTTGCCCTATCAAATATATCTCCTACCATCAACAACTTTTTTTATTTGCCCTTTAAGTTAGTTGTCTTTTTCCACCGTTATCTCTATAAAATTACTATTTTGCCCTTTCAAATATACTCTCCTACCGTCACCAACTTCTCTTATTTGGCCTTTAAGTTAATTGTCTTTTTCAACCGTTATCTCTATAAAATTACTATTTTGCCTTTTCAAATATACTCTCATACCTTCACCAACTTTTCTTATAAGTTAGTAGCCTTTTCAGCCGTTATCTCTATAAAATTACTATTTTACCCTTTCAAATATACTCTCCTACCATTACAAACTTTTCTTATTTGCCCTTTAAGTTAGTTGTCTTTTCAAATATACCCTCCTACCGTCACAAACTTTTTTTTATTTGCTATCAAGTTAAGAGACAAAATAGGTATTTTAATTTTTTTAACTATAGCTAGGGGGGGTGTCAACAAGCCGAACACGAGCGAGCTAGGGCCGGCTCGTGTTCGGCTCGTTTAATTGAACACGAGCTGGCTCGCTTAAATATCGAGCTGAAAAAATCGGCTTGTGTTCAGCTCGTTTATTAACGAGCCGAACACGAGCTGGCTCGCGAACAACAAGTTAAATTTTTATTCCCACTATTAGGTGTAAAGTTGAAAGAAAATTAAAAAATTAAAATTTTAATCTAATAATTAAAATTTATAAAAAAAATAATTTTTTAATATTAGGTTGGCCTAAAATCTAAATAGTAAAGTTTACAAAAGCATTTCTTATATATATATATATATATATATATATATATATATATATATATATATATATATATATATAGTTCGACCAATTTATTTTTGAAAGTACTAAAGTGTTGGCACTATAATATTTTTAACCGTTGAATTAATTTTAATAGTTTTTTGGATCATACATAATGGTTCACAAATAATCATTACTGTTCACTTTTGATCCAATGACCAAGAAATTAATTCTAATGATTAAATATTTTTAATATTTTTAAAAATATTCTAGCTCATTATAAATAAATGAGCTTTTTTATAATTTGGTCTCTTTACAAAGGAGTTGGATTTTATATTTAAGTGGGAATAAAAAATAAATAATAAAAATTTATATTATATATATAATTGTAATTAATATATAAAAATTCGGTTCGTGTTCAGCTCGTTTACTAAACGAGCGATTCGATCTCGAGCTCATTTCGAGCCGAACGCGAGCTGGCTCACGAACAACGAGCTGGATTGCCACCCCGAACACGAGCTGGCTCGTGTTCGGCTCGTTTACTAAACGAGTAATTCGATCTCGAATTCATTTCGAGCCGAACACGAGCTGGCTCGCGAACAACGAGCTGGATTGCCACCCCTAACTATAGCAAAAATTTAATCCGGATTTAACCCGAGATAACTTACCAGGTATCGTCAGCGGAGTATTTTTGAATAACGGAGAAATATATAAAATATTTCTGAAGTATTGACCAGGTATATAGGATATTATCCCTTTATTTTTCAACTTCAACAAGTTCACTCTAAATTTTTAAGTTCGAGTGGGGATATGTAATAGGCACATGTTTTTATGCATAAAGTTGAAGTCCAAAGATCAAGTACTTAAGCACTGAAGAGGTAAAGGAAAAAAAAAAAAAAAAAAAACCCTAACTCAGAGAATATAAAGTACAAAAATCAAGGAGAGAAATTGGAGAAATAAGGGTGATGGATTCGACCTCGCTCTGATCCCACAGGTCTCTGATAAACACGGGATCCCCAGTGGATGCGGCGAAGATGGCGACGTCGCCGAGATCGTCCACGGCCGCCGAATCAAAGCCCGATGAGGAAGCGGCGGAAGCAGGGGCCGACGTCGCCGGAAATGGGCGGATCGCCGGAGGGGAGCGGCGGCGCGCGGGAGAGAGAAGGGTGGGGAAGGGTTTCGGCGAGGGAGAGAGGAGGAGAGATCGATGAGGGCGGAGGAGGGAGAGGGAGTAGAGAGAGTGTGTCGCCATTGTCGATTTCGCGTGAGCAAGGAGGCCTAACCCTAACCCTAACCCTAAAACGTTCGTACTCTCTTTTGTCGGTTAAAGCCCCATTTGGTTGCGCGCTTTTGTAAAACCCTAATTTTAAGGATTAAAAAAAATTTCTATGGAGATGTTGAATAATTCGATATTTTTAATATAACACTAAAGATGCTGAATGATTCGACGTTTTTAATGTTACATTTAAGATATTGAATGATTCGTCGTCTTTAATTTTACACTTAAGGTGCTGAATGATTCGGCGTCTTTAATGCTGAATAATTCGGCACTTTTGGTGTAATGCTAATGACGAATTTTTTTTTTTTGAAATAATTCTTAAAATTTTTAAATTTTACAAAATGATCCTGTAAAAAAACTATTTGTAAAATTAATCTTACTTTTGTCAGCACGGTGCCATGGAGGCTAGGCTATCTGAAGGCGCTGAATCATTCGGCGCCTTTAGTATTTTTACTGAAGGCACCGAATGATTCAGCGCCTTAAAAAAAACTCTGTGAAGGCGCCTTCAATGTATGTAGAAGGCGGTGAATGGTTCACCGCCTTGTGTATATATGTTAAGGGTGGTGAGTAGTGTGGACTTCCAATTTTTTAAAATGATTTGGGGTCCAAAGAAATTCTCGTTATTTTATTTTGATTTGGAGTCAGAAGAAATCTCTTTTTAAAATAATTTGGGATCCGAAGAAATCTCCGTTTTTAAAATGATTTCGGGTTCTAAGAAATTCCCGTTATTTTATTTTGATTTGGGTCCGAAAAAAAATTCCTTTTTAAAATAATTTGGGATCCGAAGAAATTCCTGTTTTTTAAATGATTTGGGCTCCGAAGAAATCACCGTTTTTTTTTTTATTTTGATTTGGGGTCCGGAAAAATTCCCATTTTTAAAATGAACCATTCAGCCTTCTATATATATATTGAAGGCGCGCTGTGATTCAGCGCCTTCACAGGATTTTTGTGATGGCGCTGAAGCATTCGCTCTAACCCCGTGGCGCCCTGCTGGTAAAAGTAAGATTAGTTTTACAAATAATTTTTTACAGGGTCATTTTGCAAAATTTAAAAGTTTAGATGGTTATTTCAAAAAAAATTCGTTGATGGCGTAGTATGATTCAATTTCCACGAAAAATAGTTAAGTCCGTGAGGCTAATGGCACTGTATGATTCATTTTTTCGCAAAAATTGGTTAAATCCGTGGGGTATATGCTGAAGACGGTGAATCGTTCACCGCCTTCACCATATATACATAAGGCGGTGAATGATTCACCGCCTTCAGCTCACCATTCCCGCATGTCACCGAACTGGCAAAAAGAGAATTAGTTTTATAAAAAAAAAAATAAAATAAAAGGGTTAGTTTATAAATTTTAAAGTTTTTAAGATTAGTAGGTATAATTTTTAACAGATGAATCTTTTGAAAAGACATATTTATAAGTACAAAATTGATATTTTACTTATATTTTGTTAAAAAATAAACAATAACAAATCAGATAACATATATAAACAACTTAAAACTTTTAAAAAATAAATATAAAAATTTAAACTTTATAGGAATATATCTCCTATTCGATTAACCGTAATTTTAATTTATGTGTTTAATTTAGTAAATTCAACTACTACAATAATAACTGTATAAAGCTTAAATACTGCAGTTAGAAGTTAGAACTACGTCCAAATTAGTTGTAGTTTAAACTGCAACAGTGGGTGGGGGATAGGATCACCTACAACTTAACATAATAAATAAATAAATAAATAAATAAATAAATAATATATATTTATTTGTAGATAGAATTATAGATAAATAAAATTACTTATAAATAAATAAATACTAATAAAAATTTTAAGCAATACAACCTTTCTGTAAAAAATTTATTTTTTGAAAATTAATTTTATTTAAAATATAAAATATAATTTTATTTTTAAATTTTTATAGAATGTGATAGTGTATGTTACCTTAATAAGTTTGTGTGCTTGTGGTTTGGAGTAAGGAAGAAATGAAACTCAAGTTTCATCCTTTTTAAAATTCTTTTTTACTTTTGATGTAAGTAAAAACAAATAATATATTTGAAGTTATATTAAACCCCTATTTTATCTATTTTTTATTTTTTTATTTTTAGAGTACTGAATTCAAAAATTTATTGAATATTGAAATTTAAACTTTACTTCCTTTACCATTAATGGATTATAATTATGTCTTTTACAATGGATTAAGATTATCTTTGAATAACAATAAAAATTTTAATTATTTAATATGTTAGATAATTTTACTATTGGGTGTGTTTAGTTTGAATTATCCTGTCAAGATTACAGATAATTTTGTCAGAATTTTGGTCGATAATGTAGCATTACAAATGATGTAAGATTACATTAAAAATATTACCGAGTGGGTTGATATCTCGTATTATTGACGGCGGGTTATAATGCATGTTACGTAAAATTAGAAGTTTACCTCTCCAACTTCTCAAACTCTTTCAATTAATTTTAATTTTAAATTTTAAAGTGTCAAATTTAAAATTTAAAATTTTATAATTTAATTTTTTAAAATTTTAAATTTATATTTTAAAATTTTAAATTTTAATTTATACTTATATTTTAAAATTTTAATTTATATTTTGAAATTTAAAATTTAAATTTATACTTATATTTTAAATTTTAATTTAAAATGTTGAATTTTATATTTTTGTTCAGATTTTAAAATTAAAATTTAAACTTTTAAATTTAAGTGCAAATTATATTAAATTATACTTTAGTAAAAAAATTATTATTAAATTTAATTACAAAAATAATTTTGGTATAAACTATATTTTATTGTGAGAATTACTGAATTTCATAAAATGAATCAAATATAGTAATTTTATATACATTATAATCCAATATTATATTGTTGTTTCAAACTAAACATGGTAATACAAGATTAATAGTAATCTGATTCAGAAATATCAAATACATGATTATATCGAAATAATATCTAATGCTCTATAACATAAGCCAAATGCACCCTATAAGTAGAAAGTAACGGAATCACTTACTTACGTCAAAATAAATAATAAAATTTAAAAAACTAATTACATCATTATCAAATTACACTAAAACAGCAGAAGAAATAATTGTGTTTAACTTTCGGACTGTTTAAGTTACATCAAAATAAACGACGAAAAAATAATTACACTTCAGAGGAACTGAAATATCACTATACTTGAATTATGTTGGATTTAGATATTCGTGGATCCAAATGCTTAATTGAGACCTAACGAATTTTTATTGAGATAGTTTAATAAATCATATGATTCATCCGTGTGTGTGAATCTTACAAATGTATTTTAATTTTAAATTTCTTTTCATTCAAATTGTGATATGTATTAAACTGTGAATTTTTCTTTTTAAAAAGTCAAATATAAGATGTTTTAGAGTGTACATCTATCTATTTTCCTAACTTCAACTCATTGGGTCCTACTTCTAGATAACACGCCACGTGGACCAATAGCGACGGTGGTTCGAGTCGCGGCTTTGACTTTGACTACGACAGGGTCCAAACGAAGATGACAGAGATCCATCTGTCCACGTCATCGTCAAGTGGGCCCCACTCTTCATAGCTTTAACGGGTTCCCGCGCACGTCACCCAAAGGGCCCCACCATGACGTCGAGAGACGTCCCCACAAAATTTTCTATGCGTGGAACAGTATCCGGACGCTCGCTTTTGGGTGAACGGTCAAGATTCGTTCCGACGTATACGGAAAATTTTATGCGTGCGTCCGCATACATCGCTTTTAGATCCGTGCCACGTAGGGATCCCGTCAATTTCAGCCGTTCGATCAAGTTGTAGCTCGTGCCTTCGAGAGAAGCCAATGCAAGTGAGTAGTGACGAATAAAATGCTCCGATCTACTATAACGTTAATCATGACAAGTGGGCCCATCACAAATTGTGGTGGGCCCACACTATTACGTACTCCCGGTGCGCCACGTCATCTGTGAACCGCTCTCATAGTTCATACAATCTTGTGCGGTTCATCAGCAAAAGGAGTGGCTGTGTACGTGATGAGGTGGTGCACCGGGTGTACGTAATAGGTTCTCTAGAACCGGGTCTCCGTCGTTGCGGAGTAGATGAAATCATGAAAATAAAAAATAAAAAAATAATAAAAAATTGAAGTGGTCGGGGACGAGAGAGCTGAAAATGGCGCCACCTCCGCTATAAAACCCTAACCCTAGCCCAAATTCGGTCGAAGGAGACGACTCCGACCTTAGAGCTTCTCCTAGGATCCATTAATGGCGCAGGGGGAGAAGAAGAGGAGGGGGAGGAAGGTGGCGACCTACCGAACGTATCTCCGGCGACCGAGTTGCTTCAAGGTCACCGACGACTCCGGCGGCGGCGGCGGAGGAGGAGGAGGCGAGGGGGAGAGGAGGATACCGACGCCGACGCCGACGCCGACGCCGACGCATCTGGTGGTGATGGTGAATGGGATCGTCGGAAGGTGGGGTTCGAGAAGGATCCATCCCTTTTCTGGTTCGATTCCTCCTTTTATCAAGAGATTAGGAGCTAAACATCTTTCTCGTTTAGGGAATCATATGTTACAGTGAAATTGTGGATTTTGAAGTAGAATCCTCAACTAATTTCCTTTGATTTGGCCCCATCAACTTTGGATTTTTTCTGGTTTAAGTTATTTTCGTGAATCAAATTAGGATTTTGTAATAAATTAAGTTGTGATTGTTTAAATTCAACTGCTCTAAACACTTTTTCGCCCTGATGCAAATGCAAACTTTTAATTTTGCTAATGGAGCCATTTATTCAACAATCCCTAGTTCAACTTAGGAAAGTAAAGTAAATCTAAATGATTAATAATTAATCGGTGCAATCGAAAAGAAAAAAAGTTAAAGGATCTAAATGACACCATAGAACCATTTTTAGATGGATCCCTCTTGCCCTCTAGTTTTGATTCTGTGACGAACAATTCTACTTAGCTAATTTGAAAATTTTGCTAAATTCAACAACTGTTCTGTTAAATTTAATCGATTTACTCCCTTTTCTGCAAAAACTGTAGGTTGTTTAGTAATTAATGGCTAAAACAAGTTGAGCCATTAACTTGAGTAACTAGCAAAAATGATTGAAGGGAATCTCAAACGAGAAAAGTAAAATTGGGGGAACTATTTCAAAATGTCCTGTAGTTGAAGGGGTATCGGTACATTTTTATCTAGTTGTAATAAGAGTATAAGTGGATCAGCATTAGAATACTTAATTAGTTAGCATTCTATAATAAACATTGGAAATCGTTCGAGGAATTTAGGAATATGTGGCGAGTTCCAATAGTGATCTCTTAGCATGTGTTGTTACCGGATTGCTTTGTCTCTGAAGGGAAGTATTTCCAGTAGGAAACTGCTAGATTATGTAGTGCGGGGGCAACATTATGTTGTCCAAAATCTACTGTTTAGCTTTTGGATTTGTACTTATTTTTGTTCTTGTTTTATCAGCCAATAACACAGCTTTTTCTCCAAGATTTGGCTGCTCGAAAATTTCTGCAAAAGTGCGGTTTGGGTAGCTCTTTGAATAAGCTCTTGTAGCTTTTTGCATATCTTTCCAACATCTTTCTTTTGCCAGCTACAAGTAAAAGCTTCCTGGAAGCTCATTTAGCTTTCTGCCTAGTTTATTCTTCTTGACTGGAGAAGTCGATTCAGAAGCCACACCAAATAGAAGCTAAGATTGGTACTTGTTATTTACACTTGATGCCAAGGTTTGCTCTAACATCATTGAACACGATATTCTGAAGTAGGAAAAGTGATTGTAACTGTGAAACTTGATTGGCTAGAAATTTTCTTATGCGTTTGGCCTATTCCAGTGACAAGATGAACTTTTTTTTTTCTTTTTTTTTTTGAGGAAAATTTGGAATGTAAAACTAGTTCTGTTGTCTATGAATTCTGATTGCTTGTATTGGTGTGCCGTCATTAGTATTACGAGCTTGCCTATCCACAATTAAATTGGATTCTTGGTATGCCTGCAGTTCTATGGATTGGAAATTTGCTGCGAAAAAGTTTGTGAAGAAGTACCCCGAAGAAGTTATTGTGCATTGTAAGCCTTCTAAACTTTCATACATCTCCGTATATTGATCCTTTTAGAAAATATATAGTAACTGTTCCTCTAAATTTATACGCGCCTACTAGTTCCCTGTTCTCTATGTAATTGTATTTTGCCTCTCACTCGTTTTGTATTTAAAAACTCAAGGTGTTTGCATTATTACTCTTCTTTATCATATCTTAGTTGTTTGTTGCTTGCCGTTCTTGTGAATTTATTTGGCTGTACTAGTATATGATGACCTATTAAACAAAGAAGAAACATTCAAGGAAGAGAGTTTAGCAGTAGTAGTTTTCTTTGAATGTAGTAGTTCGATGCCATTATAGTCAAAATTACTAAGGCTTGTTTGCAACTTTGCATGTTGGAATAAGCTATCCAGTGACATCCTATTCAGTATGAGGATTTTCTATTGTGATTGAAAATTAGGAGTGTGTTGTCAAAATGTCTAGAATGGAGTAACATATTCAGCCTTTAAGTCATTTTTTTCCGTAGATGAAATATATTATCGTACCAAATCATGGATGCCAAGGTCTTTCAAGAGCAAAAATCAAACTCCCATCTTCCAATTACGCAGCACAAGCTTCATGCCAAATAAGTTATCATCGGATAAGTTATTTCGACATCCAAACAAGTCCTTAGGCTCATGATGTTTCAGTTGGATGTCGAAACTTTTGAAATCTTGTTCCCTAACATGTAAGAAATGTAGTAGGGCTAACAATAATTACAAAACAATTATTAAGAAGCTGAATTAGTCCTGATTCTGAAGGTATATGCTTTGAATGCTCTGCTATTGCAATTGAAAATCAGCAATAGTAGAAATGTTGTCTTTAACCCACAATGTGAGTCCATCTTTAATTCTTTGCATGTTTCCCTACTATATTTTTCTGGATGTTGCTACGCCTTCCCTTCTGTATTTACTTTCTTCCTTCGTATAACGAACACTTATGTTATTTATTTTGATCTACAGGCAGTGAATGTAACTCTGCAACCCTGACTCTTGACGGCGTTGCTGTAATGGGAGAAAGATTAGCAGAGGAGGTAGACATCGCTATATTCCATTTGCTAATAGAATTGCATTATATTACTCTAATATGATTTACACTTTATTTTGAAAAATCACAGCTGTAGATAAACATTTCTCTGGGGATGTTCAAATTTGGTTGAAAACAGAAAATAGAGCAAGTCAAACCAAATAACACAAGTTGCCTTGATTTTATTAGTTCTCTGTTCACTTTGGTTTTAAAATAGCAAAATGTTTATTTTCCAATCCGGTTCAGTTCAAGACTGTAACATGTCGGTTTTGTAGTTATACTACACCTGTCTGCTCCAAATTAATGGAGCATCTTAATCATAAACATGAATTCTTATGAAAAGTCTGCATCCCGTTCTACTGATAATTTTCTAAGAGATGTAGGATATTTTCCAAATGGTAAAAGGAAGAAACACACTATATAGAAAATATGATTGCGCAAAGCAACGTTGTTCCTCATTTCTGAAATCCTTGTAGTTAATCATCTTTTGGATTAATTGGGAAGAGATTCTGTCTTCTGTGTTTGACTTGAATGTCAATGAAATTGTGAAAAAAACAAAGGAAAAAAAAACGTTGAAGGCAATATACAAGAACACAAAAGCGAAAGTTCAACACTATAATATGTAAACCAAAACAAACTAGACTTATTTCAATGTGCTTGATTTGGTCCATATTGTAGTTGTGGTCCGGCTCGATTTTAACAATTATTAAAACAAAATTCTTCTTCGAGTTGGAACGATATATAAATGTGATCTTAGAATTGTTAGTCCCTCATCTTGGGTCTTTTTTTTATTTGATTTCACAAATTATTAGTGTAGCAAATAAATTCATCAACCTTTATTAAATCTATAGGTTCTGCTGCTTACTAAATTTGTTTATTCAGGTAATATCTGTTGTCTCAAAAAGGCCTTGGCTTCAAAAAATTTCGTTTGTCGGACATTCACTAGGTGGCTTGATTGCAAGATATACCATTGCATTACTATATGAGAAAGGCATCTCAAAGTATTCTTCCGAGGACGATGGGAAACTTGATACTATTATATCCGGAGCTCAATCTGTGAATCAAAACTTGAAAGGCAAAATTGCTGGATTGGAGCCCATGAACTTTATCACTTTTGCGACGCCACACCTTGGTTCGAGGTCTCACAAGCAGGTAATGTTGAAGAAAACACGTTTTTTTTAAAAAATTATTATAATCTCAATGCCTCCTCGCCATGAAATAGCTACACATATAGGTTGGTTTATTAGTAAGGTGATCTCGTGTTACATGAATATTTGTTATTGTTGTACTATCTATAGTTAACTTGTCCATATCATGAATCCTTTTAAACTTTGATTTATATTAGTTCTTTTTCACTTTGCTTAAGCTATTCCTTTATGATGTCGAATGAATTTCTCTCAATATATCCGAATGTATTGGTTTCTTTGTGGTTATGTTAACATTGCATACGATCTTTCTCATGCTATTAACTTTTAGTCGCAACATGGTGATTCTTTCAAAGCTGACGGCAACAATGCCAGTTGAGATCATAGTTTTAAATGGTGCAAGGTGCTCTAGCGAAAGGGCTTTTGGAGTGGAGGTTTGGGGCGTCTGCCCAAGGAATATGAGATGCACATTTTTATAAATTCGAAGAAAATGAAAATATTTATTAAAGAACTACATTAACTATTACAGATTCTCATATTGATAGATTGAGTGAGTAACATGACTATTGTGGGGTTCCGCGAATAGCTGGGACACTGAGGAAGATCCCAAAAGGCATTTTGGGAATCGATCTATGTCTGTTCGTTCCGTTTGAAGAAAGTATTCTATTATCAGGACTCATGATATGAGTATGGAATTTTCCTTGCAGCTACCGCTACTTTGTGGCGTCAAAACATTGGAAAAGATGGCATTCCGGCTATCTTGGATTGCTCGGAAGACCGGGAAACATCTCTTTCTCAAGGATGGTAAAGATGGCAAGCCGCCTCTCCTTCTTCAAATGGTCACTGATTTTGGAGATCTTCGTTTCATGTACGGCTTCTTAGATAGCTAGTTTGTCTTTTCCTCTTTCCCTTTGATTCATCTCAAATCATATATACATTACTTTCTTTCGTAGGTCGGCATTGCAATCCTTCAAGCGCCGTGTTGCTTACTCAAATGTGTGTGGTGATTGTATCCTCTGTTCTAAAATTATGAAAAACTTTAACCATCAAAAAGATTCCATGTTATGTTTACAATCGATTAATCGACGGACTTAACTAGATTCAGTCATTGTTGGCCGGAAAACATCATCGATACGTCGGCAAAACGAGCTTCCGAAGGTAAAGCACCGAATCATCAACATCGATCGAGTGCGGTGCGTGTAACTCATCTCAAGTTTTTCTCCCTCTAATGCAGCGCCAACATTTTTCAAAGGACGGCAAATATCCGCACATCGTATACGTGGACAAGCCAAAAACTGCTGCTAACCAGCCAGATGATTTTTCAGACGCAATGATTTATCAGGCAAAAACTACAGCGGAAATGGAAGGTCTGAACATTTCTGAACAATTAGTTCCAAAGTAGAATCATAGAGCACCGCGATTATGAACGAACTACGGAACTGACTTTCTATTGTCTTTTGCTTTCATCATTAACTGCAGAGGCTATGATCAGAGGCCTGAACCGAGTTCCGTGGGAAAGAGTAGATGTCAGCTTCAAGAAAAGCAGACAAAAATTTTCGCTCACAACACTATTCAGGTTTTTCTCAGCGACTCCTACCAGTTTCCTCTTGCAGTTGTTGCGAATGTGAAGTACCATCTAGTGTGACAGAATCTGCAGCTCGAGAATAACTTCTTTGTTCTTGTTAGCAACGAGCGCATAAACCAAACAAATCTCAATGCGATAACCACACAAATATAGATCTCAAAAGCACGACAAAAACAAAACACATAGATTTACGTAGAAAATCCTTTGCAGGAAAAAAAACCATGGATGAAAGAGGAGAGTTTTATTATGTAGAAAAGAGGGAATACAAAAGTTCTTGATCGTGCAGTTAATTTGCTCGATCTCTCTCTAGAGCAAACAAAAGGAAAAGAGGATACTTAAACTTAACGGGTCCATTACAGACATCCATGAAATTTGTCGTCGTATCACGAAGCTGTCAGCGAACCGTAAACCCAAATCGAAGCGATTTCTGATTTCGGAGTCACATCTAACAGTTCTTTTCTTTTTTCATTCCGTGCAGGTAAAGACGTACTTTTTGCATTCCGATGGCGCAGATGTGATCTTTCACATGATCGACCTTTTTCTCTTGTAAGAAACTAAGGAAACGCGCAAATATTACCAAGAGAGGGGTTCATCTTATGTTTCGAGCTTTGGAATTTAACCATTCGACACGAGGAGAGAATTTTTCGCGAAGCTACCACACGACTTCGTAGCAGCTAGCGCGCGGTAAATATCCTGTTTAATATTTTTGCATAAATTGATGATTAAAAATGTTTGTGTTAGGGTAATATAAGCATATATTTTTTTATATGCTTGGTAATGTGGAGAGCATAGCAGGTCTCTGCATTGTTGTTCAGTGCTCATTCTCCACTCAAATTTGTGTATGTTACTACGAAATATTATCTCTTGTATAAACCAAGAGTTATATTTGTAATTAGCATTAATTAGGCTAAATGCATGTTTGGTCCTCAAACTATGACACGGGTGACACGCAAGTCCTCAAACTTAAAGTTGCAATTAAGTTTTATAATCTAATTTAGTTGATTAAATATTATCGCATTGCTAATGTAGATTCTTCGTAGAAGTGATGTGATATATTAATTATTGTCCTATTATCAACCACAAAATTGGGATGTCATTTTTATTAAATTGGTTTGTAGAACTTGATTGTAATAATTTTGAGAGTTTCCAATTAGAAATTTTAACAAATTAAAATTTGGGGATAAAAAAAAGGTCACCTGCCTTATAGTTTGAGGACCAAACATGTAATTTAGTCTTATAATTACTGTTACTAGTACTATTACTATTGTCATGTTTTCTGAACAAAATTGTGGTTAAATTCGACTTAGCTGCTCAAAATCTTTCTCATATGGGTTGTATATGTTGGCTCCAAGGGGCTAGAATTCGGCCGTAGCGGAAGGTCAGATTGGGCTGAGTCACGTTCGAAATGTCGGGAGACAAGGTTGAATTGAGTCATGTTCAAAGTGAATGGAGACTAGCTGAGTTGATGTAACAACACGACCCGTTAGCAATAATAATTCGTTGGACCAAACCACAATCTAAAATATTTAAGTCTAATTATTATTACTAGTGTATATGATCTCATATATTCAATTAAAATTTTTTTTTCTATCCGATGTGGGACTATTGGGATACTACAGTTGAATCACAATCAAAATTCATGAAGGCTGTATCTACATGTGTAGGATGAATTAGTTATAATAAAAATACGTAACCAATTCATTTAAAGCATATAAACATAGCGTCCACGGGTCTTAATCGGATTCAATCCATTTGAACGTTAGGTCTATTGTTGGGTCTTTTGTCGTTAGATCTATTATGGACAGTAATCACACTCAACTTATTAGTCTTTAGGCTTATTGTTACGAGATAGGAAATTAGATCTATTTTTAATTCATAAATAAATAGCCAATAATTTTCACCTTTCAACACCTGTATTGTGTGTGAATCTAATCCGTGCCACTGACTTTGATATCACTTGTTGGATCATTGACGCTAAACATTAATCCCAAAAGTTTGAACTGCTAAAAATACACAACGAATTCACTTAAAACGTACGGACACAACATTCACAGATCTCTTTCGAACTCAATCCATCTGAACGTTAGGTTTACTGTTGAGTCTTTTGTCGTTAGTACTATTGTGGACCGCAGTTTCACTCAACTTATTAATCTTCGAGTCTATTGTTACGGAACAGGAAATTGAATTTATTTTTAATCTATAAATAAATAACTAACAATATATACTTCTTTATTTATTTATTTTTGAATTAAACTCCAACCCACATTAATTTTAGGTATTGCTTTTTCTGTTGTTTATGAGAATTGTATTATTAAATTAATAAAAAATGAAAATACTAAAAAAAAAAAACTTTCAATAAATTTTCGCTTTTGCACGTTACCCATTGTATTTGCAAAAAAAAAAAAATTAAATTTTTATATTAAATTTTAAAAATTGTATCACTTAACACATCTGAGTAATTTTCTCAAATACTTTTTGTATCTTTAGAAGTTATGGAAATATATAAAATTCTTTTATTTTCTCTCGAATTAATTAACTTTATGTAAGAGATCTTGTACTATTTATTAATTATTGTTCTTTTCGTCACTTTTATGATTAAAATTGGCATATTAAAAGTTGTTTAATTGTATCATATAATATATGCACGGAACGACGACGAAATAGTAATGAAGTGAGATTACATACTATAAATATTAGCTTTTGAAATAATGTAGGATAAAATGCAAAAATAGATACTTATAGAATTTTATTTTATTTTATTTTATTTTATTTTATTTTATTTTTTTTACTTGATAATCAAAATAATATTTATGATTATAATTTATGGGCTTGTGGGTGAAATTTATAGGGGTTATTTTTTTTTTAATTTTTTTTTAATTTTTTTTTTCTCTTTTGACAATTAGATATCTAACCTTAGTATTTGTTTTTTAATGTAATTCTCTTAACTATAAATTTAATAAAATAAATAATTAGTTTAAAATTTAAAATTAAAGTATCGTTGATTAACACAAATTAAATAAATTAAAAAATTAGATAGTAAATTAAAATTTTGAAAGATCATGTAGCTCACTCGAAAAACACATAGTTCGTTGTGCATATTTTTATCTATCTATCTATCTATCTATCTATGTGTGTATAGAGCTAAAATGCTATTAATAGCACCAAATTATCGGTGCTATTAAGTTTTTAACCTTTGAATTAAAAGATGTGTGGTTGAGATGATAGTGGGCCCCTTAGATTTAATGGGTGGTTAGAAAAATAGTAAAATTTAATGATTAGAAATGATCGAAAGGGTTGATCTAAGGATAGAAAATTTGATAGCACCAAATACTTGGTACTATTGATAGCATAGTAGCGAAACTCTCTCTCTCTCTCTCTCTCTCTCTCTCTCTCTCTCTCTCTCTATATATATATATATATATATAGTGGTCTTCTAAAATTTTTATTATTCAACCAACTACTTACTAAATCCTAGGGAACCACTATCATCCTAACCGCACATCCCTTAATCTAATGGCTAAAAAATTAGCAGCACCAATGACTTGGTGCTATCGATAATATCTATCCTAATTCTATATAGAGTCCGGTTGGAATAATACCGAAAGCACCCAGCAATTGGTGCTACCAAATTTTGATCCCTTGGATGAAATGATGTATGGTTGGGATTATAGTGGTTCCCTAAGATTTTTACTATTCAACCAACTATCCACTAAACCCTAAAGGATCACTATTATCCTAACCGTACATCTCTTAATCCAATGGCTAAAAAATTGGTAGTACCAATGACTTGGTGCTATCGATAGTATTCTATTCCAGTTATATATATATATATATATATATATATATATATATATATATATATATATATATATATATATATATATATACTTTTTTTTCTGTTTCTTTTAATTTTAACAAACCGTAGGTGTATTTTCTTAGAATTTTTGCTTATTTACTCCTCAACTGCTATTCAAAATTTTTAATTTTATCTTAAAACTATCAAAAAAAAAATCCTTCTAAATCTCAAATCCGATTAGTAGTAAATTCTAGGGGTCCCAAGATATTCGATTTTTTTTTTAAAAAAAAGTAATAAAAATATTTTGGTCGATCAAAAATATATTTTATATTTTGAAAATTTTGAAACCTATATTAGATATTATTTCTATTATTTTTTCTTTGCCAATTCATGTAGGCTTTTTTTTCTTTCTTTTTTTGGTTGAACAAGCCAGTAGGTACATTTCTTTTTCAATCCATAAATAAGAATATTTGGGTTCTCCACTTTCTAATAAAATTATTTTAAAAAACTCTCATAATGTTAGGTGAAATAGTGATAATATGTTATTTTTTTAATTTGTTTGGGGTACTTATCTCTAAACCACATTCTTTTTGTGGCCATTCATGAAACAATGAAAGAGACAATGTGGAGGGAACCAATGTACCTGAAATTAGCCTTGATAATATTATAAGAATTAGGCATGCCCTAAATTAATCAAAAAAAACTATATCGGACGGTGCGTGCCATGTGGTACCGACATGTGTCGATCAAAAAAGAAAAAGTATTTATGTGTGACTCACGATTAAATTTTTTACACTTTATTAAGATTACTATTGACTAATTTAAAAAAATAATAATAATTTTGAGTCATATTATTAGTACGGAAGATCGTAGCATGCTGATTATTTTTTTGGTATGGTACGATACGACTTACATGTTATTTTTATATATTATTAATGTATTGACAAATACACATAAGATAATAACTGTTTAGCTCAACATTTGTTATTCGAATCGCAATTCATAATACGTAGAGATGCAAACGATGCGAATTCAGAGACGGAAGAGGTCTCTCACCTCCCATTGTATTTCTTGTCGGATCAAGATGGATTCAGAATAAATTATTTTTTATTTTATTTTTGGTCCCCACTTAATGTTATATTGGAAACTGATTGAGATAAAAGCTGATTTTTGATGGATTGGAACATACTGGAGAAAAAAAAAAAGAATCTTTTACCTCTCCTCTTCTGTCTTTTATTTTATTTTCTTGACAGATCGAGATAGATTCAAAACGTAGCGGGAGCTCCACCAATCTGAATCTATTTGCATCTAGAAGTTCCAAGACTGTGTAAGTGATTTTGACTAAAATATAAGGGGCAATTTCTTATATACCCCTAAAAATTTTTTCGTTTTCAGATTTACCCCTCTTAGAAGGCTAATATTAAAACTACCCTTCTTACGTTCCAACTTCTTTTCAAAATACCCCTGAAGTTAAACTCTGAAGTTAAACTCTGTTAGTGTACCGTTTGGAACTGCCGTTATCTGTGTGTAATTACTATTTTGCCCTTTCAAATATACCCTAAACCCTAAACCCTAAACCGCTAAACCCTAAAACTCTAAACCCTAAATCCTAAAACCCTAAAAAATCCTAAACCCTAAACCCTAAACCCTAAAAAACCCTAAACCCTAAACCCTAAAACTCTAAACCCTAAACCCTAAAACCCTAAAAAATTCTAAACCCTAAACCCTAAACCCGGACAAAATAGGCATATCTGATAGTTTTCAACTCCGATTATTATTTAACTCTAGTTTAACCCTAGTTAACTTAACAAAGGAAAACGATAGGAGTATTTTTAATAACGGTGGAACGTATGAAGGGTATATTGGAAAGAAAAAAATAAGAAAGGTAAATCAGATATTTCTTCAGATTTCAGGGTTACACAGGCAATTATTCCAAAAAATAATGTATTGGAGTGGGATGTGAAATATTTGAAATAATAATTTTTCTTGGCAAAATATATAAACTAGCACATTAATAATTTATAACAGTAGTATTTTAGAAGAGCTGAAGTATTATTCTTATCTATATGTAGGCCAAACAGTTACAATGAAAATTATTGAATAAAAAAATATTATGTTGAGATCCTAATCATACATGAAAACAAATGTGGGTGGTGTAGAGAAAATTATTGAACAATAAAAAAATATTAAGTTGAGATCCCAATCATACATTAAAAAACATATGTGGAAAGGTTAACTAGGTCCCCCTGAATGGATAATTTCCATTTTTTTTTTATCACAATTACTTCACAAAAGTAGATGCATGAATTTTTTTTGGCTAAATTACAGAAAACCCCCCTCTAATATCCCGCTTTTCCACTTTACCCTCCTGTCTTTTAAAAGTCGACAACCTGCCCCCTCGTAATTACCGAAATATGCATTTACCCCCCTGCCAGATATGAAAGTCCATCCATGAGCCTCTAATGAATGCATTTACCCTTTCCCCCCCTGCCAGATATGAATTGGTTTTCTTACCAATTTGTTACAAGCAATTGGCTCATTAGAGGCTCATGGATGACTTTCATATCTGGCAGGGGGGTAAATGCATATTCGGTAATTACGAGGGGGCAGGTTGTCGACTTTTAAAAGACAGGGAGGTAAAGTGAAAAAGCGGGATATTAGAGGGGGGTTTTCTGTAATTTAGCCATTTTTTTTTTTGGATTAATTGCATAAGGTCTCTGTAAATATATCGAATAGTAGATATATTCCTACAAAGTTTAATTTTTCATATTTATTCCTTTAAAAATTCTAAGTTATTCATATATATCCCTCCTGTTTATTATCGTTAGTTTACTGTTTATTTTTTAACAGATTATATGTAAAATGACAGTTTTGTCCTTTCAAAAATGTCCTTTCAAAAAATAATACAGAAATATTTAGAAAGGTAAAAAGGTAAATTTACCTCACTGACTAACCAAGATTAAGTATTTAATCTATGGTTAACTAGATTTTTCTAATAGAGATAGACGGTAGGGATATATATGAATATCGATGGGCTCCGTTAGACATAACTTATGCTATTAGAACTATTTAGACATTATACTTCATAATTTTTTGACATCATTTGCCAAGCGATCAAAGAGTCTCAAAAATAACTATTTTAACGGCCGATGTGACACGTTTGTAAGTTCAGCGGTGTAGAACAATCCAAATTAGGTGAAACTTTAATAGAACTATTTAGACATTATACTTCATAATTAATAGAACAATTCAAATTAGGTGACACATTTGATTCAACGATCGGCTCCATTAGACATGACTTATGCTATTAGAACTATTTAGACTTTATATTTCATAATTTTTTGACATCATTTACCAAGCAATCAAAGAGTCTCAAAAATAACTATTTTAACGGCCGATGTGACACGTTTGTAAGTTCAGCGGTGTAGAACAATCCAAATTAGGTGAAACTTTAATAGAAAATTTTACTTAATATCAAGAGTAAGATCAATACTTCCGATTTGAAATTTGAGTCTTTTATCACTATTTTTTATGAGATTTTTATTTTCAGCTGTTCATTTTGAGGCTACTCGTTCACTATGCAAATAAAGTCAAAAAATTATGAAATTTGGTTTCTAAATAGTTCCAACATTTTAGATCGAATCTAACGGAGCTGATCGTCGAATCGGATGTCTCATTATTGAACCAACTTACAAGCACGGAGCCCTCCGTACTGCATAGGAGCCTAGTC
>CM054947.1:16171429-16185149 GCA_029168755.2 Tillandsia fasciculata | reverse complement strand
ACTCGGCCGTCGTCGATACATTTCTCGTTTTGTGGGGTGTGTTTGGGCCGGAATTTCATCGGTCACGAAAATCACTAATTTCAGTCGTCTCTCGTCTAAAGCTCAGTAATATTTTGATTTGCCTAATTCTGCTAACCATGTCAACCATCATTTCGGTCACTTAGCGATTTCTTCGACTCCAATATTTACTAAATATATTTTTAAAATTTTTATATAATAAAATATAAATTTTTAAAAGTAAAAAATTAAAGAAAAAAAAATATAGATATTTACCAAAACTTCTCTATATTTTACCTAAAAAAAAATAAAACAAACCCACGAGAGAGGTATATAAAATTTTCTCATAAATTTATGTTAATTAATTTATTAATATATATATATATAATATGTATAACTAGTGTAATGATCCGTGCGATACCGCGAGTAAATTTTATTAAAGTAAAAATTTTATATAATATCTTTTAATAATTAATAATATAAAAATATTAAATATATATTATTTTTAGAATTATAATTAATTGATATAGTATAGTGATTGTGTTTTATGACGGATAACTATTATTATAGAACTAAAAATATAATTTATTGAATAAATAAAAATTAAAATTATAAAAAATATATATAAATAATAATTTTACTTATTGTACAAACTAAATTATTTTTGTCAAATCAATTAATAAAAATCTAATATTATCACACACATAAAAAAAAAAAAATCTCAATGTAAATAGAAATATTTAAAGTTTGACAAAAAAAAAAAATATTTGAAAACAAAAATACATATTTAAATAAAAATAAAAAATTTAAATCAACTTGATTTATTTTTTTCATCAATATATATATATATATATATATATATATATATATATATATATATATATATATATATATATATATATTGTGGCTCTTAAAAAAGTTTTCAACTTTTCTATATATTAATGCATTCATAATTTTTATAAAAAAACTTAAAAGATGCTTTTAAAAATTTTAAAAGATATTTATAGGAATACTAAAAAAGACACATTATTTTATACTGCTATAATTTTTTTTTTTTTGTAAAAATAAAAAAAAATTATTAAAAAATAAAATATTATTAATATTATCAAGTAATTAAATATTTTATTTATCAATTTCGGAAATATTGTCAGAAAGAAAAAAAAAACGAAAAAAAGGTTAGACAAAGAAAAAAAATTAATTAATTTTTAAAAAATAATAAAAAAAATATGTGGGATCCACACCTCGAATTAAGGAGGATTAAGAAATTGTGAAATCATAGTTGTTTATAAATTTATAAATTATATAAATTTATACATAATATATTCCTAAAACATTTCCTTATTAAAAAAAACCAAATAAACCAAAAAAAACAACAACTACTCCCCTATTCCCTCTCCAAAATCACCTTCCATTTATATATATATATATATATATATATATATATATATATATAGTAACAAGTAGAGACCCTCCCCAACACAAACACAAACCATGGAGCACATCATCATCACCTCCACCACCACCACCACCACCAACACCAATGCAATAACCACCAAACGCTTGATCGCATGCATTCTCTTCGCATCCTCCATCGCCATCTCCTCCGCCTTCTTCCTCCCACTCTCCAGCAATGCAAATCAATCCTACCATCATCTCCACCACCTCCACCACCACCACCACCTCCGCCACCGCAGCATCATCGTCGACAGCAACAACAGCAGTAGCACCCGCGTTTGGCCGGTAAGCATGCAGCAGCAAGTCATCGTTCTCTGACAGCTTAAGCTTTTTCTTTTTTTCAAAAAAAAAGTGTACCATCAGCAGCAGCAGTAGCAGCAGCAGTAGTACGTAGTAGTAGTAGTTTAGTGGGAATTTGATTATTGTGATGTTTTTGATCGGTTGTGTTTGTTTGCAGGGATTGAAGGCGAATTGGCGGAGCGCGGTGGCGACGGTGGTGGGGTTTCTGGGGTCGGCGTTCGGCACCGTCGGAGGCGTCGGCGGCGGCGGCATCTTCGTCCCCCTCCTCAACCTCGTCCTCGGATTCGACACCAAATCCGCCGCTGCACTCTCCAAATGTAAGCATTTTTTTTTTTTTTTTTTTTTTTTTTTTTTTTTTTTTTTTTTTTGATCTGTGTAGGGTTAAGTACCCTAAATTCCATTAGGGTTAGAGGAGAGAGAGAGAGAGAGAGAGAGAAATTCCGATCTTTTGGGGGGTGGTTTGAAATCTATGGATTTTGGTTGTTTAGTCCTTCAGTTTTTTCTAAATTGCGCTTTTGGTCCTCGAATCTTAATTTATTGCGATTTTTATCTCCAAGTTGGACAGTTTAATTTAGTTGATACTGCAAATTGTAGGACTTAACTTAAATTAATTAACAGTTTTCATACTTTGAGGACTCAAAGTATAATTTAGCCTTAAATTTTTAAATATTGAAACGAGGAGTGCTACATGTACGCCCCAAATAGGGTGTACATCCTACATCCACCCCATCTTGGGATGGGTATTTATTCATTCGTCCCATCGATGGAATAAGTGGAATTCATCCTACCCCAGAATAGAGTGGGTGTAAGATGTACACCCCAATTGGGATGTACACTTATATTATTACAAAACTGTGATAAGTTGGTAAATTAAATTAGTAATTTTCGAATTTTTTCACAAAATTGACATGTTTTTTTTAAAAAAATTTGCTGAAATATATTGTTGGTTCATATATTCTTACTTATATTATAAAATTACACTTATAATCGACGACGATCGTAACATTCAAACTAGGCTCTAATAGCTCTGTATCGAAATTGGTAGGATCGCGAGAGAGATCGATGGATTAACGAATGCGATTTATTTTGATTTTAACTATTTTTAGGTATGATAATGGGTGCTTCGGCGTCGTCAGTGTGGTACAATCTGCAGGTTTCTCACCCAACCAAGGAGGTGCCCATCATAGACTACAATCTGGCACTGCTGTTCCAGCCCATGCTCATGCTGGGCATCACCATTGGTGTTGAGCTCAGTGTTGTTTTCCCTTTCTGGTTGATCACTGTCCTCATCATTATCCTCTTCTTAGGTAAGTAAACCACAAAGTTTTGCACAGTTGTTGTTACTGTATTAGTTCGACGCTGCGACTGCAGTCCTTTACTTTTCACTTTTAAGTAGTTTACTTTCTGATCTTTCTCAACCGTAAGTTTTGAATAGTTACTGTATTAGTTCGACGCTGCCACTGAAGTTCTTTACGCTTCACTTAAACACTTTACTTTCTGATCTTTTTCAACCACTAGTTTTGAATAGTTACTGTATTAGTTCGACACTACACTACACTACGGTTCAGCTTCTCTGATTTTTGTTGGCTATTTATTTATGGGTTAAAAATAGGTTCTGTCGGATCGTTGGCGCTAACCATTAATCTCAAAAGCTCAAGCTGTTAGAAATACGCAACCAATTCACTTAAAGCGTACAAACACAGCGACCACGGGTCTCGACCGGACTCAACCCACCTGGACATTGGGTCTATTATTGGGCCTTTTGCCGTTAGGTCTATTGTGGACCACAGCCCCACTCAACTTATTGGGCTCACCCAACTCAACTCATTAGTCTCTTGGCCTTGCCCAACACCTGCACTGTGTGGGAATCGAACCCGTGCCACTAGCTCTGATACCACTTGTCGGATCGTTGGCGCTAACCATTAATTCCAAAAGCTCGAGCTGTTAGAAATACGCAACCAATTCACTCAAAGCGTACAGCCACAGCGCCCACGGGTCTCGACCGGAACACCTGGACGTTGGGTCTATTGTTGGGCCTTTTGTCGTTAGGTCTATTGTGGACCGCAGCCCCACTCAACTTATTGGGCTTACCCAACTCAACTCATTAGTCTCTTGGGCCTATTGTCACGGGCAGGAGTTGGACATATTTTTAACCCATAAATAAATAGCCAACAGGTCCAACTTCCTGCCCGTGACAATAGGCGCAGAAGACTAATAAGTTGAGTTGGGTGAGCCCAATAAGTTGAGTGGGGCTGCGGTCCATAATAGACCTAACGGCAAGAGGCCCAACAATAGACCCAACGTCCAAATGAGTTGAGTCCGGTCAAGACCCGTAGACGCTGTGTCTGTACGCTTTAAGTGAATTAGTTATGTATTTCTACCGGCTTGAGTTTTTGGAATTAATGGTCAGCGTCAACGATCCGACAATCTTCACCTAAACAGTTTACTTTTTGATCTTTTTTAGGAACAAGTTTTGAATAGTTACTGTATTAGTTCGACACTGCGACTAAACTCCTGTGTTTTTTATTTAAACACTTTGCTTCGTGATCTTTCGCAACCGTAAGTTTTGTATAGTTACTGTATTAGTTCTACACTCTGACTAAATTTCTATGCTTTTCACTTAAACACTGATCTTTTTCGTATGTCGTAACTTCATATAGTGAACTTGTAATGTATGCGGCAGTTCATGAAGTAAAAGTATTTTTTTTTTTTTAAAAAAGTTAGGATTGGGACACAAATCCAACATTTTTTCCTTTTACTATATGCCTAGAAAATTTTGTTAAATTCATGTATTATATATTTCGTAGGATTTTTTTTAAAAATTTTGTTAGAAATTATGGTTAGGTACTTCGTCTCGCTCGTTCTTCAGAGGAATCCAGATGTGGAAGCAAGAAACCATACTCAAGGCCAGTTGTTCAAAACTCTTTTTTCCGATTTCGTAAACTCTCTTTTTGCAACTCATTTTCTCATAATTTTTCTTTTACTTCGATATCAATTGTTTCATGAACGATTAATGATTGAGGGTTTATTCGAGTATGCTGGAGCTTCTTCAAAAATGCTGTTCAAGGAGATATTTTAAGAAAGCTCAAATTGCCTTTTCTTTTAAAAACTAGAGCCTTTGCTGTCGTGTGATCTGGAAATCTCTTTTTTTTTTTTTTTTTTTTTTTCTTTTTTTGGGGTTAATTACATACATGTCCCTGTAAATATGTCAAATTGCAAATATATTCCTGCAAAATTCAACTTTTCATATTTATTCATTCAAAAATCCATTGTTATTCAAATATGCCCCTACCGTCCATCTCTGTTAAAAAAGTTGATTTAACCCTAGGTTAAATGCTTAACCTTGGTTAGATTAAAAATTGAATTTACATATTTACCCTTTCCATATTATATCTAAAAAAAAAAAGAATAAAAAGAATTATTTTGATGATAGAATTTTATGATTTTTGGAGAGTAGCATTTTTGTAACAAGTATAATGGTATTGCTTTTGGAGGGATATATTTGTAAGGGGGTAAAAAAGTTATTTCACATCGAATCTGTTAAAAAATAAACAGATTCCAAACGGGGATTAACCAGAGGGGCATATTTGAGGAACTTTGAATTTTTGAAGGGAAAAATATGAAAAGTTGAATTTTGCAGGGATATATTTATAATTTGACATATTTACAGGAACATGTATGCAATTAACTTTTTTTTTTTTTTTTTTTTTTTTTTTTTTTTTTTTTGTCTTTTCAATCGTTTCAAAATCATTAGATTTCCAAAGAATGAATCAAATCATATCACGCGCATATGTACAAAAGCTATTTCAAAAAGATATACTAAATATTCTGCGACTGTTTATTTGAAAAAGATATTGGTACTAAAACAAGTGATTTGCGCTTTTACTAACTTGAGATAGCGCATATACGAATGCAGATAGAGACCGAAAAGCATGAAGCGCAAAGAGAGTCCGACCGCAGTGACGGTAAATGAAAAAAAAAAAAAACAAAATAACTTTTTGTAGCATATGTTGTTTCTCATTTTGGTTTTATTTGACACCTAATATATATTCCTTTGTTTTATCTAGTTGTCATTGAGTCAGGATATCATGAGCCTCTTCTTCCTCAGCCAGTGGAGAAATCCAAACTTGTTAGTTCAGAAAAGAGTATCGTAAAATGATCGTTATTCTCCGAAAGATTAAGCTTTATATTTTCTTCCATGTTTGGACTCAAAATTTTTTGATAGACTCGAGACGTTGACTTAATTAAATAGAAAAAAAAATAAATAACGATAGGAGTCTGACAGAATTCGAACTCGAAATCTGCTCTTTTATCATATTAAATTGTAGGGTTAAATACATACGGCTTCCTGTAAACAACGATAATCGTATTTATTTCTTCAAAAGTCCTAAGTTATTCATATATATTCATCTGATTCATTACCGTTAATTCACTGTTTATTTTTTAACAGACTATATGTGAAATAATAGTTTTGTCCTTTCAAAAATATCCCTTCAAAAATTTTAATTATTAAAATAATATAAAAAATATCTGAAACGGTAAAATTATAAATTTACCTCACTAACTAACCAAGATTAAGTATTTAACCTATGATTAACTAGATAGAGATATATATGAATAACGTTGGATTTTTAAAGGAATAAATATGAAAAGTTGAATTTTAGAGAAATATATTTACTATTCGCTATGTTTATATAGAGCCGTATGTAATTAATCTAAATTGTATGAAGTAATCGTTATTTTATAAAAATTTAAGTTATCAGAGAACAATGTTTTGAATATTTATGTTCAAATGCCATGATCAATTAGCTTCTACCTCATTAGTTTGTGTTGTGATCTTTATTGTGATGTTGTTGTTTTTATCATTTCCCAAGGAAGCACTTTTGTTCAACATAAGGTGGAAAGGAATCCTTATTCTTGTGCTGGTTTGGTCCTCCTTTCTTGTACTCCAAATCCTAAAGGCATGTGATTAGTACTCTCTCTCTCTCTCTCTCTCTCTCTCTCTCTCTCTCTCTCTCTACATATATATATAGTTGTTGTTGGTTCTTTCACTAGTAGAGTTTGGCATGTATGGGCTCTTATTATGGTGTCAGATGCTAAAATTGGTTCAGTGTGGTTGCAGAATGGGTCTGAAACATGTAGCTTCTTCTATTGGGCAGTAAATATCTTGCAGGTAACATCTTTCTCTTTTCCTTTTTATGTTTGTTTATGTTAGGTGAGCATGCCTAACTCACATGGCCAATTTTGGCACTGTATGGTACATGTAGATCAGGGTAGGGTTGATTTGATATTGCTTAAATTTTTTTTATCGATATAAAATTTAGTACTGGGACATTCGAATCGACGATTAGTAGCGTTAGAAACTAAAAAAAAAAAAAAAAAAAAAGAAGTCTCGAATCTATTGAAAAATGCGCATTTCGTAGATTCCGATTGCGGGGAGTGTGTTCGCGTGGAAAGCGGTGAAGCTGTGGCGGGAGAGCCGGGCGCGACGCACATGCGGAAACATGGAGCGCGTTTGCGAGGCTTCCATCGACTGGACTGCACCGCAGCTGCTCTTCTGCGCCCTCTGCGGCCTGCTCGGTGGCACTGTCGGCGGCCTCCTCGGCTCCGGCGGCGGCTTCATTCTCGGCCCCCTCCTCCTTGAGATCGGCGTCATCCCTCAGGTACATACCGTGAATCAGTTACTTCTCCGTTATTGTTTCTGTGCTTTTTGCTTAAACGGTCGTATAACTCCCATAAATTACATTACAAGTAAAGTTAGTGATATCAACTGTTCCCAACGCAAGCGGCAAAGAGTTTGGTGGTTGATATCCGAGATCCTAAATTTAAAATTTAGTTATTTTATATTTTCAGTGAAGTTTATTTTAAAATAAATAAAACGAGTAGTATATATATATATTTTTTTGTTAAAAAAAAAAGAAAAAATAAAGTTAATGATGGTGACAAAGTGATGTATGAGTGTTGAAAATGAAGGATGAAAGATTCAAAATCAAAATGCATCACTTCAACAGTACAATAACATTCTTGTCCTACAACAAATCCTAAATTAATTGTACTAAAAGATATGACAGTGATGTATATAATAGACTTATATATAGTCTCTTTCAATCTCTTCACATGTGTGCCCACATTTGCTTCTGCTAATTACATCCCTCCATGTGCCAAGTTTCACTTATGGGCCCTAAAATTCAATGTGCCACCACCTTTCCTTTTTGTTGTTAAACAACAAAGGCTCTAAGATTTAGGGGTTATTTATACTTTTGGTTCTCCAATTATCAGGCCTATGACATCCTAATTATATATAGCCAATTTAGGGAAAATTTATAGTTTAAATTTTTTAAATTGTTATAATCAGATCCCACAATTTAGTTTAGTTGATATATCGCTAATATAAAAGTAATGTGATATCTTAATTATTACCACGTTATTATATCACTTTCACATTAGAGTCATATCAACAAAAGTGAGCTGTACTACTTGATTATAATAATTCAAAAAATTCGAGCCTGAAATTATAATAAATTAAAGTTTAAGAACTGAATTGTCATGTGTCTCATAGTGTAACACCTCCACGATACCTCTTAATCCGACTATAGCATTTTAGATGGTGGCTAGACCCAAAAGGTTAAGAGGGTTGAGCGTGCTAGAGCTAAAGTAGTTCTAAAATGGGTAACCCCCGATAAGTTAGGCGTCACACGTAATTTGAGGACCAAAAGCATAGTTTACCTGTAAAATTTTTAGAAAATACTACTTGTAAACCCAAAAAGAGGGTGTAGATCTTATACCCTCATCCTAGGGTTCACAAAATTCTAAATAATTTTTAGTAAAAGTATAAAAAAATTGATGTGATAAGCAGTGAAATGATGATTCTTGGATGGAGAGGGCGTAAGATATACACCCCACTTTGAGATATATAAGTAGCATTGCCCATCCTAGGATTCACAAAATTTTAAATAATTTTTGGTAAAGATATAAAATAGTTGATATCAGAAGTAGAGAAAAGGATGTAAAATGTATATTTCACTTTGAGATGTATCAGTAGTATTGCTCAACAATGAAGTGTGCATATGAGTCATCAGTTGTAGTTTTGCATGTTAGTGGTGGCAGGGTTTTGGTCTTTTGGATGTGTTCAAGTTGCAAAATGTGGCCATGTTCTTTCACATGACACAATTACCTGGTGGAAGACTACATGTTAAGACAAAGGACTTAGTATATTTCAAATTTTCCACAAAGGACACTAGACTCTCATCTCTTTCTTATTGGGGACCCATTTGATGTGATCATTGATCACCACTTGAGATGCTTACAAGTTAATCTGAATCTTTTCAATTAGGACCAGATATATTGTTGTTGTTAAATAGTTGTTAATAATTTAGCCCAATATTTCTACGAAAATTCCAGTCGTCCAGCTGGGCCAAACAAACTCTAATCAGTCTAGCTAGTTCGGTATCTTGTCAGAACATTCCAGGCTTTAACTAAGATTTTAATCTCGCGAATTAGGACAAATTTGATACAATCATTGTCGGTGCTTCTTTTAAAGACATCAGACAGACAACACTTCTACGAGAGTTTCAACTGTCCAGCTAGGTCCACTATAACAAAATTAGATTATAGGAATACATCTTTGTGACACTTTTGTACAAGTGTCCTATCTATATTTCATCTATATTCAAAATTAAGTTATAGGGACACATTTTTGGGACACATTATAATAATGTGTCGCTATACACCCTAACGATGGCACATATAGCGACACTAATTATAAGTGTCGGTATTTTTGTTAGTGGTATTTTTTTTTAAATTTTAAAAATACTTAAAAGTGTCGTTATAACATAGTTTTGTTGCAGTGCTCAAACAACCCCTACTTGTTCTAGTTATATATATAGTTAGATATGAATATAAACTTTGATTTAGTCTTTGTTGATTTAGTTTTTCCCAACTAGCAATCCTTCTTAATCATTTTTTTTTTTTTTTGTGTGGCTAAAATACAGATTAGATTACCCCCACTCAATACATCACTAGTCACATTTAACCCCCAAAATAATAATAATAATAATAATAATAATAAACATTTGACTTTCCTATAATATATAGATTACAATTAATGTTTTTAAAAAGGCTAAATTACAGAAAATCATCCTGTAATATTTCGCTTTTTTATTTTGCCCTTTTTTAAAAGTCTACATTTTGTCGTTTCGTAATTACTGAAATATGCATTTACCCCCGCCGTCACCATTCCGTGAGTTAACCGTCAATTTTTTAAAAAATATTATTAGATATATCCAAAATACCCTTCAAGAATGGCGGGAAATAAACTAAAACCCATTCTATCTCCAATATAAGGTAAGAATATTTTCGTCAATTTACCTCCTCCGTTAACGCCGTTGCCCTCCAAAGACAATTCGGTAATTACGAGTGGGCAAAATATAGGCATTTAAAAGACAGGGTGACAAAGTGAAAAAACGAAATATTACATTTTTTTTTTTTTTTTTTTTTTTTTTATACTTTAGCATTTTTAAAATAAATATTTGACAGAATTAGGTTAACAAAAATCTATACATAAACCATCATTCATATATCTGTACATAATCTCTCTCTCTCTCTCTCTCTCTTCTTCTGTTTTTTTTTTTTCTTTTTTTTGGGCTAGGTTGCAAGTGCCACAGCAACATTTGTGATGATGTTCTCCTCATCCCTTTCAGTGGTGGAGTTCTACTTCCTCAAGAGATTCCCCATTCCTTATGGTACTCCCCTTCCACCCACACACACACACACACACACACACACACACACACACAAATACATAAATAACATACGTAGATACATACATACATACATATATATATATATATATATATATATATATATATATATATAATATATATATATGCGTACTTACGTACATACATGTGTATGTATATACATCAGTTTATCATAATTAGGGGTGAAAACGGTCGAATTCAATCGAATTTTTGACAAAACCATATCCGTATTCATATTTTTCAATGCGAAATTTTTATTTAAAATAGATTTAAATTTAGATATGAGCCGGATTATACAATTGAATTGAAGTTTCATATTCGTATTCAAACTTTATATACTTATATTTTATTCAATAGAATTTAATATTTTAATATGAAATGTATAGTAAAATAAATAAAAAATTATTTTATCTCCTATAATATATATTTACATTCGTCTTATCTCTTAGGCTCCGTATGGTTGGGAGATATCCTTATCCCCCAAACAAAAGAAAAAAAAAAAAAAGGAAAATTTGTTATCCCTCTCAACGGGCTATTCTGAAATAGTCTATTAAGGGAGAATAACAATTCCCCCCATAAGTGAGAATAAGATTGTTCCCATTCGAAAACAATGTTGTTCTCACTTTTTTTTTTATTATTTTTTAAAAAATATTAAAATTTTTAAAATTTTTATAATTTTGAATTTAAATTTTTTTTATTTTATAAATTTTAATTTTTTAACTTTAATTGTTTATAAATCTAAAAATTTTAATTTTTTAAAAATTTTAAAATTTATATAAATTTTTTAGATACAAATTTTTAAATTTTGTATAGAAATTTTTTAATTTATACAAATTTAAAAATTAAAATTTTTGCATCTTTTTTACACATTTTTGGAGACAATTAAAATTTTAATTTAAAAATTTAAAAATTTAAAGAAATTTTAAATTTTATAATTTTATAATTTTTTTAACTTTAATTTTTCATAAATTTACAAATTTATAAAATTTTAAAATTTATACAAATTTTTAAATTTTTAACTTTAATTTTTAATAAATTAAAAAAATTAAACAGTATTATTTAAACGCTAAAAACTTTAATTTATACAAATATTAATTATTATTTAATTAATATTTTATATTAATTAATAAGATAAAATATTATTATTTTAAAATTATAAATATTCTTGTTCTTATTATTCCAATCTAATTATCCAAACACTATTTTTCTTCTTCCTAAGAACAACTCAATTTTCATCCAAATGCAAAATTGATATTGTTTCTGCTTATTTCTAATCTTATACCTATTCCGGCTATAAAAAAATTTATAAACAGAGCCTTAGAGGTGAAAGCAGTTGATTTTTAAATGCGAATTTGAATACGAATATATATCCAATGATAAATTTTGACATCCATATTTGGAGTCGATCGAATTCAGCGTAATCAATTTGTTCGTTTTTTTGTTCTGCAGCTTTGTATCTCACCTCAGTCTCGGTTATGGCGGGCTTCTGGGGGCAGTACTTCGTCAGGAAGCTGGTGAAGTTCCTCAAGCGGGCGTCGATCATCGTATTCATTCTCTCCTCCGTCATCTTCGCGAGCGCGCTAACGATGGGTGGGTAAATCGAAAAGGGAAATGCTTTTTGTACACCACTAAGGGGGTGTACATCTTACACCCCACCCATTCAAGAGTGGGGTGAATTTCACTAGTCACATCGAAATGACCAGTGGAGAAAGCCCCACCCTTGGATGGATGGGGTGTGCATCATACACCCCATTTTGGGGTGTATGTGCAGTATTGCCCAATCGAAAATCGCATTTAGTAATAGCAGTATTTGATACATCTACAATTCTAATTTTATCTATATTTAGGTATCGTGGGAACCGAGGAGTCCATATGGATGATCAAACATCGCGAATACATGGGGTTTCTCAACTTTTGTGAGAATTAAAGAGAAGCGAATCAAGATTCCGTGAGCGGTTAGCGCCTCGCTAACCTGCAAAATATTTACTTATTATTATTATTATTATTGTAGCATTCTTGTGTTCAACATTCATGAAATTTTATATCGGAGATTATATTTTGTTTTCGGTCCATTAAATGTCCCCCCCCCCCCCGCGCGCGCGCTTTTTTTTTTTTTGTTGATTGGTAAAGAGTTGTGAACATTTGGGATAAAATTTAAAATCTAAAATCTAAAATTTAAATTGAAATAAGAAAGAGGTTGGCTAAAACGTATTTATACAATAAATTTTCCTTGTTAAATCATATATATATATATATATAATATATATATATATATCTATATATATATATATATATATATATATGGCTGAAATACTATCGATAGCACTAAGTTATTGGTGCTATCAAATTTTTAGTTTTTGGATTAAAAAATATGCGGTTAGAATGATAGTGGTCCCGTAGGGTTTAGTGGGTGGTTGGTTGAATAGTAAAAATCTTAGAAAACTACTATAATCCCAACCGCACATACTTTCATTCAAGGGCTAAAAATTTGATAGCACCAATTGCTTTGTGCTATCGATAGTATTCCAGCCGGACTATATATATATATATATATATATATATATATATATATATATATATATATCTATATAATATATAGTATATATATATAGTCCGGCTACGGTGCTTGTAAAAGCACCAAGCACTTGGTGCTTATAAGTTTTTACCGTTAGATCTATCCCTTTGACTAATTTCACCCTTTAAATCATATTATTCCACCAACTACCCACTAAACTCAAGAGGCCACTATCATTCTGACCGCACATCCTTTTATCCAATAGCTAAAAATTTACAAGCACCAATAATTTGGTACTTTTAAAAGTATATGAGCTCAATTATATATTATATATATATATATATATATATATATATATATATATATATATATATATATATATATATATATAGTAATACTCCTTTACTATTGATAGTATTATGGTCTTACTACTATAGGATGAAAAAAAATGTGGTTAAAATTATAGTGGTTCTCTGGTATTTATACTATTTCACCAACAACCCACTAAACTCTAGGGGACTATATATATATATATATATATATATTATATATATATATATATATATATATATATATTATATATATATATATATATATATATATATAGTCCAGCTGGAATACTATCGATAGCACCAAGTAATTGGTGCTATCAAGTTTTTAGCCCTTGGATGAAAGTATGTGCGGTTGGGATTAT
>CM054947.1:16106429-16166429 GCA_029168755.2 Tillandsia fasciculata | reverse complement strand
CAAATAAAACTAGTTCAAATTAATTGCTAAAAGATAAATGAGCCTTGAAATTCATTAAAAAAATTTAACTTAAAATTAATCAAAAAATGAATATTGTAGAAGGAAGAAATTAACTATTACTAATTTCAACTTGAATATTTAATTGCACCTTTGGTCCCTTACTTTACTTTTTTTTTTTTTCTCCAGTCTTTTTTTTTTTTTTTTTTTGCTATTTTATTATGTTACGATAAGCACACAAATAAAGACGAAAATGACGATTGTAAAATAAACGAACTACTTGCAGTAAAAAAAAATGTAGAACATGAAGATTTATGTGAATTTTTTTTTTTTTACAAAAAAAATTTACGGACGAAAAAGAAAAATCACAGGCGTAGGAAGAAGTACAATTTCTATAACGATATAGGGCGAAAAGAAAGAAAATGACCCGTTTGTTTCTTAACGAATTTTTTTCACCACTAACATCCTCTCTTTTCTTCGTAAATTATTTTTTTTTTAATTTATCATACCGCAAAACGGTCCATGAATCAACCAGGGCCGAAAAATCGAGCTCAATACATTACAAAATTCCTAACTTTTATGCTTTGTCTCACCAATGTATCAACCATCCAAAGTTTCATTAATTTTGACAAAATATAGATCACATTAACTTCACTCAATATGAAAAAAAAAAAAAAAAAAAAGTTAATATTTAAAAATACTTATTTATATACTTAATAATATTTAAAAATATCTTAATATAATTTAGCGTCAGTTAAAACATTGGCAAATAAAGAATCGCCACGTTTATACCGACGCTTATGTCAAGCGTCGATAAAATATATGCTAACATATTAAAATATCAAAAAATTCTGACACTTTAAAACTTTAAAAAATTAAAAATAATAATAAAATTAATTAATTAATTAATTAATTTAATATAATAAAAAATTTATATGATACGGTTTTTGAAACGTGGTATTTTTAATATTATAAAAATATTTAAAAATACTTATTCTAAGCGTGGTTTAAAAAATATTTTTATATTAATTTTTTTTTTTTACAGTGACTTTGGCCCTATTTACTCATATTTATAATGATTATGACTAGTACTGCAATTAATTCTATAAAGGTTTTAGTTGATCAATAAGCCACATTCAAAAGTAGTAATCAACGGTCGCTCCAAAGCACCTAAATATCCAATCTATTTAAGAAAAGTATCTAATTAAAAATTTCCATTGAAAATTCCAAAAGTTTGGAGTCTTTTCAAATTCTAGTAGTTTCCAACGGTCACAATAATTTTATCAATAATAAAAGAAAAAAAAAAAAAAAAACTGATCGTTCCTAGCGTAACTAGCAAAGAGTTTGATAATTGATATTCGAGATTCCGAATTCAAAATTTAGTTGCTTTATATTTTTAGCTAAATTTATTTTTTTTAAAAAGATAAACGAAGCGATACGAAGTGATAGTATATTACTTTTCTCTTAAAATAATAATAAAAAAAGCTAAATTAAAAGGCTAAATTACATAATTATACATTTATTTTCTGCCGTCGTCATTTCGTAAATAATTTTGTGATCCTGTGATCACTTTTGATGTGTTGCAGCATCATCGCTGCAGTCATCGGAGTTGAAACTTGCTCATCGACAATATCAACCCTTCAACTATATACGAAACGATAACGACATAAAAGTAAGTATATAATTTCGTAATTATGAGAAAATAAAATATAGATTTTTAAAAATAAATTTAAAAAAAAATTTAACTTTTTTTTTATATAATTTAGCTTAAAAAAAAAAATAATAATTCTACTGATACATTCTAATCATTCTACTGGTACCATAATTCTATTAATACCAACAAACAATTATGTGACCATTGACTTTGCAATTTTTTTTTTTTTTTTTTTTTTTCTTTTCAGGCCGCGTGATTCACCGTATGTTATACCAAAGTTCTAAGACAAATCATAAAATAAATAAATCAAATATTTATTTACATCATGATATATATATTAATGCATATATAGTTCTTTATTTATGCTAGTATAACCTTTGACAAAGAAAATTCTGATTCTTCTCAATGACCCTTGCACACAGCCTATTGTAATAAAACTTTTGGGTGGTTGAAGCTTCTACCAAAATGTTATTTGCGAGTCAGCTTGTTTGAAAAAGCATTGACCAATATGCCATCGGAGGAGTTTCTGTGACGTCTCACTTTTCAGAAGGTCATCAATCTTAACCCTCTTAATTTTTTGGGACTGGTTACCGTTCAAAATATTATAGCCGGATTAAGAGATTTAATTTTATTATGTTTTACTGCTCAAACTTTTGGGTGGTTGAAGCTTGTACCGAAATGTTATTTGCAAGTCAGCTGTTTGAAAAAGCATCGATTTATATGTCATCGTAGGAGTTTTTGTGATGCCCCACTTTTCAGAAGGTCATCAATCTTAGCCCTCTTAATTCTTTGGGACTAGTTACCGCTCAAAATGTTATAGTCGGATTGAGAGATTTAATCTTATTATGTCTTATATATATAATTATTTTAAATTCTGAGATAGTCTTGACGTCACTGTGAGATTCAGCACATTCACAAGCACCAGCTACCAAGTGATGCGAGACTCGTCTCGCTAGCTTTCGTCAACTTTGTAGGGAGTCGCGCTCCATCCACAACGGCCACAAGCCGGGGGATCGAGCTGCACTCTGCCCGTTGTTTAACCCTTGCTCAATAGAGTTTCAACTCACATTTTCGGCCGATAATTAGCCCTGATACAAATGTGACGCTCTACTTTTCAGGAGGCCATCCATCTTAGAACTACTATAGTCCTAACACGTTTAATTTTCTTAACCTTTTGAGCCTAACCACCACCGTAAATATTATAACCAGATTAAAAAATTTAGCCCTATATAGAGAAGCAAAAGCACTTGTTGGATTCGGAAACTCAATTTTTAGCTTCTATATAGAATTAAACTTCTAAAATGTTTTGTTTGTTAAATATCTATCTACTATTTAAAGAAGAGCAATTCGAAAAAGTACTATTAGCTTTCCTAACCGAAAGCACCACCAAGCCCTGAACCTCAGTATTGTGTTCCTTTCCTAGCAAAAGCTCAAACACCACTTTTTGCTTTTCGCAGCAGAGAAGTCATTTCAGATACCGAAATAGAGGAGTCATTTCAGACAGTAAAAGCTCAAACACCACTTTTTGTTTTTCGCAGCAGAAAAGTCATTTCAGATTCCGGAGCAGAGAAATCATTTCAGACAGCAAAAGCTCAAACACCACTTTTTGCTTTTCGCAGCAGAGAAATCGTTTAAGACACTAGAGCAGAGAAGTCATTTCAGACAGCAAAAGCTCAAACACCACTTTTTGCTTTTCGAAGCAAAAAAGTCGTTTCAAACACCGAAGTAGAGAAGTCATTTCAGAAAGCAAAAAGCTCAAATTACCACTTTTTGCTTTTCGCAGCAGAGAAGTCGTTCCAGACACCGAACCGGAGGGGCAGTTACGGGGAACTAGAATTCCTCTTCATGTACTACTCTGCTTCTGGGTTGTAACTTCGCAAGAAAACACACCAATCAAATTCGAATTCGATCGATTGCCCGATTCTTATCAAGAGTTTGATTTTCTGATTTTCCGCTTCGGTACAATAAAACACAAATGGGATGCAGTCTGCTCACCACACCACAAGCAAAAACCAGGCAGGCACTCTGAATCTCATGTCTACTGATTAGTTATTACATACTTTCATATGCCAGCACATACATTGAGATCTTACACAGTTATAACACACAAATATACCAATGCAATACAACTGCAGGTGTGAAAGATATTAGAGAAATATATTTGGACCATTTTGTATATGAAAAGCTGCAGGTTTTGAAGTTTCCATCATACAACACATCTGCAGAGATTATTAGTGTCCCATCCAACACATCTCTCTATCATTCAGATTCTGAAACTCCTGATGTGTTTTGTTACATCTATTGCATATTAAAGTATGTATGTGATGCTTAAACTGAGACAAAAGCACAATACAGTTGCTTGTATTGGCCTCTACAAGCCTAAAAAAAAAAAAATTTAAAAAAAAAAAGGCAAAATAAAGAGAGTAGAGAAAACAAGACCCTGGAAAGTTTTTGAGTTTAACACTGTCCCAGATTCACTCCAACACAACCTCTTCACCACTTTTTGCCCTTTCTTCAATTTTCGCATTCGGAACATCTCTCATTTCGTCGGCCATATTTCGCGTCGTATCTTCGAATTCTACTTTCCTTTCTCCTTTCTCGCTTGAAGCTGAAGATGTAGTAGAGCTGGTATTGAACTTATCATCTCCAGGAATTTGAATCACCGTGTCGTTTCCATCGCGAGTTGAACCCGAACCGGAACCCAAGTTCGTCGTTTCATTCTGTTCGGGCACCGTTAGGTTAGTCAAAAGCTCAATCTGGTTGTTCAATGCGGTTGTCGTAGTATTCATCGGTTTTTCTCGTACTTCTTGATCAGCCGTCGGCGTTTCAGTTTGGTTGCCGACGACATTCGTAGTAGTTGGATCAACCCTCGGTTCTGCATGATTGTTCGGTTCATCAACCGTCGAATTCGACGAAACTTCGCGGTCCTTCGAACCACCGCCGTCGCTCGAAAACTCCGATGTTCTATCACTAGTCGAATCGACAACCGTCAAATTGTCGCCGCCCGCGGCTTTGTTCTCCGCACTCTCCAAATGATCCTCGTGAGCCACGGCGCTAGAAACATTATCGCCGTTAAAGCTCTTCTCCCTAGCCTCGCGAGAGTGGTCGCCGTGCTCCTCCGACCGACCCGCGCTCGCGACGTCGTCCCCCCCCTCTTTGCTGCTCTCCGCATCCTCAAACACGCTCGGCTCGTCCCCGTCGGCTTCCTCCCTCTCGGGGTGATCCTGCTCGTCGATCGCGTCCCTCTCGTCGCTCTCCTCGTGTTTTAGCAGCTCTTGTTCGAGGAGCTCGTCGTCTTCGCTCGCCTCGTCCTCGGTTCGGCCTACCGTGCGGGGAAGATCTTTTCTACTGGGAAGTTTGAACACATCGCGGCGGCGGCGATCACCGTCGTCATCGTCGTCATCGTGTTTGATCGATAAATGCGCGTTGCGTTCTTTGTACCAGGTCCTCTTATCATAAGAATGCTTAACTTGGTACAACAACCAAATGGTGACAACTACTAAGAGGCACAATTGAAGGGCATTTTTCAATTTGAATCCCTTGGATCTGTGGTTTCTACTGGAAACTTGTCTCAACATGTTAACTTGTATAAATTTGTCCCCTTTTTTTTTTTTTGGTTCCTTTCTAAATCAAAGAGAAATTCTGGGCCCTAAGATCTAAAATTCCTCAATCCAACAACAACTCCTAATAAATGGATTTCACCAGTATGAATTGTAACAGTGCCTGTACAAGGAAAAGAAACAAAAAATATATATATATGAACTACAGTAAACACATGATTATGATTATGATTATGTTCAGGATAGGGAGCAGATCAAACCCTAATCTCACTGCTAAGTTATAAATTTTGAAAAAAAGAAGAAGAAGAAATAATATCTAAAATGAAGATGATGAATTATTAGTCCTTTTTATTTTTATTTTTTTTTTTATCCACCAAAATCACAACAATCAAAGCCTTAAAATTCACTTACCCAAACCCAGTGGAAAAATCAAATCCAAACACCTTCTAAAAAACCCCAGAAAAAAAACCAAAAAAAAGGAACTTAAAAATCCCACCTATTCAAGTTTTTAAGCAAAACCCAGTAAAAATCCAAATCCAAACACAAAAAAAGGGGAGAAAAAAAAAAAAAAAAAAAAAAAAAACCTTAAAAATCCCACCTTTTTCAAGTTCTAAGCAAAACCCACTTGCCCAAACCCAGCAAAAATCAAATCCAAACACAAAAAAAAAATGGGGGAAAATCACAATACCCAACACCCAAAACCCCCAAAAATCCCACCTTTGAGATGCAAACAAGAAGAATAAGAGGGAAAATTAGAGACCATACCTCAAAGAAACCCAAGGAGCTCTTCTTTCCTAGGGATCTTTTTTTTTCCTTTTTTTAATCCTATATATATATATATATATATGGAAAGGAAAAGAGGAGGGGTTGTGGAGTAGATGAACTTGGTCAAAACAACAATTGATCCAACAAAGGAAGAATGAAAAAAGAAACCCCACAAACCCTAACCCTAGCCCACCCCCCCCCCTTCTCTCTCTCTCTCTCTCTCTCTCTCTCTCTCTCTACCTAAACACTCTCAAAAGCTCCACCCTTTATGTAAACACATGTGTTTGACCTCTCCTCCCTTCCTCTCTCTCTCTCTCTCCTCTCTCTCTCTCTCTAGGTTTGGAGCTCTCTCCCCCACCTGAAACTGAAGGGTACTTTTAAAGCTACATGTTTTGATTCCCTACAAGTGTGGTTGGAAGAGCTGTACAAGTTGGGTTGGTGTAAGAGTGTATTTATTGTCATTGGCATTGGAATTGGACCAGTTTGATAGCAATATAATTTAATTAAATATTTAATAAAACAAATTTAAATTTTTTGTTGTCATAAATAAAATTTTCAGACTTAAAAGTTGAAAGTCTAATTTACTTGCTTCTTATTTTGCATAGAAAACGATCAGTCAGTGATTTTTATAATGGAATACAATCTCCGTCCAGTAAAAAAATGCTTTTTTTTAAGCTTAAGAGCTTATTGGATCTGCTTCAGCTTTCAGCAATAATATAATTTACTTAAATATTTAATATGGTGAAAAAAATAAAATGCTAAATTACAGAAAATTTCATGTAATATTTTATTTTTTTACTTTATTTCTCCTGTCTTTTAAAAGCATACATTTTGCCCCCTCGTAATTACCGAATTGTCTTTAGGGGGCAACGGCGTTAACGGATGAGGTAAATTGATGAAAATGACCTTACCTTATATTGGAGAGAATAAGTTTTATCTTATTTTTCGTCATTTTTTAAGGGTATTTTGGGTATATCTAATAATATTTTTTAAAAAATTGACGGTTCACTCACGGAATGGTGACGGCGGAGGATAAATGCATATTTTGGTAATTACGAGGGGGTAAAATATAGACTTTTAAAAGACAGATGAGCAAAATGAAAAAACAAAATATTACAGAAAGGTTTTCTATAATTTAGCCAAAATAAAAATAAAATTTTTGTTATAGTGAAAAATACAAATCATCTTTTGAGACTAAAATATAGAAAATTCAATTTATTGCTTCTCATTTTGCACAAAAAAAAAAAAAAAAAAAAACTTAGTTCATGGTTTTATAATAGGGTTAACTACATATGACTTTCTGAAACATATCGAATAGCAAATATACTTTTACAAAGTTCAACTTTTCATATTTATTCATTTAAAAATTTAAGACTAAATTATAGAAAACATCCATGTAATATTCCGTTTTTTCACTTTACCCCCCTGTCCTTTAAAAGCCTACATTTTGCCCCCTCGTAATTACCGAAATATGCATTTACCCCCCCCCCGCCGTCACCATTCCGTGAGTGAACGTCAATTTTTAAAAAAATATTATTAGATATATCCAAAATATTCTTAAAAAATGGGGGAAAATAAGCTAAAACTCATTCTCTCTCCAATATAAGGTAAGGGTATTTTCGTCAATTTACCTCCTCCGTTAATGCTGTTGTCCCCTAAAGACAATTCGGTAATTACGAGGGGGTAAAATGTAGACTTTTAAAAGACAGGGGGGCAAAGTGAAAAAGCGGGATATTACAGAGAGGTTTTCTGTAATTTAGTCAAAATTTAATGTTATTCATATATATATCCCTACCGTCTATCTCTGTTAGAAAAATCTAGTTAACCATAGGTTAAATCCATAATCTTAGTTAGTTAGTGATGTAAATTTATTTTTTTATTCTTCCAGATATTTTTGTATTATTTTAACAATTGAGATTTTTGAAGAGATATTTTTAAATGGGTAAAACTGTCATTTCACATATAGTCTATTAAAAAATAAACAATAAAGTAACGGTAATAAACCGTAGGGATATATATGAATAATTTAAAACTTTTAAAAAAATAAATATAAAAAATTAAACTTTATAGAAATATATTTATTATTCGATAAATTTATAGAAAATTGTATGCAATTAACCTTTATAATATGCTACATTCTGGGTTTAGTACAAGTGCATTTTATTAGCTCAAGGACATGTTGATTACATATCAACTTTTGACACTAAAAAGTACAAAGTTCAATTTATTGCTCTCAGAAAAAAAAAAAAAAAAATAGTTTGTGGTTTTTATAATATACTACATTCTGAGTTTAGTACAAGTGCATTTTATTAGCTTTTAAGGACTTGTTTGGTCTGCTTTTGCTTTCAGCACTAATATAGTTTGCTTAAATATTTGATATAAAAAATAAATAAAATAATTTTTTTGTCATAGTGAAAATCATAAATAAAATTTTTGAGATTAAAAAGCAGAAAGTCCAATTATTGCTTCTCATTCTGCACAAAAAAAAAAAATTAGTCAATAGTTTTTATAAGGATTAATTTTGCAATGCTTCCTGTAAATAATATCGAATAGTAGATATATCTTTATAAAGTTTAACTTTTTATATTTATTCTTTCAAAAATTTTAAGATTTTTATATATATTCCTCTGGTTTATTACCGTTTGTTCACTATTTACTTTTTAACATAATATATGTGAAATATCAGATTTGCTCTTTCAAATATATATATCCATCTAAAAGTCCCAACTAATAAAAAAATACAAAAAATGTCTGAAATATTTAACCTATGGTTAACAATATTTTTTAACAAAGATTGACGACGGGGGCATATATGAACAACTTTGAACTTTTGAAAAAATAAATATGAAAAGTTGAACTTTGTAGGAATATATCTACTATTCGATATATTTACAGAAAACTGTATAAAATTAATTTTTTTATAATATAATACAGTACGTTAAAAGCGTATTTTATTAGCTTAAGGGGTTGTTGGCACTACTTTTGCTTCAGCAGAAAGTCTAATTTACTGTTTCTGATTCTGTGGAAAAAAAAAAAAAAAGAAGGATCAGTTGGTAAATTTTGCAATATTACAGTCTGGTTCTAGTAAAAGCAGAAGGTTAGTTGGTGATTTTTATAATTTACTTAAGGCTAAATTACAGAAATTTTTTTTGTAATATTCCGTTTATTTACTTTGCCTCCTGTCTTTTAAAAGTCTACATTTTTTTCCCTCGTAATTACCGAATTGTCTTTAGGGAGCAACGGCGTTAACGGATGAGGTAAATTGACGAAAATGTCCTTACCTTATATTGGAGAGAATGAGTTTTAGCTTATTTTCTGTCATTTTTGAAAGGTATTTTGGGTATATCTAATAATATTTTTTAAAAAATTGACGGTTCACTCACGGAATGATGACGGCGGGGGTAAATGCATATTTCGGTAATTACGACGGGGTAAAATGTAGGCTTTTAAAAGACAGGAAGGCAAAGTGAAAAAACGAAATATTACAAGAAGGTTCTCTGTAATTTAGCCTTTACTTAAATATTTGATACTGAAAAAAAAAAAAAAAAAAAACTTTTTTCATAGTGAAAATTACAAAGAAATTTTTGGGACTAAAAAGTAGAAAGTTAGTCAATAATTTTTATAATATAATGCAGTCTAACTCTGTTAAAAGTGCATTTTATTAGCTTAAGGGTTTGTTGGGTCTGCTTCTGCTTTCAGCAATAATATAATTTACCTAAATATTTGAAATATATATAAAAAAAAAAACTTTTGAATTTTTGCTGTAGAAAATAAAATAAAAACTATTAAGTCTCAAAATTAGAAATTCAAATTTATTGCTTTCGATTCTGCCATACATAGATCAATTGAATACATCGGTAACGTAATATTTTTTCTAAATTGTATAATATTTTTACAATCGAGCTATATATCACGGATACTTTTATAAGTCTTGCGTGTCGTATCAAACATGCGCGTATCTGTGTCGAACTCATATTCGATGAGGACACTCCTTACACGCGCATTCAATGCCAGTTCATAACGCATACAATTTAAAATATATATATTTTTATTTTATTTTTTAATATATATATATATATATATATATATATATATATATATATATATATATATATAATGTAAGATAATAAATATTTTGATTTTTTGATTAATCTATACAAATTATTTTTGGACAATAAATTATGTATGGTATAATTTTTTTAAAAAAAAAGAAATGTATGAATTATCAGTAAAAAATTTGCAAACTTTTATTTGTGTGAGAAATATAACAATATTCTATCAAAATTAATATTTTATATAATATATATATATATATATATATATATATATATATATATATAGAGAGAGAGAGAGAGAGAGAGAGAGAGAGAGAGAGAGAGAGAGTTGGGCTGGAATGCTATTGATAGCACCAACCCAACTTTGCCACCCATTTGTAGCCATTGGATCGCATTGAGATCCGTGTAGGTTCTTTAATGAAAAAAAGAGAAAAGAAAAAGTAAAAAGAAAAAGTAAAAAGTTTTTCTTTTTAATTAAAGGACTTGCACGAATCTCAATACAATCTAATGGCTACAAAATGGGTGGCAAAGTTGGGTTGGTGCTATCAATAGCATTCCAGCCCAACTATATATATATATATATATATATATATATATATATATATATATATATATATATATATATATATATATATTATTATTATTATTATTATTATTATTATTATTATATTAATAATATAATATTTTATTAGTGGTGTCCATGCTGTGTCGATGTCCTAATATTTTGAAAGCTATCGAATCTTCGAATCGTGTCGTATTCCGTATTCCGTATGTTAGGAAATATGAATCCAAATCAAGTAAATTATGATCTTGAAGCCTATAGAAATATTTTCTTTAAGATGATATTTGCTCCCACTCGAATGTCTGCTATCAGGTTAATAGCAAATCACCTCCAAAATATAATAAAATCGTCGGAAGACTGCAAACAACGCTTTTGAAGACTTTCTCTCTATAACTTCTCTCTTAAGAATCAAAGTACAAAATTAGAAGGAAAAAATGGTTGGTTATGCTACATTTGAAGCCTTTAAATATCTTCTATTTATAGAAAATGAATGGTTAAAGAAGCATATAACTTTACTTTTTGCTAAAATGACCTATCTCTTTACATCAAATAATAAAACACATTTTTTCATAAAAATAACTAATTCACTAAAAAAAATACAACCAAATAAAAAGATAAATCTTTTCATCAATTTAATTCTTCAAATTATTTTTTTATTTTTATTATTATTATAATTTATATTAATATCGTGTGTCAGTGTCCATAATGTCTAGTAATCAATCGAGCCTAAATCATAAAGTTTATAAATATGTGAACAAATAAAATAACAAATAGGTATACTCACTCACAGAGATGTCAACGGTCGAATTCGGGACGGATTTTTAAAAACCTGAACTCGAATCCGACTATCGAATCCGAAATTCGAATCCGAACTCGAATCCGATGAATTTTAAAAATTTATATTCAAATCCGAATCCGATCAAAAATCTAAAATCCGAATCCGAAAAACTAAACCTGAAATAGTTATTTCTCTTTTCCTCTTTATAATATTTCAAAACATATTACATTAAATCTAAACTTTTAAAGTATAAATTTAAGTATAATATTAAATATTTATATACATATATTATATAACGTAAAATCAATTCAGGTTCGAATCGGAGTCGTGTTCGGGTTCGGATTTGGGTCGGAGTCGAGTTCGGGTTCGGATTGGGTACAGTCAAAATTCATATCCGAATCCAAATACGTCGGATTTTCGTTTTTTATATTCGTATCCGAATTCATATTCGTTTAATATCGAATAAATTCATTCCGTTCAGATTCGAATTCGGATAAAATTTCGAATATACATATCCATTGACTTTCCTACTCACTCATGTGCATAATAATTGAATAGGGCATGTAGTGAAATAGGTAAGAAAACTACTTTATACCGTATCCGAATTCATATCGGTTTAATATCGAATAAATTTATTTCGTTCGGATTCGAATTCGATGAATTCGATTTAATATCGAATAAATTCATTTCGTTCGGATACGGAATTCGGATATACGCATATTGGGTACAGTCAAAATTCATATCCGAATCCAAATACGTCGGATTTTCGTTTTTTATATTCGTATCCGAATTCATATCCGTTTAACATCGAATAAATTCATTCCGTTCGGATTCGAATTCGGATAAAATTTCGAATATACATATCCATTGACTTACCTACTCACTCATGTGCATAATAATTGAATAGGGCATGTAGTGAAATAGGAAAGAAAACTACTGTACCGTATCCGAATTCATATCGATTTAATGTACCGTATCCGAATTCATATTGATTTAATATCGAATAAATTCATTTCGTTCGGATTCGAATTCGATGAATTTGATTTAACATCGAATAAATTTATTTCGTTCGGATTCGAATTTGGATATTGTAACAATCCGGCCCACTAGCAATAATAACTCGTTGGGCCCAAATCACAGCCCAAAATGCTTAAGCCCAGTTATTATTACTAGTGTCCATGTCTCATATAAACCCAATCACAATTTCATCCACATCCGATGTGGGACTATTGGGGACGTCACAGACTCCTCCCGTTTAGGCCTGACGTCCTCGTCAGCCCAAACACACACACAGCAGCCCAAGATCACCAGGCGATGTGAGATTTGTCTCGCTAGCCCTGTCATCTAGACCCAGACTCAGCCGAGACTCGCCGCATACTTCCGGCTGGTTATTGGCTTTGATACCAAATATAACAACTAGGCCCACTAGCAATAATAACTCGTTGGGCCCAAACCACAGCCCAAAATGATTAAGCCCAGTTATTATTACTAGTGTCCATGTCTCATATAAACTCAATCACAATTCCATCCACATTCGATGTGAAACTATTGGGGGCGTCACAGATATACGCATTTATGGACTTTATTACTCACTCATGTGCATAATAATTGAATAGAGCATGTACAAGGTAGTAGTGAAATAGGTAAGAAAACTAGTGTACTTGTAGCTATTCTAGATCCATGAAAATAACATGCTGATTTTTTTACTTGGTAGAAAAGCAGGGCCAAAGGGTAGGTATCAATCAATTACTACCTTGAACAAATTTAAGGTGCAAGTCAAAAATTATGTAAGAGAATGATAGAATAGTGTTGACTAAAATGATCAGTATTTTATTGTTTTTGACCAAAAATTAGATTGAATTTTATTATATTTAAAATAGTAAAAAATTAGATTGAGTCGAGTCATATTCAAAGTGGCGTGAGATTAGTTAAATCAAATTATAAATTATTATTATTAAATTATATTTATAATTGTTAATTTTAATACAATAAATTATTTACATATAAATATTTTAAATTTTATTTTAATATAAAATTATTATAAATTAATTATAATTTATTTATCCGCACGATAGCGCGAATTTTATACTAGTTTAGATAATAATTTGCATCATATACAAATGAGTTTTTTTTTAAAATGATCCTCTAAAATTTTGTATTTTTGAAAATGGTCCTGCAAAATTTTTATTTGCAAAAATTTTGTATTTAACTGACTTAAATCATAAAAATTAAAAAATTTGATAATAAGATTAAGATTTTAAAAGATAAGTTTAGTTTGTTTTTATCTTTTGATAAAAATTAAAAAATTTGATTTTAAAAGATTTTAATTTGATAAAAATTAAAAGATAAGTTTAGATTTTAAAAGATAAGATTTTAAAAGATTTTAAAAAATAAGTTTAGATTTTAAAAGATTTTAATTTGATAAAAATTAAAAAATTTGACAATGCGTATTTAGACACGCGTGTCTCGACCTCTCCATCCGCCGTATCTCTCAAAGTGTGTATCTAAACACGCATGTTGAGAGTGCGTGTTTAAACACGTACTCCCGCTGACGTGGCGCGCACACGTGGCGCACAGTTGACACCCATAAAATTATTTTTATAATTATAAATTTTATATGATTATTTTTAAAAATATACATGTGATCCTCGATACACGTGCCAATGGGGGTGGGTCCCATGCACTGACACGTGTGTGCATGCATCTCTTATCTTTGTACACATGTGACATGGTGGTCCAAATTAAAATCATGTGGGAGAATAATTAATTAATTAATTTAATAAAAAATTAATTAGAAATTACACAGTATCTTACATTAATTAATTAATTAATATGGTCAACACCTGTTCACTTACAGTGACAGCTGACTCTGACATCAAATTAATGCATGTGATGTGTGAAACATGGAACTGAATAAATAATAATATAAAAAGATTAGTAAACTTAATATTTTAGCTAATTTTAATATATATTAGTACATGACCCGCGTGAAATAAATAATATTTTAATTAATTAATATATATATATATAATTATTAAAATTTTAAAATTTTAAAAAAATTATAATAAAAAATTTTATATATATATATATATATATATATATATATATATATATATATATATATATATATATTTGGTATAACCTTTTACACATTATAAAAATTATTTTTTAAAATATTTTTTTAACTTTCAATATTTATATTATAATAATTTTACTTAAATATTCAATTAAACTTAATAATTATTTTTTTTTTATAAATACATTTTTTAATTATGAAGTTAAAATTAGAAAACTAATTTTAAATTATAGAATATATAAGGATATTTTTATCTGGTTAAAAGTGATTAAAAAAATAAATTATTAGGTGTATCTGTGTATATTAACACACCATATACTACAACGTCATTAGAAAACTAATTTTTTATATCAAAATTTAATTAAATATATTTCATTTATAAAAATTTAATAATTTAAATATATTTACTTAATTAAATTTTAAATCTCTATTATAGATTTTAATTATGTAATGTATGTATTTATATACACCCGGTATAAAGAATACTAAATAAAATATTCTCATAATTTAAAGAAAGAATTTTTTTTTTTTTTTTTTTGCTTGCAACTAATATATACTAATGTTTCATACACTGCAAAATATATATATTAGAAAATTAATAGAATATCTGATACTCATACACCGCAAAGTATATTAGAAAATTAATAGAATATATAATACTTAATATTTTAAAATAAAATATAATATATAATATAACATATTTAAATATTTTAGAATTGGTTCATCATGCACCGGGTGCATCCAATACTCTTTTTGGACATATTTGAATAATCATGGCCTTTTACTTAAAGAGCTACGTGGCTCAATGTAAGGACAATGTAAACTCTCAAATTATATATCTTAATTTGAGTAGGCACAACACGGTTCCGGGCCGTGTTGTGGACCGGCACGACTACTGTAGCTTCATGCCGGGCCGACCTGATCCGACTCCTCGAGCTGTGCTGGGTCACTTTTTATTCAAATATATTTTAATTTTTTTACTTTCCTTTAATGTAATTATGTAATATGATTAATTAGAAATTTATATATTTTTTATAATTATTATTTATTTAGAATATTAATTTTTATTTAAATAGTAAAAATTATGAAAAAAATATAATATTAAATTTATATTAAAGTTGGTTATTGGTCAAAGAAATTTAAGCCAAAAAATTAATATAATTAAAAAGTTAAAATTATTATTCTCTAAAGTTTTAAATTTTATATAATATTTAAAATTAATGTTATTAAAAAGTTAAATTTATTTTTGGTATTTTAGTTTTTTTTTAATTTATAAAATTTTTAAAATAATTTTAAGGAGTTGAGCATAATTGTGTAAAGTAAAAAAGTATGAATCAAAAAATATAGTTTAAAAACAAGTTGTCTTTTATTTTTTTTTTTGATTAAACAGGGATATACCCTATTTGAACACATGCGAAGCAACTAGGCTTCGAACCCAGGTCTTGGGCGGGCCACGGGCCAGACCAGGCCTCTTTCTTTGAAAAAATAGCCCGGCACGGACCAGCCCGGATTTAAATACAGGCCGGGCTGGGCCCTGGGCTCGTTTCGGCACGGATTGTGTGGGCCGTGCCGGCCGGCACGGCCCACATCACACCCCCACTACACCTCGTATACAGTGTACTGGCATCGCCGTGGAGACTAGGGGTGGCAATCCAGCTTGCTGTTCGCGAACCAGCTCGTGTTCGGCTCGAAATGAGCTCGAGATCGAATCGCTCGTTTAGTAAACGAGCCGAACACGAGCCGAATTTTTCAGTTCGTTTAATAAACGAGTCGAACACGAGCTGGGTCAGCTCGTTCGTGTTTGGCTCGATAACAGCTCGAATATATATATATATATATATATATATATATATATATATATATATATATATATATATATATATAAACTTTATTATTTAGATTTTAGCCCATCAATTTTTTGTGAATTTTAATTATTAGATTAAAATTTTAATTTTTTAATTTTCTTTAAACTTTATACCTAATAGTTGAATGAAAATTAAACTTATTGTTCGTGAGCCGGCTCGTGTTCGGCTCGTTAATAAACGAGCCGAACACGAGCCGAATTTTTCAACTCGATATTTAAACGAGCCAGCTCGTGTTCGGCTCGTTTATTAAACGAGCCAACCCAGCTCGCTCGTGTTCTGCTCGTTGACACCCCCGGAGACACACACATGTCGAATTTTTGTAGGTTTTAGGTATAGTTTTTCCCAAATGTTAAAATATTTTTTAATTTTTAATTTTTTTTTTATAATTTTTTTTTTTTTTTTTGAGAGAAGGTAGGTAGCTTGCTATCTCGCTTCATTCAAAATAGGCTTGAACTAAGCTACAGAGTGAAGCAAGAGAGCCTCCGAGATAAAAAAAAAAAAAAAAAAGAAAAAAGAAAAAAAGAAAACTAAACACAATACGACGCCCACGAAACTCTCATCTCGCAAGGTACTAATCGATGCATGATTGCGAGGGAGAAATGGGGAGTTGGCAAATTGTCTTGATTGTGATGTATCTCAAAAGCAATTAAAATTATTGGAATTTTCACTTAATCGATTGTGATGTCCCCATGGATTCATTCCAACTATTGTTAGCATCTGTCGCGTTCTCTGCTTGCTTGTATGATGTGTTGAAATTGCTGTTGTCATTAGTTTTCCATATTATCGAATGATAGCTTACGATATCTTAGAGGCATTGAGCTTTATAGTGCGGAGGAGTGTATGATACTCGAGATAATCTTAGGTATTGTTTGTTTCGGGTATAAAGGGGATATCCTCCTTTATACCCAAACACATTTGAATAAGATGGAATTACTTATTCACCCCATTTTAGGGGTGTCAACGAGCCGAACACGAGCGAGCTGGGGTCGGCTCGTGTTCAGCTCGTTTAATAAACGAGCCGAACACGAGCTGGCTCGTTTAAATATCGAGCTGAAAAATTCGGCTCGTGTTCGGCTCGTTTATTAACGAGCCTAACACGAGCTGGCTCGCGAACAACAAGTTCGATTTTTATTCCTATTATTAGGGGTAAAATTGAAAGAAAATTAAAAAATTAAAATTTTAATCTAATAATTAAAATTCACAAAAAATTTATAGTCTAAAATCTAAATAGTAAAGTTTATATATATATATATATATATATATATATATATATATATATATATATATATATATATATATATATATATATATTCGAGCTGTTATCGAGCCGAACACGAGCGAGCTGACCCCAGCTCGTGTTCGGCTCGTTTATTAAACGAGCTGGAAAATTCGGCTCGTGTTCGGCTCGTTTACTAAACGAGCGATTCGATCTCGAGCTCATTTCGAGCCGAACACGAGCTGGCTCGCGAACAGCGAGCTGGATTGCCACCCCTACCCCATTTCTCACTTATCCCGGTTTAACCCGGTACAACTTTCTCCCATCATGAAATTATTTTTCCATCCTCTCTCTCTCTCTTTACCCTTGCATACTTCCCAACTCATTTATTATACCATTTAATTTATTAATTAATAGATATTACAATATTTATTTTAAAAATAATAATAATAATAAATACTTATTATTATCGTCGCCGCCGCCGCCTCTCGGCCTTCCCTGTAGCTCTTCGTCGCCGCCGGGTAAAAAACCTCTCCTTGTACCACATCCTCGTTCCCAACGCAAAATAAATAATTAATACAATTTTTAGATTAAAAAATAATTAATACTAATTTTAACACTAATTAATACTAATTATTAATTTTTTAATACATAATATCTTACCAGAAAAATTTATTATAATTTTTATATTATATTAATCATTTTTTACATATAAATAATTAACACTAATTTTATATATTATCTAATTAATTACATAATATATATTACAATTATTATATTTAAAAAGTTATAATACAATATTTATTTATCAATTTTTAATACATATAAAAAGATAAGGGCATTTTCGTCTTTTTACTCAAAAGTCAACTATTTATCCCTCTTATTCTTCAATCCCAACCAAACACTATTTTTCTTATACCTGGTACTAACCTATATCCCAACCAAACACTATTTTCATTTATCCTACCTTATACTCAACTTTATACTTATACCTGGTACTACTAATTCTCACTAATCCCCGAACCAAACGATACCAAAAGGAATAACATAAAGTCTAGCACAGTAGCTCTTTCGCATAGGGTGTGTTTGGAAACGGGTTAAGGTGGAACTAGCTAATCCTGGGATAAGTATAAAGTACGGAACTAGAGTGAAAAAGCGTTTGGGATAGTTCCAGGGATAAGAGATTTTGTGTTTGGTTTAATAATGAGGAATAAGAGGAATAAAGAGGTTAAGTTGGGTAAATTATTTTTTTGCCCTCAAAAGTTAATATGTTATAAAAATTGTTAAAATCTAATTAGTTCATTTTAATTAATGGATTAATGGTTTAAAAAAAATAAAAATAAAATTATAATCATAATTAAATTATATTATTTAAAAATAATATTTAATTTAACATTTTATTTTCTCAAATTAAAATTAAAATTTAAAATATAAAATTTCAACATTTTAATTTTAAGATTTAAAATTTTATAATATTCATTTTAAATAATAAATTTGTAACATAAATTTTTTTTAAAATTTGCAAAAATCGTATATTTGCTAAATATTTAGAAATTTTTGCCCTCAAGCTTTATTATGTGATAAAAATTTGGTAAAATCGTTTTTCTCGTTTTAATTAATGGATTAATAGTTTAAAAAAATAAAAATAAAATTATAATCATAATTAAACTATATTATTTAAAAATAATATTTAATTTAATATTTTATTTTCTCAAATTAAATTTAAAATTTCAACATTTAAATTTTAAAATTTAAAATTTTATAATATTAATTTGTGATGATGAGAATGTATTGGGAAGAGAGAAAGAATGTGGGATGAAGGAAAAGAGAGAGAGAGAGAGAGAGAGAGGAGAGAGAGGGATTTGTGATGATGAGAGTGTATTGGGAAGAGAGAAAGGAGGGGAGGAGGGGTAGTTTGGTAAAAAGAAAAAATTATAAAATAATGGATAAGAATTATTGTTTCAGCTTATTCTGCTTGTACTGAAATAAGCAATACCGGTTGATTCCATGTGCGTTTGGTAGAATAAGGGGGATATCCCCCTTATTCCCCATTCCATCTCGATTCCAAACGGGACCATAAAGTCTAGCACAGTAGCATAGTAGCTCTTTCACATAATTTTTACACCAGTCTGAATAAAAAGGTATAACATAAAGTCTAGCACAGTCTCTCTTTCACATTGGCAGGAGATCTATCTATTCCACGATCTTTTTACCTCAGTCAACAATCGACAGACCAGCAGCTATATCTGAAGACTCTGAAAACAAAGGGGAGAAAGAAGGGAAGGCAGCAACTGGTATGAGAACTACTAGTAAAACCAGTAGCTCACAGTGGGTAAATTCTCAAACTCTGACATACTCACTTTGTCTACTAGAGGCAATAAAAGAAGTAAGGTGGTGAAGTTGTGAGTAAATCTGCTGATAAGGAAAACTACCACTATTATGCCTCTAATACTATAATGAATGATTTTCTACTATGCCTCTAATACTCGAGATAATTTTATATTTATAGATATCTGAGGAACCGAGGCGTCACGGGGGAAGCAGCACTGGTTCGAAATTAGGTCAGGAACAGAGAGAGAAAGGGAGGGAGGGACGGAGGGAGGGGGGGAGGGGAGGGGAGGAACCGAGGAGTAGGGGGGCGGGCGGAGAGGGGGAGGCGGAGAAAACGAGGCGTTAGGTCAGGAACAGAGAGAGAGAAAGAGGGAGGGAGGGAAGCACCGGTTCGAAAGTAGGTCAGGAACGGGGACCGATCAACAAATGGGGAAACCGAGGAGTCACCCAGGAGCGACGTCAGCATAAGGAGCCACGTCACCTAATGCATAGGGGAAACCGAGGAGTCACCCAATAAAAAAAAATCACGTCAGCATAAGAACCACGTCACCCAATGCACAGCATTGCGCACCTCAGCAGGATGCACGAAATTGCGACACGTCATGCCGAAGGAACCACCAAATATATATTTGTATAGATATGGAATATATATTATTAAATATAAAAATTTTATTCGATAATAATAATAATTCGTTCGGTTCAGTTCATGATATATATTAAATCATAATTTTATTAATAAATAAATTAACTTTAATATTAGATATAACAGTTTGATTCATTAATAATAATAATTCGTTAGATCCAATCCATCATACCAAAATATTTAAGGCTAATTATTATTATTAGAATTCATAATTTTTTTTTTTTTTTTTTTTTGAGAGAAAGGCAGCATGCTGCCGCTTCATTCATAGCGAAATTGAATTTAGCCAGATGGCACCCGGTCCATGCAGTGAAGCAGCCGGGCCAAAAAAAAAAAAAAAAAAAAAAAAAAAAAAAAAAAAAAAAAAAAAAAAAAAAAACTCCCACTAAAGCTTCCACTCAGAGGCAGGACTAATCTGATCGGCAACGGCAAGCTTCCACTAGGAGGGCACTGGGCTGGCGAGACAAGTTGTCGAAGGATCTTCTATTCCTTTCCAACCAGATGTTCCACCAGATAGCCGCGATGGTGATACGTGCCTGTTTTCCAGATGCCCCAATCAAAAACCTAATCCCCTCCCACAGGTGATCAACAGTTTGACAGTTGCCAGTCTCCCTGTAGTTAGGCAACATCGATTGTAAAAGCAATCTGGTTATGGGACAACTTATGAAAAGATGATCCACCGTTTCATCAGCGTGTGGGCAAAGGACACAGTTGCTTGGTCCAATCCATTTTTTCCTTAACAGATTATCCCTAGTTTGTATCCTCCTTCTGATGACCAACCAAACGAAGATTCTCACCTTCAGTGGCGCCTTGATGGACCAGAGTTTGACAAAACGGTTGTCAGTTTCCCCACTAGCTTGTAGAAAATCATACATGGATTTGACGGAGTAGGTGTTCAGATTGCTCCAACGCCAAAGGAAAGTGTCATTATTATTGTTATTTAGCATATTTGGAGCGATGTCCTTCAAGATTAGGATCTGGCCTTGGAGGCCACTGTCAGCTGATTCGGTGCCCTCTAGGACTTTTTCCCAGTTCCAGTCCCCTTGCCGAAGGCAGTCCCTCACTCTAAGGTTTTTGAGTCGTACCAAATCATAGATATGAGGGAATTGGGTAGAAAGCGTTGAAGACCCTAACCAGATGTCATTCCAAAAATCAGTCAATTCCCCATTTCCTACCGAACGTGCAGTGCCACATCTGAATACCTCCCTCGTTCGCAGTACACTCCTCCACCACTGCGAGAAGGGTTTAAAGGACGCTCCTTCTCTCAGCGGTCTTCTCTGTGTGTAATAAAGGCAAGATATCAGAGAAATCCAGGGGTACTTCTCTGAAGAGAAGTAGCGCCACCACCATTTTGCCAGCAGTGCAGTGTTCAAGCTTTCTAGGCTTAGGATCCCAAGCCCCCCGTCTCTCTTCTTCCTGCAGATAGTCTTCCAGTTGACAAGACAGTTGCCCCCAGACACTGAAGTTCCTCCCTTCCAGAAGAAAGCCCTCCGGAGTGAGTCGATCTTATTCAACACCCATACAGGGGCTCTAAACACCGAGAGGTAATAGAGTGGTAGATTCGAGAGCACTGAGTTGACAAGTGTTAACCGCCCGCCAAAGGAGAGAAGTTTAGCTTGCCAACCAGCGATTCTGCGCTCCACCTTTGCAATAATGTTATGCCAGTCCTCCTTTGGGATTTTACCCTTCTTCAGTGGGAGCCCCAGGTATTTGGTCGGTAATTGGCCCAACTCACATTCGAGGATTGCCGCCAAACTTTCTCCTGTATTGCTCCGATTTCCAAAGTAGAAAAGTTGTGACTTACGCCGATTAATCTTTAGTCCAGAAGCCCATTCAAAGATCTGCCACATAAGTCTTAAGTTGCGGATTTGTCTTGCGGACGCTTCACAAAAAAAGAAGGTGTCATCCGCAAATTGGAGAATAGCGGTTTTGGCAACCAGGCTGGGCCCAACACCATAGAGAAGCTTGTTTTGGACTGCCCTGTTGGTCATTCTTGCCAATCCCTCGGCTACTAACAGGAACAAAAAAGGTGACAGTGGGTCCCCTTGGCGAAGGCCTCTTTTCAGCTTGAACCATTTGGTAGGGGTCCCATTGACTAGGATAGCGACTTTTCCATTGGAAGTACATTGCTCAATCCACGAACACCACTTCTGATTGGCCCCCAAACAGGTCATGATGTGCTTCAGGAATACCCAGTTCACTTTGTCAAAGGCCTTTTCAAAGTCCGCCTTGACACCTACGCCGTTGATAAGTTTGCTTGAACCCCAGCTGATGAGTTCGCTGGCAGTGACAAAAGAGTCTAAGGTATTTCTCCCTTTCAGAAAGGCTGATTGCGAAGGGGAGATGATCTTGTGTATCTCAGTGCCCAGCCGGTTCGCGAGCACTTTGGAGATGATTTTATGAACGCAGTTTGTGAGACTGATGGGGCGGAAGTCATTAGCTGCTTTTGCTCCTTCTGATTTAGGAATCAGGCAGATGTGCGAGTAGTCGACTGGGCCCGTATTCAGATTCATATTGAACAGATCGTCGAAGATTTTCAGTAGGTCATCCTTGATAACATCCCAAAATCTTTGATAAAAAACCATACTGAACCCATCGGGGCCCGGAGCTTTATCTCCGTTCATTTGGAAAGTAGCTTTTTTGATCTCGTCGATAGAGAAGGGGGCTGTAAGTGAATCCAAGGCTAGCGCAGAGTTGTCAGGGAAGAGGTCGCTCCAATCCCCGAAAGGGGCAGAGGGGAGATTATCAGGCGCGAACCTTTCCTTGAACTGCTGAAAGAAGTACTCCCTCTTATCAAATTCCTTGACGAGATTGACGCCGTTGTCCTCAATGACCTCTATGTGGTTTGCTCTGCTCCTACCATTAGCCATTGCATGAAAATACTTGGTGTTTCCATCCCCTTCTTTAAGCCAGTGTTGTTTAGACCTGGTTCTCCAGAGGATCTCCTCTTCAAGTATAATTCCGCGCAGCTGATCCTTAAGTCTTAGCCGTGACTCCAACTCTGAGGCAGACAGACCACGCTGTTCCTCCAACGAGTCTATCCTTTGGATCTCCGCAGCGGCAGCACTTTTCTCACGTGAGATGCTATGAAATTTAGTTGAGCACCATTCCCTGATTCTTTTGCGGCAATGTCGCAGCTTGGCATTAAAGGATAGAATGCTCCCTTGTCGTCCTTGCCTTGCGTGGATTTCCTGCCACCATACAGGGATCAGCGAGATAAAGTCAGGCCGGGTAAGCCAAACTTTCTCGAATCTGAAGTGGTGCGACGCTCGGGGCGCAATCGTTTTGAGGAGGATAGGGGAGTGATCCGAGGTGAATCGAGGCAGCACCGAAGCCGAGGAGTAGGGGAGTGCAGAGTCCCACTCCGTCGAAAGCAAAAAACGGTCAAGCTTAGCAAGCGACGGATCCAACTGCATATTTGACCAGGTGAACTTCTGGTTGGACAACGGTAGATCCACTAGTTCGAGGTCGTTGATCAGCTTGGAGAATAGATTCATAAGTCTACCACACCACGTGCGACCTTTCCTCTCGCTCATATGGCGCGTGAGATTGAAATCCCCACAAACCACCCAGGGTCCCGAGCAGGAACTCTTCAGCTCTCTGAGCTCGCAGCAAAAATCGGCTTTCCCATTCCAGGTGGGTGGTCCATAGACATTAGTTAAGAAAAACGAGAAGCCGCTAGTAGTGCATTTTAGATGGAGAGTAAGGGAGTAGGTACGCACTAAAACTTCAGAGCAACAGTAATTCCTAGCATTCCAACAGGTAACAATGCCTCCCGAGGCCCCCACTGATGGGATGAAGACGCATTTGTCGTACCCCGAACCAGCAAAGGAGCGAATAAAAGAGCGAGAAAACTAAGAAACTTTAGATTCTTGAAGACAGAGGATAGATGCCCTAGAGGCACAGTAGCTACGAACAAACGACTTAACAAGCACCCGCTTTGCTGAGTCGTTCAACCCCCTAACGTTCCACGAACATATTTGCAACATAATGAAAGAAAGACACCAAAATCCTGCAAAAGCCCTAAGGACGGTCAGTTCGCCCTGCCGGCGAATTCCAGAAGTTGAGAGGCCTCCGCTTCAGTGATCACGATGCCAAACTTGGAGCACTTCCTCTTGATCCGCCGATGCGATGCCGACACTTCGCAGCTTGCAGAGCTGTCCGGGACCAAAGAGGGCGGCTCCGGTGGCCCACCACCGAAGAGAGAGTTCATGCGAACTACGGCTAGATCCAGCATTTGTCCGCCGTTCTTCGAGGCAAGCCTGGGGCTTCTCCTCAGGAAGCAGGGTTGTCCGGCAGGAACACTCCTAGCGGAAGGGTCTTGGATTTCCCTTGCAAGAGACGCTGTAGCGGAAGAGTTGCGAAGGTGACGTCCGGAGGCATGAAGGCAGAGCCAGCGGTAGGGGAAGGGGTTATGGGCTCGCCGGTGACATCCGGCGATTCGCAGGCAAAGGCGACGGTAGGGTAGTAGATTGTTGGCCGATCCAACGCTTCGGCACCGGAGGAGTCAGTCGAAGGTCTCGGCCCCCCTGGCAGGCCTTGCACAAGGTGGCGAGACGGCCTGGGCCCATCGCGTGTCCCGACTGGCCCCAGGGAAAGGTTCTGGAAAAGATCAAGAAGCGGGCCCAAATGGCCCAGTGGATGGCCCGGGCCGGGAGGGCAGAGGGTCTCCCAGGGAGGCAGCAAGCGGGCCTCAGGGGAAGGTGCAGGAGATGCAGGGTGGGAGCGACAGTGGTAGAGGCCCGCTCGCACGCAGGCAGCGGAGGCCCGTTCTCCCAGCGTCAGAGGAGGCCCGATCCCGAAGCCGGGCCGCTTGAAAGGGCGGCCCGCTCTCACAACAGGAGTGGAAGCCCACCTGCCCGGCCTGCCCACTCGCACGGTTCCTCTGCGGAAGGAGAGGCCCAACAACCGTAACCTTACCATGCCCACATTCCCAGGTGATGGCCCATCGAGCCACTAGCCGGTCAGCAGAATCATCGAGGCCTCCTGGGGCCGCGCGATGTGGTAAAACAGAGCAGTAAAACGAGATAGAGGGAGGCAGTCGAAGAATCGACGATTTGAAAAAATTGAAAAAGAGCATGAGAACGGCAAGGACCCAAATCCAAGGTCAAGTGACAGGCAAGAATCCGATCGTTGAGCAGCGCGGGGTGGATCAGCGGCGGCAGATGATGTCACCAGCACTCGGCGTGGTTCATGAGGCATGCAGGCCCGATAGCCGAGGCGGCCTCGGCCAGAAACCTCGCCGGAGGTTGGAGAGCCCGCCAGTGGGAGTAGCCCGGGACAGACCCCGCGCCGTCGGTCACGAATTTCGGATGAATCCCAGGTATCATCCTGTCCATCGCGGGTGGCGTCTCTGGAGCTGCTTTCGGCGCCCCCAATCCCCACCAAGGCAACCCTCCTTGCAAGCCGCGCACCTTGGGGATCAGTTTGATCGCCCCCTTCACTTGTACCACCCCCAACAAACGGGGTCCCGCGATCATCTCCTCCGAACGGCGAGGTGCTGTCGATACGGACCGTCACCGAGATGATGTGGTTGCCCATAGAGATAGAAAGAGTCGTGGGGATATCGGCAAGATCATCCACGCCACCTCACAGCGGTAGCCGGTCATATCCCCTACGTTGGTGCTAATGTCCGCGGCTCTGATGAAGCGTCCAAACCCACTGACGATCAGCTTGACAGTGTCGCGCGACCAGCACTCAAAAGGTAGGTTCGAGAGTTTGAGCCAAGCCTTGTAGGTAAGCGTGGCTGGCTCAGCGTCGCGATATGGCTCCCAAGTGTGACAGCTGAGCCGGCAATGACGAAGGCGCAGGATGCCATTGTTGATGATCTCTCCCGGGCGGACCCATTCCGGGAGGAAGATGACGTAGTCTCTCTCCCAGTACAAAGCCGCAAGGAAGTCGGTCGGGAATCCGCCGAAGCGGTCGGCCAAGTCCGCCGCAATGGTCCCTTGTGGGTGGTGGCCCAGATTTGAGCGCCCAACTACATCGGCCAGGATGGCATTGCGGCATTTGTTCTGCCGGATGCGAAAGTCTTCGGTCAAAGGAATGAATACCTTCGAGACCTGCGGCCGAAAGATCCGACCTTCACCACGCAACATCCTGGGTCGCTGGGCCCGACGGGGACAGAGCCTAGCCTTGTGGCCCACTTGGAAGCACGCTGCGCAGCGGAATGGATCCCTACAGCTGCGAATCAGGTGATCTGAAGCCAGACACCTAAAACATCTCTTGGAATTGGTGGGGTGAAAGGGCAGGATGTGGGGCCGGGGGAGATGGTTGCGCTTGGTGGAGCTACCCGCTGGCGGGCGACGAAGAAGAATCTCCTTATAAGTAGGGGGGCCCGGCACTGTAGGAGTCACGGGGGTAACCGTGGTAGCACTAAGGGACCGCTGAGGAAAAGGGAGCTCTCTGTGGATCAGATGAGCAGAAGCAGAATCTCTGTGGATGATGCCAGAGCTTTTCAAGGTGTGAATAGGTACAATAGGAGTTGACCTCTCATCCAATCCAATAAAGGTGCAAAGCGGATCGCCCCATGTCACCCTAGAGATATTCTTAGAGATGTAAGAACGAGGCCGGCAGGAAGAATCTGTCGTTGACTCATGCAGTAGACGCGAAGGGGCAGCGGAGGCGCAGGCTGTCCTCAAGCAACGTCGAGGCTGGACTGAAGAATCTGTCTCCATCTCCGGCTTGCGACTTGACGAGGCACCAGCATTGTAGCTGGCTAGGATAGCAGGCCCAGGACCAAGAATCCCAGGTGAGAAGTCCCACCGAGCACGCCTCCCCCTGGATCCAAGGTCAGCACGGCCCTTGTGATCAAGTTTGGATCTCGCTTCCGCGTGCGCAGCCCCGCGTAACACCCCAGTCCGAGAGCCTGACGCACATCTCGCCCTCCGGGTCCCTCTCCCTCGCCCGAAGTCCCTCTCTCGCGCCCTGCCTCTCTCTCGCCCAGTCTCTCTCCGTCTCTCGCCCTGTCGTTCTCTCGCCCTCTCGCCCTCTCTCTCTCTTTCTCTCTCTAACATTTTTCCTCGACGTACATTATTTGTGCTTTTCTTCAGAATTCATAATTTTTTATTATCTGATTTAAGGCAATTGAAATATCAGATTAAAATATAAAAAATATGTCTATAAATATTAGCTCTTTTATTTTATTCTTTGTGTTTTAATATTTTTTAAATTTTAAGTTGTTGAATTTTAATATGACCTAATTAAGAAAATCCGATCTGTTTGATTATAATTAGACTGGTTCACCGATTCGATGGTTGAATCGTTGATACCAAGGATTCCAAGAAATTTTTTAACTAATGGATTCAAAGTGCTGAATCGAATCCCTTAATTCAGTGTAGATCGATTCGGCTTTATTTTTAAATTATTTATTTATTTATTTATTTATTTATTTATTTGCACACTCAGTGCATCTTTTGTTAGTTTTATTGTTAGTTTTATATATCATATATAGCACTATTGTTAGTTTTACATATCATAGCTCTTTTGACTATTTTGATTGTATCAAATATTTTAATCTTACCGTTCATTAAATTCTAATTTCTCTTCATGAATTAGATCATTAAATAAAAAGTCAAAAAATATAGGTAAATAACCCATGAATTCGCGATGTACGGATATGTGTAGTAGTTTATATATATATATATATATATATATATATATATATATAAGTTGGAGTAATATCGATAGTACTAAGTTATTGGTGCTATTAATTTTTTAGCTATTGAATTAAGAAATATACGATTACAATGATAGTGGTCTCTTAGGGTTTAATAAGTGGTTGGTTGAATAGTAAAAATTTTAAAGATTACTATATATATATATATATATATATATATCTATATATATATAATTATGTTAAAATAATATTGATAGTACTGAGTTATTAGTGCTATTAATTTTTTAGCTATTGAATTAAGAAATGTACGATTACAATAATAGTGGTCCCTTAGGGTTTAATAAGTGGTTGGTTGAATAGTAAAAATTTTAGAGACCACTATATATATATATATATATATATATATATAAAGAGAGAGAGAGAGAGTCCAGCTAGAATACTATCGATAATATCCAGCAATTAGTGCTATCAAGTTTTCAACAAAAGTTTTCAGTTGTTGGATGAAAAAATGTGCGGTTGGGATTATAGTGGTACCCTAAAATTTTTACTATTCAACCAACCACCTAGTAAATCCTAGGGGACCACTATCATCTTAACCACACATTTTTTAATCCAACGGCTAAAAACTTGATAGCACCAATTGCTTGGTGCTATCGATACTATTCCGACCTAATTATATATATAGAGAGTTAGGCTGGAATACTATTAATAGTACCAAGTTATTTGTGCTATTAAGTTTTTAACCATTCGATTAAAAAATATGTGGTTGAGATTATAATGGGTCCCTTGGGTTTAATGAGTGGTTGAGAAATATTAAAATCTAACGGATGAAAATAATTAAAGCGGTTGATCTAAGGGTAGAAAACTTGATAGTACTAATACCTTGGTACTATCGATAGTATAGTAGGCGGACTCTCTCTCTCTCTCTCTCTCTCTCTCTCTCTCTCTCTCTCTCTCTCTCTCTCTCTCTCTATATATATATATATATATATATATATATATATATATATATATATATATATATATATATATATAGTAGAGCTTATATATTTTTAAAAGTACAAGTCCAATCATATTTGTGAATTTTTTACTATTAAATTTGCATTGAGATTTGTATAATTGTACTTTTTCTTTCTCTATTTTTAGTTCATTTTATAATTGCACAAATCTCAATGCATATCCAATAATAAAAAATTTACAAATATAATTTGGCTTATGCCTTTAAAAATAGGGTTAATTGCATATGGCTCCTGTAAACATATCGAATAGCAGATATATCCCTACAAAGTTTAACTTTTCAGATTTATTCCTTCAAAAGTCCAACGTTATTCATATATATCCCTACCGTCTATCTCTATTATAAAAATTTAGTTAACCATAGGTACCATAGGTTAAATACTTAATCTTGTTTAGTTAGTTAAGTAAATATACTTTTTTACCCTTCCAGATATTTCTGCATTATTTTTTAGAGGGATATTTTTGAAAGGACAAAACTCTCATTTCGCATATAATCTGTTAAAAAATAAACAGTAAACTAACGATAATAAACCGGAGGGATATATATGAATAACGTTGGACTTTTGAAGGGATAAATATGAAAAGTTGAACTTTGTAGGGATATATCTGCTATTCGATATGTTTATCGGGAGTCGTATGCAATTAACCCTTAAAAATATATAAGCTCTACTCTTTATATATATATATATATATATATATATATATATATACAAGTACTACACTTATGCAAGTATTTGTACAAGTACCAAGCAGTTGGTGCTTATAAATTTTTTTCCGTTAATCTATCATTTTGATTAATTTCATCTCTTAGATCATTCTATTTCACCTACTACCTACTTAAACTAAGGGCACACTATCATCCTAATCACACATCTTTTCATCCAAAGGCTAAAAATTTACAAGCATCAATAACTTGATACTTTTAAAAGCATATGAGCTCGATTATATATATATATATATATATATATATATAGAGAGAGAGAGAGAGAGAGAGAGAGAGAGAGAGAGAGAGAGAGAGAGAGAGAGAGAGAGAGAGAGTTATGCTAAAACACTGTCAGTAGCAAACAAGTTTTGTTACTATCGATTTATTTTTTATAATAGAACTTTCAAAACAACGATCAGTATCGTTGAATATAATTTATACAATTTAAAGTATTTAGAAATTAAATTTTAAAATTTTTCAACATCATTAACCTAATAATCAAATAATTACAAAATTTGTAATTTTAATAATCGATGCGAGACGTTTTCTCATTAAACAGTGTAAATAATTCTAAATCAATTGAATTTTGATTAATTTTTTTTTTTACTATGTAAATTAAGAGATCTTGATAACAATGCTTCTATCTTTAATTTTTAAGAAATATTTATTTTCAGTCGTTCATTTTTATATCCGCTTGATGGATAAGAGAACAATATCGAAAAAGTATATATAAAATTTAATTTCTGTATAGTTTAAATAATTTAAATTATATTTAATAGCGTCGATCGTCGGTTTAGAAATTCTATTATCGAAATCAAATTGGTGCTCATAAGTTTTCTACTGTTAGATCCATTCTTTTGATTAATTTAACTATTCAGATCATACTATTTCAGCAAACACCCACTAAATACAAGGGAACCACTATCATCCTAGCCACTCATCATTTCATCCAATGGCTAAAAATTTATAAACATAAATAATTTGATATTTTGAAAAGTATAAAAACTCAATATATATATATATATATATATATATATATATATATATATATATATATATATATATATATATATATATATATATATATAAAATTAGGCTAGAATACTATCGATAGCACCAAGTCATTGGTGCTATCAAGTTTTTAGCCGTTGGATGAAAAAATATGCGGCTGGGATTATAGTGGGCCCCTAGGATTTACTAGGTGGTTGGTTGAATAGTAAAAATCTTAGGGGACCACTATAATCCCAACCGTATATCTTTTCATCCAACGGCTGAAAACTTATAGCACCAATTGTTTGGTACTATCGATAGTATTCTAGCCGAACTATATATATATATATATATATATATTGGTTTGTTGTTTGTTTTTATTACTATAGAACTGAAAATTTTCCAGTCTATTCGTTTGTTTGGCAAAAAATAAATATTATAAAAAATTAAAATTTTCGCCATTAATATTTTATTAATATTTTTTATATTGTTTTTAGGGTTAATTGCATACGGCTTCTGTAAACCTATCGAGATATATTCCTACAAAGTTCAACTTTTCATATTTATTCCTTCAAAAGTCCAACATTATTCATATATATCCCTCCGGTTTATTATCATTAGTTCACGGTTTATTTTTTAACAGATTATACATGAAATGACAGTTTTGCCCTTTCAAAAATATCCTCAGAAATATCTGAAAGGGTAAAAAGATAAATTTACCGCACTAACTAATCAAGATTAAGTATTTAACCTATGGTTAACTAGATTTTTATAACAGAGATAGACGGTAGGGATATATATGAATAACGATGGACTTTAATTCGACATGTTTATAGAAAGTCGTATGCAATTAATTTTTTTATTATTATTAACTATAATTCGGAATAGACAAACGTGAATTATGGTATTTTAAAATTATGATAAAACAAATAAAAAATTAAAATATTTATGGCCAAAAACGAGCTCACCTCTTTCCACTTTTAGTGAAACAAATGCAAGCGAAAAATTGAGAACTAAATGTGAAATATAACAACTTGAGGGGCATGGGTGCAAAAATCCGAAACTCAATTTGAAATCCCGCGTCCAACGGTCACTTCCTTAAAAATCGAAAAGCTTATACGAATCATAAAGCGTTTCCATTGCCCTCTCCCCCCCCCCCCCCCCCCCGCTTCGCTCTCTCTCTCTCTCTCTCTAAACCCATCCTTCAATGGCTTCTTCCTCTTCTCCTTCTCCACAACCCAAACCCTAAATCCCAAGTAAGCAGCAGCAGCAGTAGAAGCAGAAGCGGAAGCGGAAGCGGAAGAAGAAGCGGAAGCGGAAGCGGAAGCGGAAGCGGAAGCAGAAGCGGCTCCATTTTCCCATTCCCCACCACATGTTTGTAGAAATGTCTCAGAGAAAACTCTTCGTACCCAACACCAGAACGGCCCCGAATTCGCATTGCGCTCTGTGTAATCATGATGGGAATTTGAATCCCACACACCCCCGAGGAGGAGGATTCTAACGGAAAGGAACGACCTTGCGGGTTATTCTCCTTCCCCTGTATCAATGATGCGTTTTGGGGATAAAGAATCACAAAATGAGAATATCGTGTTCGATTCCGATATAGGTTTTGGTGCTCACGGAATTTTCGATCGTAATGAGCTTAGAAGAGGGAGCGAGAATGCGGTGCCGACGCCGAAGACGGATTTTGGGGATAAAGAAGCAGAGAATGAGAATATTGGGTTCGATTACGATGTGCCATTTGATTTTCATAAAGTTTTCAATAGTATTGAACTAAGAAGAGAGAGCGAGAATCGGCTGATTTCGCCTTCTGAAGTTGTCGATTCGGCAGCTCCTGCAGCTCTTTAGCCCTATGATCCCAAAACCAACTTTCTTTCTCCGAGGCCTCGGTTCCTTTGTTACCGGCCCAACCCTCGGATAGGAGGATTTCGAAGGAATGAAGAAGACGATTTAAACGAACCAGGCGACGGATTCCTAATCAACCGCGGATTTTGTTACGGAAATCGGGTCGAGGAATCGGGAGATCCGCAGAATGATTACGATGAAGATTATAATGCCCGTCGCAGATCTTGCGCTTCTTCAATGCTTTTAGAATCATTCCTCTGCTTGTTTTACTCACCATTGCATTCATGTACGTAGTCGCGACGCGAACTCATTTTGTGGATCGGTTTGTGAGGGATCTTTCAACGGAATTAGCAAATGCAAGTGTAGATCAGAGTGTCGATTTCGATAGTACCGAATCCGAGAACGAAGAACATAGAGACGATACTGTCGGGCGTGAAACGGAGGATACGAACATTGAAATGGCCGTCTACGATGACTTAGAAGAAGAAATTCGCTTAGAATCTGTATCAGAAAATGATAAGGATATGGGCGAATCAGAAACCGAACCTGAAGAACAATTCATTGAAGAAGCCACAAACGTAGAGCGAAAAAGCCCTCGTAAAGATCTTGTTAGCGCACCTGAAGCAACGAGAACTGTATCTGATGTGTCTGTTACTGAAACACAGCCAATTGGTTTTAGTGATGCTCATTCGGAGGCCGATGGAGAAACATCTGATTCATATCAACTCAGTAGTCACAGGATGGAGAATAAGCTTCTTGTAGAAGCCGCTTTCTGTATGTTTGCAGTAACTTTTGTGATCGGTACGATTTTGATAAAGATTTTTCGTTACGTTGAGCGCAAGCTATCGGCAGCGACAGCTAAGGGAAGTGTTTCCAACAACGAGACCTCCAATTCGGTGAATGGTAGCAATGAGACCTACGATCGAGACGGTGTGTCGGCTAAAGGAAGTGCTTTGCATAGTTGTTCAGCCGAGACGACAAAAAGAGGCGAGCAAAGAAGGCTAAAGAGTGGTTCCATACTAACATCTGCGATTTCTTATGGAAGTTTTACAATCTATGAAAAACTCCCTGCTAAAAAGGTAAGCAAATCAACAATTGTTAACATGAAATATACGTAATTGCCGAACTAACATGCTATAAAAATTACTTTGAAGGGTCGCGATGCGGAGGATGCAATTGACCCCAGTACGGCGATCAAGCAGAATCAGGAATCAGCTCTCTTATTCTGGAGAAGAAGAGGAATCCATCCTCACTCTGAAATTTAACCACTAGCTGTTCTATTCTTAGTTCCGATGTTCCATTTTTCTCTCGAATTGACTAGTCACATTTTGTGAATGTATTATTTTCTCTTTTGTATCCATTGTTGTAGCAGTGTTTCAAACTCGGCAATTATACTGCATGAAAATTTGTTATCTATTGTTATTTATCGGTTTTTTCATCGAAGTATCGGAAGGTCGAATGTGGCATATTTTTGCTGTGAACACTGGTTCTTTGTCTGCGGCATCCTTTGCTTGTTTGTATATAAACTTGTTCGAATTCTGCTTCGGATGTTTTGTCACTCATGTTGGTAATCTACATCAAATTTAAGTTCACTTCAAGATACAGTTGCTCAAATATATATGTATATATATAGTCTAAAAAATTGTCCAGTTTTAAGTGCATTAGTGTTTCAAACTCACTTTATTATCTCAATAGTTGTTGATATTATGATTTCTTTAGCATAGTTTGGGCCATTAATTGATTTTGTTTTGATGTTAAATTCGTATGCAGAATAGATTCTGATGTCAAATGGGTAATTGTTTGCTGTAAGGTTTTGTCTGTGTTATTTCATATCAATTCATATGGTAATTTCAATCATGTTTCATCTATTCATGTACAAAATGGGCATTTCTTCTGCGCTGAATAAAATCACGAGTCATTGGTGCTCGTGGGTTTTCGGCCTGAGTGCTTGGTGGAATAGCATCTAAGAGATGGAATTGGTCAAATGGATAGATTTAATGATAGAAAACTTGTAAGCTCTTAATATTTTATACTTTTAAAAACACTATAGTCGGACAATATATATATTATAAATTTTCACCATTTGGATTTTAAGTTAATCTAAATGTAAAGAGACCTACTTTTTTGTAATGTCCCGCTTTCCAAGGGATCACTTATTCTAGAATTATTCTCGCTCTAACATATTTAACCCTTTTAACCTCTTGGATCTAGTTACCGTCCAAAATACTATAACTAGGTTGAGAGGCTTAGCTTTATTATATCTTTTATACAGTGGACTATTCCAAATTCTATGAGTGTCGCATTCCTTTCCTTTTAAGTTCTAACGACCTCATCAGTCTCAAGCATATTCACAAGCATATCGCCAGGCGATGTGAAACTCATCTCGCTAGCCTTATTATATATTAGACTATTCCAAATTCTAATGGTGTCACATTCCTTCTCTTTTTTAAGTCCTAATATCCTCGCCATGCTTAAGCACATTCACAAGCATCAGGCGATGTAAAACTCATATCGCTAACCTTAGTCGACTTTGTGGGGAGACGCGCTCCACTCACAACAATCGTCAACCGAGACTCGTCTCACATTTTCAACCCGTGATTGACTCTGGTATCAACTGTGATGCCCCCACTTTCTATCCTAAAACTACTCCAGCTATAACACGCTTAACCCTCTTATTCTCTTGGGTCTAACTACTGCTCAAAATACTATTGCCAGGTTAATAGGTTTAGCTTTATTATATCTTATATATAAGACTATTCCACCCTTAGAATTTGGAATAGTTTAATATATAAAATATAATAGGGCTAAACCTAATAATCCGGCTATAATATTTTAGGCGGTGGTTAAGTTCAAAAAGTTAAAAGAGTTAAGCATATTAGGGCTAAAATAATTTTAGAATGGATCGATAACCCTCAAATATAATAGCTAATCACCAGCCAGAAATATAATATAAGCTTCGGCTGAGCTCTATGGTTATATAATGGGTGGAACGCGACTTCATGGCCGATGACTTTTATGGATGAAGTACGGCTTCCCATAAAATTGGCTAGGACTAGTGAGAAAGTCTCACATAGCTTAATGCTTATAAATGTGCTGAGACTACTAAGGACATCTTAAAAGGGGAGAAATATTACACCCTGAGCATTAAGTATAATCCTGCATATAGGATATAATATAATAGGGTTAAAATTTTTAATCCGGCTATAATATTTTGGACGGTGATTAGACACAAAATGTTATGAGAGTTAAGCGTGATACGGATATAATAGTTCAAGAATGGATGATTCAAAAAAATCTTTTAGTCAGTAATAGGGCTGACAATCTAAATCATTGTTTCCGAACCGGCTTGTGTTCGGCTTATTAATACACAAGTTGAATTTTTTTGAGTTTGATATTTCAACGAGTTGGACCAACTCGTAAAACAAACACATGCCAGCCCAGCACCCTCGTGTTCGGACTCTGAGAGCACTATACATAATTGAACACAATACCATAGATGAGAAAGGGACAAAATCAGATTGAAAAAAAATGGAAGTAAAAAATTTTGAACAGCATCTCTTCAACGCTAAAATTCCATATAACATTGCCAAAGTTCATATTGCGTAGCTGAACGAAAACCAAAGGAATTTGAATTGATAGAACCTAAAATTGGATTACACTTGCTAAGATAAAGAAGCAGATGAAACCGGATTGAAAGAATCGAATTAAAACTGGACGAGAAACAAACGAAACAAGATTGGTTTGGTAATGGTACAGATCCTAAGATACGTAAAAAGAACTGAATCAGTACAGATCCTGCATGAAAAGAATTGGAAAAGAATTGAATTGGTGTACGCATGCAACTGGACGAGAAACAAACGAAACGAAAATTGGTTTGGTACAAATTCTACGTGAAAAGAATTGAATTGGTGCAGATCCTACGTGAAAAGAAATATTTCTCTATCTGATACAAAGAATGGCCTCGGTCGTATTTTCGTTCTTGTCCTCGTCGTTCCCCCACGAGGCGGCGGCGACGCGGTTGAACTTCTTGCATGCCGCCGACATCTTCCGCTGGCCATCGCCCGCAGCTTCCGGTAGAGCTGCCGTGCCCGCGACCGCCGCATCCACGACTGCCATTCCTCTGCCACGTACAGCTCCAGTATCAGCCGCAGCCGCCGGCCGTACTCTGCGGCCGTCCCAACGCCGGTGCGCTCGGCGACCGCCACCTCCTCCGCCAGCCGCACCACTGTAGCCGCCACCGCCTGGAAGTCCGCCTTACGCGGTGCCGGCTGCAGCGCAAGCCGCCGGATCTCCGCCGCCGCTGCCGCCGCTGTCTGGTGGAGCGTGGCGACGAACGCGGCCAGCCCGTTTCTGAGCAGCACTGGGTGGTCGCTGAAGCTCGCGGCGTCGGCCTGGGGCGGCGGAGAGGAAACCGACGACGACGTGGAGCCCGGCGTGTGCATGGCTTTTCTTCTACGTACTCTTAATTAATCTTTCTCTCTCTCTATCTCTCTCTCTAAATTAATCACTCTTTTAATCTCTCCTAATTGCGTTGTATATATATATATATATATATATATAATATATATATATATATATATATAAGTAACAATAATAATAATAATAATAATAATAATAATAATATAAATAGGATGCGGCTTTAGGATTCGTGCTTCGGTAGGAGTCCTAGTTAGAGTCAACCCGACATCGTCGGGACCCGGTTACGCAACTTCGCCCCGAAATTAATTTTCAAATTAAAATTAATTCTTCTTCGATTTTGAATTACGTAGTGGAGGAGTCGTCATAAACCCGTTACCCAAAATCCGGAACCCGTTTCGGAGCTGCGGCCCATCACGACCACGTATTCTTTCGATTTGGGGTGTGTTTAACTCCCGAGTCCCTCCTCTCTTTCGTATTCATTTTCTCACCACCTTATCCTCTTCTTCTTCTCTCTTCGCTCGAGCTCGAGCTCATCAATGGCGTCGGTGGCCGCCGCAGGGATTTGGCGAGCCTCCGTCGTCGCCGTATCTGACAACAACAAGGGCAGCAGCAGCAGCAAGCAGAAGAAGGGTTTGGGTTTGGGTTTGGTGGTGGAGTGCTCGTCGCGGCCGCAGAAGAAGGCGACGTCGCACCACATGAAGACGCGCCCCAAGAAGACGCAGCCCTGGGACGTCAAGCGCAGAGGACCCACGCCCTACCCTCCCCTCCCCGCTCTTCCCCCCGATTGGACCCTCCTCGACCCCAACGCCCCCGCCCAACCCGAATCCGAATCCGAATCCGAACCCGTCGCCGCTCCCAATTTCTAGGGTTTCTTGTGCTTGGTGTTGCTCCTCTTCTTATTTCCTGCAGTCGTTGTTGTTGTTGCAGTTGTTGTTTTCTCCTCCTCTTCCTAGCTGTTGCTTGTTTAATTTAATTTGAGAAAGGCCTATGAAGTGTTTGATGTTATGCCAATGAGAAAGGGAATGGCTGGTAGTAGCTACTTGTATGTATGTGATGTATGCTCTTCCATTCCATCACTAGCTGTTGCAGAAATTTCTAAAAAAAGAGTGTGAGCATAGAGCATATATATTTTTATATTCTTTCGCCCCAACTCTTATGTAAATTTGGACTCTTTTACCCATACAAAATAATTAAACCTTACTACATACCCCAGGTTCATGGATTGCCCTAGGCTCCTTCATGGATCTGGTAACAGCTATAATACAATGCACATTTGGCTATACCCCAGGTCCCCAACACATACATAAGATAGCATTTTACTGCAACTCGTTTACATATAACACCAAAGCAATTTTCTAAAGAAAACCACATACTATCTCTCAGATGCCTACTAATCATTCAAACATTCACTAATCCCGTATTAGCTTTCTATATGTTTATTATATCAGCTATGATTACTGCAGCAAAAGTAATCGACAGACGAGCACAAACGAGTTTCATGACTCAGATAACAAAATTCGGAGAGCTCAAACCTTAGTTATCAAAATTTGCATAAAGGAACTTAAAACACAAAATAACCTGAGGTTAATTGGAGGAGTTATTATTGCATACAACCGCGGCAGAAAAGCTTACTTACTCAGCAAATTTAAAAAGGGGGGGGTGAGAGAGTTATGTTCGCAGCAGTGAGTAACGCACCCACCGAAACTATCCCTGCGATGTACATGGGGAATTTTATGCGTCTTACGATGTGTCGTGTTTAACTGTTAGTCAAACGCCGTTTGTACTTGCTCTGCACTAGGCTTAGGAGGAAGTCCGTAAATACGTGCTCGTAGCCTGGCATTTTACCATACCCTGCAACAATAACAAAAACTTCACAAAACAATCATTTATGGCTGGCATTTGTAGGGGCAGAATTCATATCATTTGGCGGAACATCATTAGTCAAATCAATTCAGCGCTTCGAGGGAAAATAATACAATTTCAATCCCTTTCTACAGACTATGCCTCTTACCAAAATTAATTACGTTTTCAAAGATATAATAATGCGAAAGGCTTTTCGTTTCTGAGATCACTTTACTCAGCCCAAGACCGACAAGAGATTTCGAGGAGAGTTTCAGCAAAACCGGAAAATTTGAACCAACTAATACCATTAATGAACTTTACATGCATTGGAAGTAGGGGAATCAAACTTTTACTCAATCATCCACATTTATCAGAGACCTTGCAAACCTATCCTATATTAGCAAACACAAGTATGCCAGTCAAGTTCGAAAAAGGGAGAGCAATAGTAAAAAGATATATGGAATGAAAATGAGCAGTGCATTTCATATTATAGAAGCAAATAGTGTTGACTTGCCAGGAAAATAGTTGATATCTATGACATAGAACAGGTCTCTCGTCCCGTGCTTTCTGATCATATCTATGTTGAACAATCTAAGTCCCTACAAATATGAGACAAGTGATAAGATAGTTAATATATAAAAGATAAATACGTAATGAAGAAATAGCGAGTAATATACCAGCCGTCGACGAAGTTCTTTGGCTAGCCTTTCGAGCAGTGGCCTTGGAGGAAGCTCTGTATGAAAATAGATAAAAAAAAAAAAAAAAAAAAAAACAAATATTTCAATTTTAAACCAACAAGGATTTGAATTGATCCTTTTTGATAGGATAAGTAAATCAAAGAGTTAGGGAAAGCATCACAATGAACCATACCAGCAACACTAGGGTCAAGATCTGCATCATCTGCACTAGCTGCAGCGCTAGAAACCCTCGGAAACCGATAAACACCAGAATTATTCAACAACTCGTGCTTATTAACATCAGGAAGGGAAAACCGACGCACAACCGTTATAGTTTCCCCAACAATATACACCTTAAATAGAACACCTCCTGTAAACACAACAAAAGTCGAATTCAATAAAAAGTTCCAAATATCTGCTGCTGTAAGGCACACAATGGTAGTAGTTCCAAGTATACCATGATTGACGAATTCCTGGAGAATCAAAGGCGGCTCGAGCTGTGACAAGGAAAATTGATCGTAAGCGAGAGCTAATTCGTGGCACTTTTCGCTTCCATCAACCAATAATGGCTTGGCTACTGCAGAAAGTAGATGGTTTACACATAAGTACGATCTTCAGCTTTTGATTCAAAATGAGAAATCGGTACCACCATAACACCGAAATTTTGAATATTTAATACGTAGTTCACATGTACACAACAAATACCAGTTGTGAATAAGCAAATCTACAACTAGAATTATCAGGCATTTGTGTATTAAATGACAGTTAAGGTCTTGGAACAATCTAAAAATGCACAATCAAACAACAACCGAATACAGCATCGCATGTATTGTAGAAGTCTACGAATAGCACACAATCTATCAGTCAGAAACTCAGAGTCACTAGGCTGAAATACCATAAAATCTATCTGTCAGTCTGCCTGCAGCATCAACAATTAGTAAATAATTTGGGCCTCATTTGACATCACTCCCCTTCTCTTTGTTTTTTTCTCAACACAATTCTACATGGAGTGCGCCGCTGGATGGTGGATTCCTTGCAATCTATACATCTATGGGATTTGATTGGCAACAGAAAATAAAAACAAATGAACTTTTTTCACTTCTTGTCTTCTTGAAAAAGATGCCATTCTGCATTTCATTTGGACAAATCACAAGCTAACCAACAATGACAAGAAATAGCAAAATCCATCTACTGGTGCATTTGCTCTTAGGAACACAAACAGAAAGGCAAAAGACGAAATGAGGTCCTAACATCTCACTGGTGCTCAGGCGAATTTGGCCTAAAGATGTTGTAAGTACAAGAAAGGGCTTAGATGAGATCTCTTGTGGAGCTGTTTAGGTTAGTTACTACTGAATTCACAGAAAAAACAAAATTCCTCACTAATTAGAAACACCAAACGAGTTGAGATTTGCTACTTGACCAGCATAACCATACTACAAAATAAATACACGCAGACCAAATAGAAACAAAACTGCTTCTTCATCGTTTATCTATTACAACCGGCATTGTTTACAGGAGGTAACTCCGTAAAATAGAGCTAAACAATAAAATTGAAGAATCAACAGAAGATTTACCTAAGGGTAGAGCTAGTCCAGCCTTCGTAACTGCAGCCGGTATTGAAGATGGATCTTTGGTAATAACTAGTTGCCTAGGAACGCCAACTTTACCTGAAATGCACCATGCAGTCAGCTAGTAAAAAAAATCAAAACCAGAAGCATACCTTTGATATATATTCCAACCAACATATAAGGATATTCAATTTGAGATGCCACAAAAATAGAATAAGTCAAGGTCAAGAGATACTCTAAAAATCAATGACTAAATATTAATCGAGTTATACCGACAGTCAAAAACTTGGAACACCTACTAAAACAATAAATAATTTTCAATATGTAAAATCATTAGCCTCTTGAAGAATTTATTCAAATTTTGCTAGAATGGTGGTATCTACAGATAACATCAGTGAGCAAGAAATACAAAACACGTCCATGAAAAAGAATAATGTTTCAAAAAGTTTATTACGCTCAAGGAAGATTAGTCTTAACTCTTAAGGGAATTACCATTGCAATCTGCCAAGTTTAAGTCAGCTACATCTTGAAGCATCGATTGGCGATTGTGTAAATGTCGTATAGCATCGGGTGGGTCAAGGACGGTCACTTCAGGATGATCTTCTTGATAATCCTTCAAGTTTAAAACAAAGGAATCATGAAAACAACAATTGATTTCGAAAACAGTAACTTAAAGATGAATTTAACTGTCATCAACCGCATTATAGTAATAGAATTTCAAACATAATTCAGAAGAACAAAGAGAAAAAAGAAAGGATCAGTTGATCACTTAAGATATGTTTTACCAATCCAGACGACAAGTATTGCTCTAATACGAGATTTTATATCGAGTACTTAAGGTGTAGTGTTACAAAATAATTCAAAGTAATCCTATCAAGAATACGTATAACATAATTGAAAAGCATAAATATGTGCGGGGGAGTGCGACACCACGGCCATTCAATATAAGGCTACTGTAGTTTAACTATACAACAAACTCTGATCCTAGCAATGGGTCTTACTAGTATATGTTGGCTACAGTGAGTTCATAACTATGTATCACGGACACTTATATAAGTCTCGCATGTCGTGTACACTCGGGTGCGGCATGTCGTGTACACTCGCATGCAGTAAATCATGCGGCGCGGTATGCAGCTATGTTACGTCGAATCATTTTAAAATTAATTTAAAATTTTGTATTTTTAATACATAAGATGTATTAAATCTTTTCGATGAATTCTACGAAATTTAAATTAATCGATTTGATAAATTAATTGTTGCGGCGAATTGTGATTTTCGAAAACAAATAAAAAATTAATTTTCAAATTAAATCAAAACCTAAGCGTCATGAACACTAACACGAGACACGATTCGGACACGGCGACTCAACAACTTCCAAAAAATTAGGACACGGATACAGCATAAATACAAATAATAGAATATAATATTATTAATATAATAATATATATTTATTATATATAAGATATAAATTTTGGTAAAATATTGTTATATATCTCATACGAATGAAAGTTTATAAAATTTTTCATTGATAGTTCATATATTTAAAAAAAACAAATTTCTCCACCATACATAATTTATTTATATTGTCCAAAAAATATTTGTATGTAATTATCAAAAAGCTAAAATATTTATCATCTTACATTATATATACATAAAAAAAAATAAATAAATAAAAAATATATATTTTTAATTGTATTTATGGATTGGCATTGAACGCGCGTCCAAAAAGTGTCCGCATCGGACACGAGTCCGACACGGACACGCGAGACTTATAAAAATATCCGTGATACATAGATCAAAACCCAATTAATTAAAATTCGAATTAGAGAATTTTATATTGTATGCATGTGATGTATATGAGGTGATGATCATGAATAGCAACCCTGCGATGTGCATGTATCATGTGATGATGTGGATTGGTGTAATTTAATAAGGACCCAATATTAGATTTTTTTTCTTTTTCTAGGTGCCTATGTGTGCCAATTAGATTATGTAATTTAGAGACCTGCGTGCGTCATTAATTTAATAGGTAGTAAAATTATAGTTGCAAAATAAAAACGTACTTTAGGTTCCATAGGGATTTGTTACATTCAAGGGTTGATGCAGTGCGGATCAAGCTTGGACCAAATAATGATCGGGAACGAAGACAAGTGTTGATCAACTTTAATTCAATCGAGATGTAGATTACGAAAGGTTTTCTTGTGTGTAATACCCTTTTGACCAGATTCCGGCCTAATGGCTCATGTCCAAACCAAAATAAAATCCATGATCATCGCCGTAGTTATTTTTTATATGCAATATATGTATGCGTGTGATGCGATAGTTTGCATGAGATGTAAGTTAATAATAAATTAAAAACTGATGAGACATCTAATCTCCTAAATAAAATATTAAGTTAATGGTGTTATGAACTCATTAGTGGCCTTCCACAGTTGTAGGGTGTGGGCGTTTCTTTAGTGTTGATTGATGCACCCCGATACGAGGGTCAGTTGCATTAAGGGGCAACGACCACTCTATTGGCATGGAATGCGGTGCGGTAAGAAAGGAGTTCAGTTCAAAAAGCTGTTAGAATGAGGATTCAATGATATTCTTATTTGCACAATGAATGGTGGGTCTAACTTAACCAGGAGATAAAGCCAAGAATCTGTCAGGATGAAGCCTATATCTTATGGAGGCCAAAAGTAAATTGCAATTTGCTTAAGAAGTATTGGACAAGAGTTGTTCACTTATTTGTTTGCTCATTGTCAAGAATCTGTTAAGACGAGGTGGTGTGTAAACAGATGGAACCGCAATCCCTACTTGAAACTTTTTATTAGTGAAGTTTCCATTTTCTCTAATCAGGGAGTGTAGAGATTTGCCAAAATAGTGGGATGCAACTTTTAGATTTAAAAACCCTAATCAAATGAATAAAGATTAAGTACACAACTAACTAAAATTTTAACCTTCTGCAGAAAATGGATGTCTCTAACCCGCTTGCCAAAATACTCGATACTAACCGTTTAACTGGACCGAATTTCACCGATTGGCTGAGAAATTTGAGAATTGTTCTCAATTCTGAGAAGTTAGCCTATGTGTTTGACACGGAGGCTCCAGCAGTGCTCGAAAATTCAACAGCTCAGTAGAGAGCTGCCAATGATTAATGGACTGATGACGATATGTAGGTAAATTACTACATGTTGCGTCTATGAGCAATGAGTTGCAACACCAGCATGAGCACATGGAGTTCTACTAATATCCTACTCCATCTTAAGGAGTTGTATGATGAGCAAAGTTGAACAGCTCGCTACGAGGTGTCGAAGCGATTGTTTAGGACTAAGATATCTGAGGGTCAGTCAGTCGATAATAATTTCTTGGCGATGATTAAAGATATTGAGCTTGAGAAGCTTAGGATGACTATGGACATGGACCTCCAAACGAACTTGATCTTACAATCCTTACCAGATTCAATTTCTCAATACATTTTAAAATTTCAAATAAATAAAATTACTTGCTCTCTTGTTGAGTTGTTGAATATGTTGGTCACGGCTGAAGTAATGCTGAAAGCCAATAAAGGGTTAGTTTTGGCTATTGAACGGACTTCCTCCAAAAGAAAGTCTAAAGGGAGAAAGAAGAAGCTTGCAAAGAAACCAAAGACTAAACCTGTCAAGGTAATTTCCAAGAAGAAAGCCGCCAAAGGAACTTGTTTCCATTGTCAAAAGGATGGCCTCTATAAGAAGAATTGCCCGGACTATTTGGAAAGCCTGAAAGAGAAGGTAAAGGACAAAACTTTTGAATATATGTTTGAGATTCATATAATTGGAACTACTAGCTTATCAGTTTGTTCTACTTTCACGTGGGTCATAGACTCTGGATGCACCTCACATTTATGTATTTCAATGCAAGGGCTGAAGATAAGTAGAAGACTTAGGGATGGAGAGCTTACACTATGTGTTGGAAACGGAGCAAGAGTTGCTACTGTTGCTGTGGGGACTTGTCTTTTACGTCTGCCGACGGGCAGTCTTAAAACTTAAATATTGTCTTTATGTTCCTAGTGCAACTAGAAACCTTATTTATGTTGCACGTTTGGTATTGGATGGTTATAAGTTTATTTTTGAATCAAACATTTGTTCAATTTATTTGAGAAATAATTTGATCGGTTGTGGTTCTTTAATTGACAATCTCTATCACTTATATATGAATGTGAGTATTAATACAGTTGATAATGACATGAATAAGAATATCATTGGTTTCAAAAGATCGAGGTCAATAAAACGTACTTGTGGCATCTTAGACTTGGTCATATTGGAGAGGATTGGATTAACAAGTTGGCTAAGGATGTTATCTTAAGATCCTTACCCTCTGAATCATACCCAACTTGTAAATCATATCTTCAAGGAAAAATGACTAAGTCTCCCTTTGTTGGACAAGGAGAGAGAACCACAGAAGTACTCACCTTGATACATACTGATGTATGTGGTCCATTAGATGTGTTTGCTTGGGGTGGCTATCTTTACTTTATTACCTTTATCGATGATTATTCACGGTATGGGTATGTGTACATAACAAAACACAAGTCTGAAGCCTTCGAAAAGTTTAAAGAGTTCAGAGAAAAAGTAGAAAAGCAAATGGAAAAACCAATTAAAGCTCTTCGATCAAATCAAGGAGGAGAATACCTTAGTACGGATTTTCTAACCAACCTCAAGTTAATGGTATTGTCTCTCGATGGACTCCTCTTAGAACACGAAAACTGAATAGGATGTCTGAACGGCGAAATCAAACTTTATTGAATATGGTTCTATCTATAATGAACTTTACATATTTGCCTACGCCACTTTGTGGTTATGCACTTCTTACAGTTATCTATATTCTAAACAGAATGCCTTCCAGGTCTGTTCTGACCACACCATATGACATGTGGCATGGTAGGAAGCCAAGTCTTACTCATATTACGACTCAAGTGTGTCCAACTTATATTAAGAAATTAAAGACGATGACAAGTTAGAAAGCATATTAGTAAATGGTAGATTCATTGGATATCCCAAAGAATCACTTGGATACTATTTTCTCCCAGAAGGTCATAATGTGATTGTGAGCTGTCATGCCTTCTTCCTTGAAAATAAATTTATTTTGGCTAAAAACAATGGGAGGAAAATAGAACTAAAGGAGAAAATCTCTCCAAGATTAAGTATTCCAAGAGCCCTTCCTAATAACTCTGTGACATCAGAGGTTACACTACCATCTCGCAAGTCAAGTAGGGTCTTCCATCCTCCTGATATAGGACTATTTATAAAGGAGATTGATGAAATTTTCCTAATAGGAGACAGGGACTATAGAGGTGATCCTAAGATTTATAGCGAGGCGATGTCAGACATTGACTCCGGTAAATGGTTGGAAGCTATGAAGTCTGAAATGACTCAATGTACTCTAATCAAGTATGGATGCTGGTTGATCCACTGGAGGGTATTGTACCTATCGAATGCAAATGGATCTTCAAGAGAAAGATTGGTTCTGATAGAAAGACAGAGACTTACAATGCAAGGCTAGTCGCAAAAGATTCTAATCAACGCAAAGACATTGACTATGAGAATACCTTTTCATTTGTAGCTATACTTAAATCTATCAGAACTCTGCTTGCTATTGCTGCACATTATGACTATGAGATCTTGCAAATGGATGTAAAAACTGATTTCCTGAATGGATATTTTGAAGAAGATATCTATATGGAGCAGCCTTTGGGTTTTCCAAAGATTTCACCTGTAGGTATGCTTAAATCTATCAGAACTCTGCTTGCTATTGCTGCACATTATGACTATGAGATCTTGCAAATGGATGTGAAAACTGATTTCCTGAATGGATATTTTGAAGAAGATATCTATATGAAGCAGTCTTTGGGTTTTACCAAAGACGAGAGTCAAAAAGTGTGCAAGCTTTCAACGATCCATTTACGGATTGAAACAAGCTTCTCGGAGTTGGAACAATTGTTTCAATGATGCAATTGAATCGTTCAATTTCACCAGAAATGTGAAGTTGTGTGTATACAAAAAGGTTAGTAGGAGTGTTGTTACTTTCCTCGTATTGTACGTGGATGACATACTCCTCATTGGGAATGACATTCCTATGCTGACATCGGTCAAGTTATGGTTATTTAAAGAGTTTTCCATGAAAGACCTTAGTGAAGCATCTTATATCCTAGGAATAAAGGTCTATAGGGATAAACCTAAGTAGTTTGGTTTGTCGCAAACTATGTACATAAATAAAGTGTTGAAAAGGTTCAGTATAAAGAATTCAAAATAACCTCTAAGACACAGAATTCACCTCTCTAAGACTCCCTCCTAAGACACCTGAAGAGAGAAGTCACATGAGCAGGATCCCTAACACTTCAGCAATAGGGAGTTTAATGTATGCGATGCTATGTACTTGGCCTGATATAGCACAGGCTGTGAGAGTCACTAGCCGATATCAGTCGAACCCAAGAGAGAAACACTAGATAGTGGTAAAGAATATCCTTAATTACTTGAGAAGAACTAAGGATATATTCTTGGTTTTTGAAGGAGAATAACTCAAAGTTAATGGCTATACCGATTCAACTTTATGCCTGATATAGACGATAGAAAGTCTACGTCCGAGTATTTGTTTGTTTGCAATGATGGGTCAATAGCTTGGAAAAGTTCCATCCAAAAAAAATGATTGTTAATTCTACTATGAAGTGTAGAAGGTTGCCTCCGCGGATAACAAAGCGGACCCGCTAACTAAGGCAGTGACTCAATAGAAACTCAGACTCATCTTGAGAAGATGGGCATTAGATACAGGGTTGATTGGCTATAGTGTAAGTGAGAGATTATTAATTATATGCCCTAGAAGCTTATCAGGCTGACACATTCAATTATTATATTAGACATATCTTTGTACTTGATCTTTATTACTTACATATTTGGACATTTTATTCCATTCATGTTTAGTGTGTCTGTAAATCGTCCATTGAATTAATAAGAGGCTAGTATGTATTCTCAAGAGTTGAGAATTTAAGACACATATTATTGGTTATTAATTCCTAAATTATCTCAATCGGTGGATCATCATGGGGATGATGATTGATCCGGCAAGATTGGTGTGTATGCCACGTCCTTTATTAGGATGAAGAATCTGAGTCATCAGTATAGGGACACTAGAGCGAACATGCAGGTAGTTGTTAGAGAACAATGGTACTGAGCGTGACCAACTACGAACAGTTACATGGATGTCTACTCACTCATCAATAACTGGTTCGATGTTGTAGTGGTACCATTCATCCTTGGACCTGCAACACGACGGCCATTCAATATGAAGCTACTATAGTTTGACTATGCAACAAACTCTAATCCTCGCCATAGGTCTTAGTAGTACATGTTGGCTACAGTGAATTCATATCAGGAATGAGTATGTTTATAAAGAATCTATCGCTCTCGATAGATAGACAGTTAGTCCTATACTATTTGCAAGGCAAAGCTCAAAAATCCTCAGCCAAGGTGATATGGTGCATGGAAAGAGATTTCCAAGAGTAACCATAAGAGCTTCTATCTATTAAATTTGTCATATGACGAGTGATGGGATTTGACGAGTATTCCACGACCTCCACTAGTCGGGACTAAGCGATGGAAGGATTGTATTGTACGACAACTATACCTAGAGGAGGTTCAATTCGATATTCACTTATGATTCGATTGCCACTATATACTGCTAGGCGTCAGTAGTGGATTGTGGGACAAATAAGAATAATTATAGACGATTAATTATTCTATAATAGTGGAATCAAAAAAGTTTTGAGTCATCAAAAGAAGTTTCGGTGATGATGTAGATAGAGATCGCATCATGTCTCACTATCAAATAGAATTGAACCTTTTAGATCACACACATAAGAAATCGCGCATGATCAATATTAAGGAGGCGATAAAAAAAGTCTATCAGGTGGTTTAATTGCAATGATAATATTGTTAGCTATTAAAATTTACTGATTTATTAGTAAAAGGACTAATTTGCAATTGTTGTAAATTAGAGATATTTAAGTGCAAAAGTTGCATGGTGTATTTACCAATCGTTAGTAAATAATATGAGGAATTAAGTGTAAATGTTACTCACGAATCGGATCAGGATTTGGATTCGATTTAAATTAAAACCAACGTGAGGAATTAATAGATAATCCAATCAGAATGGTATTTCGATTAGACTTGGGATTAGGATTAGGATTAGAATAGATAATCCAATCTCGGCCCGCGCAAGGTGAAAAACTAAATCCTAATTCCTATATGATTAGATCAGTTAGATCAATTGTTTAAGGTCTAAAACGAAACACGAGGTGATCTTTGGTTTAGAAATTTTAATTATTGTATTTTCTTCCGCTGCGTACATATGATTTTCTTATAGTTAGATGCTGACAGGGAGAGTGCAGAACATGAAGATTATAAGGAATTCAACATAAGTTACGTCTTTTTGTTAAAAAAAATAAAAAAGAGAATATCCAACAATTGTATAAAAATATAGACTATAACAATATACAACTAGATGCATTAAAATTCAAGATAAAAGTATCATGATTATTCAATTTACCGTATTGTCTAGAGGTAATTTAGAGTTCAAAGCATATAAAGATAAAAGAAGAGGAACATTTTTGTAAATACAAGATAAACAAATTAAGCTAGCAGAATTACAGATTAGAGCACATTGAATACATCCAGCATCAATAATCCAGAAAATTATGATAACTGGATGAGACAATTTCGATTTTTTTTTGAGTCAAAATTCTAGAGAGTGAAAAGGTGTTCAATAGAGCTTATAACATGTTTCAAACACCCAAGTAATCATCCACATCAAAAAAAACCTCGCTACTGGGCATGCCTAGTTTAAATCCAAATTAAATGCGTAAAACCTGAAAGTCACCAAGAAATGATATCAGAGGCTAGATTAGCTGGTCTCAGGAAGTACAATCCTCAGAAGTCGAATTGTCGAGACTTCAACATTTACCTAAGCACTCTGCAAATTATTTCAGAAGCAAATAAGTTTTAAACGCTAGTAGCTCTCGGCATGTCTTTTAAAGCCAAATCATAATTGACCATCCTTTGGAAGAGACCAAGCAATCATATCACAATAATATATATTTAAAGCTTGCTACATCATATAAAGTGGAAGAACAAATGAATAAGCAGGACACTCAAGGTAACATAAACTTTTCAAAGTGCTCGGAATCACAAACCTCTAGAATCTGTTGCCAATCTTTTCCCATTAACTGAAAAAAAAAAGCCCGATAAAGAAAGCTTATTAGGCCCAAATTGCTTAAAGGTTCATTAAATACTCATAGCTATAAAAGTACGAAACAGATTAATTAGCTTTTCCAAAAAAAGGAAGCATGCTTGAACAAAGACTGGGAAAGATATGCAACTGATGGAAAAAAGACGAGCACATCCAATAAAAGCAAACTGCAGACCTTGTGCAGAATGATGTCAAAAGGACCTTGTTCTGAAAGTGGAAGGTCTTGGTCGATTGCAACAAAACGAATGCCCTTCTTCCTGCATCAATTTTGTAAGGCCCAATAAACACAAGGAATTACAGTTTTTAACTGTTTAATAAAAGGAAAAAAAAACATTCAACTACCATAGTGAAAAGGAAAAAAAAAACAAATATATTATTACAGGACTGTCAAAAAATTGAAGGATTCTACTGAATGTCCTTCGAAATTACAAAAAAATTGACCAAAAAAATAAACAAAAATACCCTGAACTTGCTTTCAGTCATCTTTACAGAGTCCTTGAAAAGATGAAAAAACTATCATCACACAGGAGAATCTTGTGCAGTAAATTAATCAAATTTTAACCAGTAATAAAATTATGAGAGTACTATTGACCAAATAAAATAAATAAAGAAATACGTACATGCATAAATTTACCAACCATGATGTTCATCAGGCTACATATATAGATGATATTATAGCCTCCAATTACTATCATACCTAATCCAAAACTTGACAGGGCAAATAGGCAATATACTTAAGGCCGAATTACCAAAGAAAATAATAACCCTACCACTTCAGTTTACACTTGATTTAACTGTCCCAAAAATCTGGGACGATTAATGATTTCAAATGCAAAACTACACCAAAACAAATTGGTGGATGACAATGATAATACTTAATAGATTCCCATCACATAAATTAGATAAATTATCTAATAAACAACCAATTTTGACAGCTCTGATAAAGGAGACTACTTTTCTTTAATTTTTTATCCATTATACAAGAAGCAAAAGCAGCATAGGAGTTCAGAGAACTGACGCAATATGTCAAAACACTAGAGTGAAGTTTTGCATCTGAATTCAACAGTCGTCCCAAACTTTTTGGGCCTAATTGACACAGTGACAAAGCACAGGGTTGAAATCTATACAATTTTTATGCTCGAGGGTAATCGAGAAACAGCCTAAAGTGCAAGGGGGTTTTTTGTAATATAGAAGCCATATATTTTTATGTGACACAAGTAACACAACATGCTAGGGAAACAAGTATAATCAATAATTCACAAGTCCCTATCCTGACCCTGGTGATGCATATGCACAAGAATATTCCTACTGAGAAACCCAGATTCCAGAAACAAATACACCATAATACAAGCAAGTTGAAATTATCAATTCATTTGGGAAGTTCCACGCTGAGTCAACTTAATTTAAGAATTAGAGGCTAATATGTTTGAATTAATTAATTAATTAATGGATAATCTCCTCAAATAAAATAACATATTCCAGATAATCCTCCCCAAAGTATGGAAACAATAGGGTTTCTGTAACATTTTATCAATTACTTTGCTCGATTTCTACAGGAAAAACACGAAAGTGGCGAGAAATATAACCTTTATCGATTAAAAAGTATCCAATAGAACAGAAACAAGAGAGGAAAGATGCGATCAGGTTAAAACGATCATCCGATGATGAGAATATCACAAATGTTGGGTAAATTGATAAAGAAGAAGTATAATTTACGAGTTTTTTAGGGTTTTTATATACCTAGCGAGGGATTCGAGCGTCGGTTGCAAGAAGCTCGTCACCTTCTTCGACGTGAGGGCGTAGCCCACGACGAGCTTCTGGGGCGGCGTGGGGAACGCCATGGTTGAGACCCTCTTTCTCTCCTTCTCCTCCCCATCCCAGCACGGGCTCTCCGCGTCCAACCTCATCAAATCCCTCCCCCCCACTCCCCAACCCAAACCTCCCCCGATCAAAGCCCTAAAAACTCGACCAAATCCCTAAGAAACCACGCAACAGATCCGCGATCAACGGCGTAAACCCTAGAATCGCCACTCCCAGGATCGGGATGCAGGAATGGAGAGGGTTCGTGGGATCAAAATCGTAGAGAGAGAGAGAGAGAGAGAGAGATAGCGCGTTGAAGTAGAGAGAGAGAAAGAGGAGGAGTGGAGAGAGAGAGAGAATGCGCGGGGCGAGGGCTTATTTGTAGGCAAAGCCCAAGAATCGCTCTAACTACGAATGCGAATTACCGAAATTGCCCCTTATCTGTTTCGACATTTACGATACTGCCGTTATCATTCATAGCTGGGAATGCCCCCAAAAAGTGATAAATATTTGGTTGACTTTCGATAGAAATAATTTTTTTGAATAATTTTGTAACTTTTTTTGGTTAAATATTTTTGTTGTTGTAAATAATTAAATTTTTTTTTACTAAATTTTATTTTTAATTTTAATTTTAAAATTTAAATTTACATCCAAAATTTTAAATTTTGCTATTTTAATTTAAATTATAATTTGAAAATTAAAAATTAAAAATTTAAGTATTGAATTTTAAAATCTAATTTTAAAATTAAAATTTAAATTTTACATTTAAAATTTTAAATTTATTTGAATATTTAAATTTTGAATTTTAAAAATTTTAAAATTTACTTATAATTTAAAATTTTAAATTTTAAATTGTATCTTAAATTTGAAATTTAAATTTAAATTTTAAAATTTGAGATTTAAATTTTTTAATTTGAAATTTTAAAATTGAACTTTAATATCTAAATCTATTATTTTAAATTTTGCAATTTGAAATTTAAAATTTAAAATTTAAAAATTAAAAATTTAAATTTAAAAATTTAAAATTAAATTTTAAAATTTAAAATTTAAATTTAAATTTAAAATAAAATTTAAATTTTGAGTCTAAAATTATAATTAGATTTTAAGAAAGAGATTTTAACTGTTTCTGATTTTGAATCTCAAAAATTAAAAAATTGATTTTAAAAATCATAATCAGGCTTTGAAAACAAAATTGCCAAAAATCAATTTGGATTCCTAATTATTTTTCAAAAATTAGGTCAAACACCAGATTATCCATTTTAATTACGATTATACCCCTGGTGTGTCATGCGTGCTTAAATTACGATTATACCCCTATGGGACATGGGCTTGTTTGTTGCCCAAGCCCAAGAAGGGCAATTAATTACAACAAGTTGAGAAAACTGCCCCTCATTTTTGCCACATCTACAAAAATGCCATTGCCATTGTTCTTCCTAGTTTCCACCTCGTGCACTGACTATTTCGTTGGGTGTAATTATAAAGGAAAAAGCTATCTATACACTCTTAAATACATCATACATCTTGAAAAAGAAAGGTGAAAATTATTTCGAAAACTTTTTTTTTAAAAAAAACAAGTGATATTGTCACTCTTTAATTTTTTGTCCACATTCTTTTCTTTCTTTTTTTCCTTCTCTTCCGATCACATTCCCAATCCCTCTCTCTCTCTCTCTCTCTCTTTCTTTTTCTCTCTCTCTCTTGCTTTAGGAATTTATAACGTTTTTGCGAGGGCGACGCCCCCAATGAGGCCACGTCCCCCTCCGTCGACAACGAGCTCTATGCATACTTCAATCCTCTCACCCCCTCTCTCTCGCTCTGTCGCTTCGAGTATCTACGACGCCTTCGCGAGGGCGACGCCCCCCGATCAGGCCATGGCTCCCTCCGTTGACGACGAGCTCTGTGCATCTTTCAATCCCCTAACAATGGTGTACAAGTACCCATTCTCTTTCCAATCTCCTCATTTCATTCTCTATCTCTCTATCTCTCTCTCACTAGGATGATGTACCAGTACAGGATGGTGTAACGGTACACCATGTACTAGTACACTAGTATTAAATTCTCTCTCTCTCTCTCTCTCTCTCTTTCTCTCTCTCTCTCTTTGAGTGTATACCGGTACATGGTGTATCGGTATAATTCTCTCTCTCTATCTCTCTCTCTCTCTCGGTACAATTTTCTATCTATCTCTCTCTCTCTCTTTTCGAGTGTAAGTGTGAATTTAATACCAATTTAAGAGTACCTTAAAATTAAGAGTGTACAAGTAACTTTTTCCATGAGGAGTTCTGATACCATATCAGATAATTTATGAGAGTCTGATCAAAACTAATAACTGGATTTAAGTATTTTGCACTGATGTTTTGAATCTAATGTGTTGCTAGTATTAGTAGCGGGTCGTTTTCTTTGGCATCAGATATTAATACCAACCGAAAATATGAGTTCAACCAACTCTTGAATCCGCCAGGGCCTAAAAAAATAAAATTTGTAACGTTTCAATAGTAACACATCGGATGAAAAATAAATTATGATTGTAAACATAAAAATTGGAAACTTTAATTCTAATACTTCAGATGAAAAATAGATTACGATTATAAATATAAGGATTGGGAACTCTAATTCCCACTAAATCTGTCCAAAATACTCGATATTCCATACCTGACTTAGACCCTACTGAACTTCATAAAAAATATATATTTTACGAGTAAAAAAAATTATCCATTAAAATTTCAAGTATCGATTTAGATACTTTATATCTATACCTGACTTGGACTCGATCCGAACTCGACTTTTTAATGTGTAGGGTCTAGAATAGTTTTTAAATCCGGACCTAAAGAAATACCCGATAGTAATACCAAGTAAAATATGATAACTTTTTCATCACTCTTATGCTTATAAAAAATGATGTGTCTTTCTTGTATTATAATATTTTGTTCTTTTTTTTAACTAATTTAATTACGCTAGGTGCAACTCACTAGAAGGCGAATTTTATGTAGTGAGAGATTTATGATTTGTTCATAAACTATTTAATAAAATTTATAAAAATTATATACATATAAGTAATTCTACCCGATTTAGATTTTACCCGTACTCGGTCTTAAGGGGATAATATATATAGATAGTCATTATCCAGATCTGTTCAAATAAATCCGATGGATATATTAGTAACTTAAGGCTGCGTTTGGTTCAAATATAAGAAAATTTTGGTTATACCGGGAATAGGTATAAGTTATGTTATTAGCAGGAACTAATCTTAATTTATATTTGGGTGGGTATAAGAGTTATACCGGGTATAAAGAAAATTGTGTTTGGTAAATTAAAGAGGAATAAGAAGGTTAGAGGAGATATAAATTTTTATTGACTATTTTATCCTTTATGATATAATTAAAATTTATAATTTTTTTAAAATTCAAAATTTTGTATATAAAAATAGGTATAAATTTATAAATTTAAAAATTTTAAAAATTTGGTGAATTATTTATTAAAAATTAAAATTAAAATTTTAATAATTTGTATAAATTGTAAAAATAATAAAATTTAAATGTTTATAAATTGATAAATTTATTAAAAATTAAAATTACAAATTTTAAAAGCTATAAAATTTAAAATTTATAAATGTTAAAAATTTTAATTTTAATTATCTCAAAAAATTACAAAAGTAAAAGCAAAAATTTTAATTTTAAAATTAGTATATATTTAAAAAAAATTATAAAAAAAAACTGCAGAAATTTAAAAATGTTAAAATTAATAAATTTAAAAAAATATATATAAAAAAATTATATTTTTAGATTTATTAAAAAGTAAGTTAAAAATTTTAAAATTTATAAAATTAAAAAAATAAATTTTAAATTTTATAAATTTAAATATCTTATAATTTAAAATTTTTTAATTAAAAAAAAAAAAAAAAATAGCACGTGGAACAACTCCACCGGTGGAGTTATTCCACCTGGGGGTGGGAACAAGCTGTTTCCCATATCAGGATAACCCGTTTGGGTTGGAAACAGCTTGTTCCCACCCCACAAATTTTTGTTTGGGTATAAGTACCTGGAACTAGGGGTTATCCCCCTCTAGTTTCAGATACCAAACGGGGCCTAAGTATTCAGATTCGAATCCGACACGAAATAAAATGAGTAGGGTATATTTTTTTTTTCCTAGCCATTTTTTTAAGGTATGGATAAAGTATATTAACTATCTAGACCCGACCCGGTCCACGAATACTTTTAATCATATCAAATAATTTATGAAAGTGTGAGAGGTTTATAACGGGCACATTAAAACTAATAATTGGACTTCAGTATTTTGGATTGGTGTTTTTGATTTAATATATTATTAGTACTTAGTGGCTAGATCGTTATATTTAATATTAGGGATTAATATTAACCAAAAATGTGAGATCAGCCAATTCTTGAACCCGTCAAAGTCTAAAAAGAGAACGTCTGTGACATTCCAATAATTTCACATCGGATGAAAAACGAATTATGATTAGAAATATAAGAATTAAAATTTTTAATTCTAATAATTGGTCTTAAATATTTTGGACCTATAATTTGAGCTCAACGAGTTACTAGTATAAGGCGGCTAATCATTACGGTATAATTGAAGACACGTGTAGTTTAAAATACAGTATTTATAATTATAATGATATGCATCTTGCAGTATTTAAATTTTGAAATGAAAAAATAATCAAATGATTCAAATCAAATAAATAAATAAAAATATCATAAGTAAAATAAAAAAAATATTAAGAATAAATAGTTGAATTAAAATGAGTTAACACTACTTCCATAGGAGAATCTATATCTATATATTATTCTTCCTATTATTTACCACATAGCAGTATTTTTTTTTTTTTTTTTATAAACTGGCTTAAAATCTTCACATATTTTTTTCTTTTTTTTTATTCAAAAAATACTCTAATTATATTTTATATTTATATTTATATTTAAAATTAAATTTAATTGTTAACTTTAATTTTTAATTGAAATATAAGTTTTAATTTAGAAATTGATTTTTCAATTTTAGATTCTGGTTTGAATTTGAATTGAAATTTAAATTCAGCCAAGCATTTTGAATTTGAGCCATGAATTGAAATTTAAATTAAATTTAAATTTAGATTCAACTTTTATATTAGCTTTTGTTCCTGCAACTTCTTAAATAATGTAATTTAGTTCTAGACAGTGTAGTTTTTATTCTTTGTGATCTAAGTTAGTTTGAAATAGTTTTGCAATTTAAAGCTCAAATATTATAATTTTTTTTCTTTTTCCATTTCTATTTTTTATCGTTTCTGTAGTGGTCGCTTTGTGTTCCTAAGTCTTCTTATTATATATATATATATATATATATATATATATATATATATATATAGGGTTTAGGGTTTAGGATTTAGTAGAGGTTATGAATATAGTAGAGCTCATATATTTTTAAAAGAACAAGCCAAATCATATTTGTGCATTTTTTACTATTGAATTTCTATTGAGATTTGTATAATTGTATTTTTTCTTTCTCTTTCTTTAGTTGACTTTATAATTGCACAAATCTCAGTACAAATTCAATAATAAAAAATTTACAAGTATAATTTTACTTGTGCTTTTGAAAATATGTAAGTCCTATATATATATCATGTGTAACATGTGTATTCTTTTTCGCTAAGGCGCCATTCGCTCACCCTTTATCACAACCGCCGCTTTCATCTCGACGCGTTTTTTTTTGTCGATCTCAAAGTTTCTGAAATTCTAATTATTGTCACCGTCATTGTCTATATCATGCTCTACGCTACGACCTCATCTCTATAATTTATGTCATACTTGAATTTATGTCGTCACTGCTAGCATTGGTGAAGATCTGAACGGTGAGGTAAGAAAGCGAAGCATGACGTTGACGTAGAATTAAAAAGAAAGAAAGAAAAAGGAATAGGACTAGTAAGACGAGGAGAAAACCAACAAGAAAAATAAAAAAAAAAAAATAGAAATAAAAGCAACACACTTAGCTTACAAAAAAAAAAAAAAAAAATCACACATAATTTAAAAACTAAAAATATATATATTTTTTTTTTATAGTAGATATTTTATATAAATTTGTTCCAAATTTAACCGGAGGTTGTGTACACCGAGAGTGCTCCATTACAACACATCAAACACCATTTCATCTACTAAATCCAATAACTCTCCGCCAAGTGTCCAACACGCTTGCTAGTTTCCCACGTGGCAGTTTTCCACTGGTGGAAGGATTGCTACATACAACGGTCACTGTAGATGATCCGATGTTGGGGACGCCGCTAATTACTGGGGGAGGATCAACCGTGGGGGGCGGGGCGGGGCGGGGCGGAGGGGGGGCACGCGTCAAAAAGCGTGCGCATTGATGTGACCGTTGATGCTTTCACGCTTTAAAGGTGTCCCATGAGTTTTCACGCTTTAAAGGTGTCCAAAATTTTTAATAGCATTTTAAAATTTTCGTTCTCCAGTATTGTAAAAGAATATATATAAGTATATATTTTTTTAGGAGTGTATATTTTATATTCTATTTTATTTTAGAATGGAATAAATTTTCTGTTAGAAAAATTTATCTTTTCAAATTAATTCTCTTAAATAATTTAAACTTAATTTTAACTCAAAATAATATAAAATAAAGTTTAGATGAAGTCTGTGAATGTCGAGGCGTGCGTGAGTACTGTCCTAGAAGCAAGATTGCCCCTCTACGTGCAAGGCTCCGGCAATCATCCCTAGCGATACAACGACCACTGTCCATCCCGTCGGCAACGACTCCGGAATGGTGCGTAGTGAATCCAACAACTTTAAGAGATCCAGCAAACTAGGAACTCAAAGAAGAAAATGTAAATCACAGTGTATTGTAGCTATGTAAATTAAGAGAAGAGAATTGTGACTTAAATTAACCAGGCTCTCTTGCTCTCTATATAAAGAGTCCAAAGAGACAAGCACAATAACTCACCAGAGGACAAGATCTCTCTTGGACAGCCCACAAGCTACTTCCCAAGGAAGGCTCTTGGGTAGCCCAAGATGCCACTTCCCAAGGTAGGCTCTTGGGTAGCCCAAGAAGCAAAATTCTCAAAAAAACAAAAGTCAAAACACAAGTTTAAAATCACCAAATCAAAATAAAACCCAACATTTTTCTCGTCACTTGATATGACGAGTAAAGTAATACTCATTTCAGAATAAGATGGGATGTAGGATGTACACTCCTAAAGGAGTGTACATTTAGTATCTCTTATTGTAAAATAGTGGTGGGAGTCGTCCGTCAGAGAATAAATTAGAATTTGTTTTTACAATAGTATTATGGTTGTTCTAATTATTATTTTACAATATATGAAAAGAAAAAAAATCGATTCAAAGAATTTTAAATTTTACGAGCACTAAAAAAAAATATTCAGAATAAAAATTTATATATAAATATATTTGTCTTTTTTTTCGTAGACTTTTAAGAGTGCGTGATATTTGAGTTGCAAATTTTGAAATAATAAAATTATTTATATATAAATTTTTTAGATATTATAGATTACGTCTATTGTGTTAAATATTAATTTTAAGATAATAATTTTTAAATACTAGCTGTTGCATGAGGTGAATTTATATGTTAGGTTTAGGCAATAATTCGTTTGTGGCAAATGCTTTTTCATTTGTTTGGGATTTTAGTACAAAAGGTGGTTAAAAAGGTATTTGGTTCTCTTTAGTAGGCTTTTATATAGTGGGTGTGACACAATGAGATTAAGAAACAAAAAATAAAAAAAATTAAAAAACAAAACAAAAACAAAAACAAAAA
>CM054947.1:15992685-16106329 GCA_029168755.2 Tillandsia fasciculata | reverse complement strand
TCGGTACTTATTGTCACGCCCCGGGGTCGAAACTGCGACCCGGGCTCGCCAACAGATCCGCCACCTATGCCAAAACCCGCATAGGCGAAGCGTCTAACCTGCAAAGATAGTACTATAGCTACACAAATATCAGAGCTCGAAATAAAAGTGCTGAAAAATAATCCAATTATATACATCATGAAATAGAGTACAATATCCATTCCCTCAATACAGATAATCATCATCAATGTCTCAGTACAGCATCTCTCGACTATAAAAGGAGATAAACTAAAACTATAGTACAAGTCTCTCCAAATACAAAAGATCTCTCTCCTCCAGATAAACAGTAAAAGCCAGCCAACAGCTACGAGGAATCTCCACCAGGGGATACAGCTACACTCCTCGGGTGGTAACGATCTAGCTCGTGACTCCCTCGCCCCGAACAACGACCGAAGATCAGCAACTCCAATGAGGACTCTGCAAAACAGGGGGGAGAAAAGAGAGGAAACAACAGTGGGGGTGAGAACCACTAGTAAACCAGTAGCCTCCCCCTGTGGGTAAAGCCTCAAGCTCCGGCGTACCCACTAAGTCTACTAGAGGCAAGAAAAGGGCAAGTAGTAAAGCTGTAAACAGAACTACTGAATAAAAGGGGAAACCACAAAGTATGCCTCTAAATGCAATACCGAAGGAAATGACGGTATGAATGCATCAGGAAACAATATCTGGCTAAATAGACCCAATCTAGTGCCACCAGTAAAACTGGTACTGCCTGCTCTGCTGTCGAACTCAAGAAACAGCCAACTGACCGGCGCTCTGCACGGTCTAAAGCCTACTCCGGAGTGGCACTCGAGGGGAGCGACCCACACGAGTAAAGTATCGCTGTATCAAGCATCTCTGTAACCACTATCTCATAATAGCAGGACTGGATCATGACTATGATCAAAGTGGGAAACTCCGTCCACTAATGAAACCCCGACCTGATGCAATAGTACTCAAAAGTGGGAAATACCATCCACTAGAGAAATCTGATACCCAATCTGATGCAATAGTAAACATCCGGTCAACCGCCCACAGTCCGCGGTCACCGCAATAAACCCCAACCCACAATTGGGTACAATAATCAAGATCCGGTCAACCGCCTACTGTCCGCGGTTGCCGCAATAACCCACAATCCAACATCAAGTACACCCTGTCACTGACCCGCAGGTCCCGGCTACACTATCCCAAACCTCTGCTCGAACTCGAGCAACATGACTCAAAAGTCCAAATGAAAAGAGAGAAAGAAAGCAATCATGGTTTCTCCTAAGTCAAATCCCAATATGATAGTGTAGCAATAAAATAGTGGCCTATCTAGATGTCCAAATAAGCATGCAAAAGTCCTCAGGCAATATGAAATGGAGAATAGCAAATAACAGTTTTGCAGGTGTAACAAATAATAAATCCACATAAATATGTCCATCATACTAACATCATCAGTCAACTACACATGTAAATAATCCCTGATCCATAATAAATCTCAGAGTGGCACCCGCACATTGATGTGTCATTATGTCCTGACAATTAATCATTTAATCCACTTTCATAAATCTAGGTGCTAGTGTAGCATGTTAATCATCACTAATAAATTATTCCAATGATCATGTTCCAACAGAAATATTATTCCCATAATGTCCCCAACATGCTATATTCACAAAATTAATCTCAGATGATAGGCTCACATGTATATCAGTCAATCATGCATGATAATCAACAATATGCTCAATAGTGGGGTTTTCTAATAAACTTAGTGAGTAAGTCAGATATAGAGGCAAGCAACAACCACCCACCTGAAGCGCTAACTGTCCGGGTCCGTACAGCTGAAAATACCAAAAACTCCAATCCTGCGCTCCAACAAGTACAGTACACCCGAAACACTCCTGGCACAACACAAAGTCCACTAAATACACTTAGGCTCCCAAATATTGCTTTTATTAACTCATACAACAACAGTCCCGAAACTGTTAAATTATCACCTGCAGAAAGTGCCCAGAAAATTCCCAGAAAAATATCACGGCGATCCTCGCGTCGATAGCTTCGCAACGGTACCTTGCACGCCCAAATCAGAGTTCGGTAAGCCAAGTTATAAATTCGGCAAGGGGTAATCCAATCAACAAACTGTGAAGAAAAACTGTACACAGTACACTGAGAAAACAGTGATTATCACCTCGAAACAAATCTCCTAAAATCCAAGAAAAATACGAGCGCGTTCCTCGCGATCGAGTAGATGAAAAAGTTGTATAAGCTCGTCTCCGTCTGACGCTCGTGCGCGAAGATATATGGCCGAAATACTCCGCTGCTGTCAAGGAAATCCACACAGCAAAAAAGGGGTCACTGTTTGCCTCGGGATCCGTGCCAAAACCTCGAAACGGAAAAGCGCGATCAAAATGAAAGTTGAAGCCTTATCTGTAAGGAGTCAGCCGGCGCAAGAATCACAGAAAAAGGGACCTCGGGGTAGCCCAGGGGAGCCAAAACATCACTGCTGCGCCGAAGAAGGAAACAGGAAATGCATCGTCGCGCCGCGCCGTAAAATGGGGAACCTCGGGATTCGAGCCTCCTAAAATCCTAGAACTTGGCAGGAAGATCAAGCATCAAGAGGTGAACAAATCTCCTTAAGGTGGCTCGGGCAGAAAGAGTCTCTAAAGGCTCGAAGGGAGAAGAAAAACTCGAGAAAAGAAGGGGCTCGGGTTGGTATTTATAGGCCATTCAAAACAATTCCAAAAATACCCGCTGTGTCCTTTTTTCGGGCGCCCGAATCTTTTCGGGCGCAAACAGTGCGGCCCGGCCCGAACTTTCGGGCGCGCACAGTAGCCCGGCCCACTCGGCACGCCCGCACACAGATCCGGTCGGACCGCGCACCGTCCGACCCGCTCCACGCACCGACACGTGTCCCCGAACACGAAACAGCGGATCCGGCCGCTCCTCTCACGCCACGTGGTGCACCTGGTCAACGGGGCCGTTGGCACCCGCCAATGGCGGGCCGCCACGTGGCGCCCGCGTGCGCCACCCTCGGCGCCGTGCCCGCCACGCCAGCCGGCCGCCGCGCTGCCCCGCCTGCCGGCCGCGCCTGCCACGCCGTACGCGCACAGTAACTCACCAATCCTCACGCGCCACGTGTCCAAGCCATAATTTCGCTGAACCCGGTGCACAACAACCTCAAACACCGAACCAATCCGAGGCCGCCACGTGGCGCGCCCCGGTCCACCGTGCACCGCGCACCGCCAGCGCCTGCCACGCACAGTGGCGCGCCCAATCCCCGCGCGCCACGTGTCAACCCTCTCACTCGCTGCACCCGGTGCACCCGACTTCATGCGCCTAACCAATAGGGAGATGCCACGTGTTTTCCCGCCCAGTCCACCGTACACCACACTTCTCCGTAGACCGCGACCTGTGAACCCTCCAATGAGAAGCCGCCACGTGGCATCCCGCTCTGGTGCACGCCGGCGCGTGGACCGCGCCCCTGCCCGCGCCTGCCCGCCGTCGCGCTGCCGCCTGCCCGAGGCCGCGCCGCCGCTCTCCGCCGCTGCCGCCTGCCGCCGGTCGCCGCCGGCGATCCGGGGAGTTACGCCGGAGTTACTGGTTCGGGTGAACAGTAACCCGTGCCCAAAAAGTCAAGTAGGTAGTCCATTTTGACCGTTTTCGCGCGCTGAATCCGAATTTGACGTCCATTTCGCCAAATTCCAACTCTAAAAATTGCCGAAGGCACCCGGAAATGTGTTCTTAGCCCAAACTTCGTGCAGAGCCCAATTTAAATATCCGATTCGCGCGAAACCACTTCTAAACCCTCCACGGGGTCCTCCGATCACTCACATGGTCCATTTGAGCCCGAAGTCCAACACTTGTGCCCACTTATGCCCCCAGGCACTTTCAGCACACCATGTAGGCCTCCAACAGCCACCCCAACGCACTGTAGCAGCCCTGTGGAGATCCGGGTCATCACAACTATACTATCGATAGTACCAAGTATTTTCTATCTTTAGATCAACCTCTTTAATTATTTTCATCCCTTAGATTTTACTATTTTCCAACCACCCATTAAACTCAATTGGTCCACTATCATCTCAACCAAACATCTTTTAATTTAACGGTTAAAAATTTAATAACACTAATAACTTGGTACTATTAATAGTATCCAGCCTATTTCTCTTTATATATATATTATATATATATATATATATATATATATATATATATATATAATTAGGCTAGAATACTATTGATAGCACCAAGCCAGTGGTGCTATCAAGTTTTTAGCCGTTGGATGAAAAAATATGCGTGTGATGCCCCCAATAGTCCCACATCGGATGTGGATGGAATTGTGATTGGGTTTATATGAGATATGGACACTAGTAATAATAACTGGGTTTAAGCATTTTGGGCTGTGATTTGGGCCCAACGAGTTATTATTGCTAGTGGGTCGGGTCTTTACATTTGGTATCAGAGCCAATAACCAGCCGGAAGTGTGCGGCGAGTCTCGGCTGAGTCTGGGTCTAGATGACAGGACTAGCGCGAGACGAGTCTCACATCGCCTGGTGATTTTGGGCTGCTGTGTGTGTGTTTGGACTGACGAGGACGTCAGGCCTAAACGGGGGGAGTCTGTGATGCCCCCAATAGTCCCACATCGGATGTGGATGGAATTGTGATTGGGTTTATATGAGATATGGACACTAGTAATAATAACTGGGCTTAAGCATTTTGGGCTGTGATTTGGGCCCAACGAGTTATTATTGCTAGTGGGTCAGGTCTTTGGGCTGTGGTTTGGGCCCAACAAGTTATTATTGCTAGTGGGCCGGGTCGTTACAATGCGGTTGGGATTATAGTGGTCCCCTATGGTTTACTAGGTGGTTGGTTGAATAGTAAAAAATTTAGTGGACCACTATAATCCCAACCGCATATCTTTTCGGTTTACTAGGTGGTTGGTTGAATAGTAAAAATTTTAGTGGACCACTATAATCCCAACCGCATATCTTTTCATCCAACGGCTGAAAACTTGATAACACCAATTATTTGGTACTATCGATAGTATTCTAACGGCGATACTATATATATATATATATATATATATATATATATATATATATATATATATATATATCAACGAATAATTATTTATGAATTGATCACGAATATAATTGTGTAATTTATTGTTTATAAAATTCATCATAGAAAAAGCTTTTTTGGACGTTAACAACTGATAAAATTAACACAAATTTCAAAACTAAACAGATTTTTCAATATATTATATATTTTTGCGTCTCAATCAACTGTTGTAAAAATCGCCAATTCCTCTCAAATTATAAAATCTTTCGTCTTGACATATATGAACAATGAACATTTCAAATTGGTGTTCATGTGCCCAAAAAATCAACGGTAGAAAACTCATTTAATTTGGATAAAATAAAGATCGATGTATATTTCTTATATATATACTTTGGGATCTAATTAAAAATTTATAAGAAAAAAATAAAGTTGCAACTAAGTGAGTTTGGATTTGACCTTGGGAGTCTTAATAATATATTAATAGCTAAATTACAGAAAACCCACCTATAATATACCGTTTTTCCACTTTACCTCCTGTCTTTAAAAAGTCTACATTTTGCTCTCTCGTAATTATGGAATTGTGCATTTACCCCCGCCGTCAGTTGACCGTGAGTTGACCGTCAATTTTTTAGGTAATATACCGAAAATACCGTTCTCCCCTCCCCTCTCCATTCCCTTTCTCTCTCCTCATCCCCTTTCTCTCTCCTCATACGTGAGGGCATTATCGTCATTTTGCATTATTTTTTAACCCCGTTGCCCCCTAAAAATAATTTCGGAATTACGATGGGGCAAAATATAGGCTTTTTAAAGACAGGAGGATAAAGTGGAAAAGCGGTATATTATAGGAGGGTTTTCTGTAATTTAGCCTATATTAATTATTAATTATAGTAAATATGATTCAAAGAGGAAAAAAAAAAAAAAAAGATTGTGTGGGGGGTAAAATGTGACACTCCAATAATTTCATATCGGATGAAAATAAAATTATGATTGAATTTATAAAATACTATGAACATGAATAATAATTATTATACTTAAGCATTTTGGGCTGATGATTAGACCCAACGAATTATTATTGTTGACGGTGGGAATGCCAACGGGTCGGACTCGGGGCGAATTTTTAAAAATCCGAATCCGAATCCGAACCTGACTACCAAATTCGAATCCAACGGATTTTAAAAATTCATATCCAAATCCAAATCCGATCAAAAATTTAAAATCCGAACCCGAACCCGAAAATCTAAACCCGAAACAATTATTTTTTTTTTCTCTTTATAATATTTCAAAATATATTATATTAAATTTAAATTTTTAAAATATAAATTTAAATATAATATTAAATATTTATATACATATATATTATATAATGTAAAATTAATACAGATCCGGTCCGGATCAGGTATAATTAAAATTCATATCTAAATCTAAATCTGGCGAGTATTTATTTTTTATATCCATATCCGAATCCATATTCATTTAATATCGGATAAATTTATTTCGTTCGAATTCGGATTCGGATAAAATTTTGGATATCCGTATCCATTGACATTCTTAGTTGGTGGACCGAATCATTACAAGTATATGAGCCAATCATCAGCCGGAAGTGTGTGACGAGTCTCGCCTGACGAATTTTGACTGAATCAGAATTTAAATGACGAGACTAGCGAGACAAATTTTATATCACCTACTGATCTTAGGCTATATCGAATAATAAGATTATATTGTATCGAATAATAAGTATTTTAGGACGGTGCTTGGACCCAACGAGTTATTATTGTTAATAAATTGAATTATTATATAAAAAAATTTATTTATTTTTATTTATTAAAATGCTTTTTGCTGTCTGTTGCCACCTCTACTAACAAGACAAAAAAAAAACTAAACTAAACGAGTTAACTGGTCCGCCAGACCTTCTAAAGCATTTTTTTTTTTTTTTTTCAAAAAAAAAAATATTTTATCATATATTTTTTATTCTAGTCTGAATATTCTTCTCTATACTTTCTTATCTGGCTCTACTTACTTTGGAATCAATATTATGTTAGAGTAAAATTCAAAATTTTTATTTATTATTATTTATTAATTTTATTTATTTATTTATTATAATAAAATTATGTTATAGCGATACTTTTTAAAGTATTTTTAAAAATTAAAATAAAATATCGCTGATAAAAATATCGACATTTATTATTAGTATCACGATGTGTGTAGTCGTTAGGGTGTATAGCGACATATTATTATAATATGTTCTAAAAAAATATCACTATAATCAAATTTTGAATATAGATAAAATATAAATAGAATATATTTATATAAAAGTGTCATAAAAAAATATCCTTATGACCTAATTTTATTATATTAATTATTATTATTATTATTATTATTATTTTGGTGTGAATAGAATTTTTTTTTTATTTCGTAGGCCACTTTTTTATCATAAATAAAAGTTGCCTACTGAGATAATGTGATTTTGTGTCTTTCTCCTCACCCTTGTATGTCATTTTTTTTTAAAAAAAAAAAATAGTATTCTTTATTTTCTTATCTATTTTTTGTTATTTTTTAATATTTTTTTATTTACTTGATGTTAAAAGTTTTTTGTTAATTTTCATCACGATAGTACTTATAGAAGGAAAAATTTCAGTCGTATTTTGAGATAGTGTTATTGATTAATTTTGCACATAAGGACGAAAATACTACGCATGCTACCAAATCGTTTAAACATTTTGAATTATCAAAAAAATTAGTTAAATATTAATCACAATCAAATTTAATATTTTTTTTTTCTAATATATATATATTAGCTTCAAAGTGGGATCAATAGATCTCACTAAGTTGTTAATACATCCGCCATTGCTTTCTACTTCTGCTCTCTTTTTTTTCTCCACTGTCCCAACATCGACGTCATGCTCCTCTCTCATACCCGACATTGGTGGCAGTAACGCTATCTTAAGATTGTGGATGTGAGGTTGTGACGGAAGGCGTGACTGTGGACGGAGACGACGACGAGAATGTTGTAGGATTTGAGAATGACGGAAAGGAAAAACAGATCGAGCGGAAACTGTTAGATCCGTATGTAAATTAATACGAAATAACCCAAAAAATACATGTAAATTATTAGATAATCGTTCATCTATTTGAAAACATTATAAACGCTTATCGGAATCCATGCCTGATGAAACGCGTTCTCAGATTTTATCGTTCCTCAAACACCGAAAATAAAATCGCCTGAATTGAATGCTTCCAAGTCTAGATTCGTCGTCTAATTAATTTTGCTCTGAATGGGGCAGGACAAATTGACGGCAGGAATCCGATTCGGAACCACAACCCTTTTAGAGTCCCATAAATCATAATTAGACTTGTATTGGGTTTCTACATATTAATAATCCATACCCAATAAATATTTTTAGAGCCCATATTAATTACTTAATAATTTTATTAAATTAGATTGTCCATAATATAATTATAAATTTATATTAGTCCATATATAAAAAAATTAAATCCAACAGAAACAGCTAATGCGAGAGAGAGAGAGAGAGAGAGAGAGAGAGAGAGAGAGAGAGAGAGAGAGAGAGAGAGTGAGGAAAAGACGTAGTACCGACAAAAAAATGCATAAAGTAGAAAAAAAAAAAAAAAAAAAACTTTTGTGAAAAGATCAGCACCAATGCGACTATAGATAAGACCAAAAAGTAAATAGAATCAAACGTAGTCACGTTTCTGAAAAATATTTTATTTTTATCTGCGAAGAAAAAAAAAAAAAAAAAAGTTGCATGGTGAGATATGTGAATCGCGTGGCCAATTTGGACTCAAATTACACGTGGGGGAAGATTCGCGCGAGTTCCGTGGTTTCGATTAATTCTACATGATCTCTAAAAAGAATTTTTCGATTGAGAAATTGGTCCCCCGAAAAGATGTTGAATATATATCTAATATGGGAAAAAGCTCCTTTATTTAAGTCATTTGCTCATTTTCAAAAGAGCAATATAAAAATGTATGGGCACCCCCTCAACTATGGAAAATTTTGAAATTATCCCTCCAGCTAATTTTTTTTGGTAAATACTAGATATATATTTCAAAATAGATGTATATCTTATATTCCATCTATTCAAAATAAAAATGTTAATGGGTACTATATCCAAAATTTTATCCGAATCCGAATTCGAACGGAATAGATTTATCCGATGTTAAACGGATATGTATTCGAATATGAATATAAAAAATAAAGGGATAATTGCCTGTGTACCCCTGAAATATGAAGAAATATCTGATTTACCCCTCTTATTTTTTTCTTTCCAATATACCCTTCATACGTTCCACCGTTATTAAAAATACCCCTACCGTTTTCCTTTGTTAAGTTAACTAGGGTTAAACTAGAGTTAAATAATAATCGGAGTTGAAAACTATCAAATATACCTATTTTGCCCGGGTTTAGGGTTTAGGGTTTAGGATTTTTAGGGTTTTAGGGTTTAGGGTTTAGAGTTTTAGGGTTAGGGTTTAGGGTTTTTTAGGGTTCTAGGGTTTAGGATTTAGGGTTTTAGGGTTTAGGGTTTAGGGTTTTTTAGGGTTTTAGGGTTTAGGGTTTAGGGTTTAGAGTTTTAGGGTTTAGGGTTTAGGGTTTTAGGGTTTAGGGGTTTAGGGTTTTAGAGTTTAGGGTATATTTGAAAGGGCAAAATAGTAATTACACACAGATAACGGCAGTTCCAAACGGTACACTAACAGAGTTTAACTTCAGGGGTATTTTAGAAAGAAGTTGGAACGTAAGAAGGGTAGTTTTAATATTAGCCTTCTAAGAGGGGTAAATCTGAAAACAGAGAAATTTTTAGGGGTACGTAGGAAATTGCCCCAAAAATAAAAATATGACGGATTTGGATTTGGATATAAATTTTGACGGTATCCGATCCGAAGCCGAACCCGAATCCGACCCGAATGAGAATTGATTTTACGTTATATAATATATGTGTATATGAATCTATTTGGTATTATATTTAAATTTATATTTTAAAAATTTAGATTTAATGTAATATATTTTGAAATATTGTAAAGAAAAAAAAAGAAAAATAATTATTTAAGGTTTGGATTTTTATGTTCGGATTCAGATTCGGATTTTGGATTTTTGGTCTGGATCGGATTTGGATATGGATTTTTAAAATCCGTCGGATTCGGGTTCGGGTTCGGATTTTGGGTTCGGTAGTAGGGTTCGGATTATAATTTTTAAAAATCCGCTCCGAATCCGACCCGTTTACATCTCTAATTCAAGGATGGGGTGAATTACACTGATCACTTCGAAGTGACCGATAAACTATACCTCACTTTTGGATTGATAGGTATAAAATGTATACCCAAAAATAAATATACAGTTAGCATTGTTTTTTTTTGTTGGGGGGATAATTTTGTAGCCATGTGAAGTTTCAAAATTATAATTTAACCCTCTAAAGTTTTAACTATCAAGTTGACCAGTAAATTTTCACCGTTTTAACTGTATGTCCTTATAAAAAAAATATATTTTTTTATTTTTTTAGAATTTAGAATTTATAGTTTCCATATAAAACAGCAGAATAAAAATATTTGAATTGATAAATAATGTTAAATATATAAATTCTTTTTTAATCCTTTCCTTTATTAAGAATGTACAATTTCATTGCATATTTTTCATAAAAAATTGTTAAACTTTAGAAAAATACTTTTTGTACACTCCAAAAAAGGTATACATTTTACATTCTATTTATTCTGAAATAAAATAAATTTTATTGGTCATTTCGAAGTGACCAATGAAGTACACCCCACCTTGGATGAGTGGAGTGTGCATCATACACCCTTTTTGGAGTGTATGAGTAGTATTGCTCTAAACGAGCAATACTATTCATACATCTGATTTCGGGTGTACGATGTATACCCCATCCATCTTGGAATGGGGACTTCTTTACTGATCACTTTGAAGTGATCAGTGAAACTCACCCCATCTCAAAATAGATAGAGTGTAAAATATACATCCGATTTTGAATGTATAAAAAGCATTTTTCTTATGAAAAATACTTTCTTAACTTTTAAATCTTTTCATTATTTAGGAACAAGTGAAAATACAAAATGAGTGTACATTTTACATTTCACCCATTTTAAAATGGGATAAATTTTACTGATCAATTTAAAATGATCAGTAAAATATATCTCACCCTTAAATGGATGGAATTTGGAATGTACACTTCAAAAGAGATGTACAAGTATCATTTTTCATTTATTCTCTCAAAGCCTTAAAAATATCATATATATATTATATATATATATATATATATATATATATATATATATATATATGGCTAAATTACAGAAAACTCTCTTATAATATACCTTTTTTCACTTTGCCTTCCTGTCTTTCAAAAACTTACATTTTGCCCCCTCGTAATTACAAATTTGTGCATTTACCCCATTGCCGTCAGCATTCCATGAGTGAACCGTCAATTTTTTAGGTAATATACTAAAAATACCCTTCAAATTCTATCCTATTCCCTCTCCTGCCTCCGAATGCGCGGCCTCGATCCCGGCTTCTCCGGCGCCGGTGAAGCACCGGTACATCTCCAGCGGTATCCTCCCGGCCTCGCCCCACTCCATCGTGGCCAGATTCAGCCGCAGGATCAGAACAGTCGAGCAGGGCGCGTTGAAGGCGAAGGACGCCCGCAACCCACCGATCATGAGCACGCTCCGGCTGCCGGCCCCGGGGAGGAGGCGCGGCCGCTTCAGGACTTCGAACACGTCCTCCCATACGTGCCGCTCGAGCGAGGCCCATCGGCCGGATCCGGACCCCCCGTCGCCGCTGCTGCCGAGGGCGGAGAGGTGGCAGAAGAAGAGCTTCCACTGGCTCCGCCATGGGGTGTCGACGTCGCAGAGGGCGAAGATGGAGTCGGCGGCGAGGATCGGACTCTGCGCTTACCTACGTCGCAGAGGGCGTAGGTGAGCGCGGCGAGCTCGGTGAGCACGATCGCTGCGCCTCGGGGGCCAGCGAGGACGGTGCCGTGGCGCGACCATGCGGATCCGAGCGGCAGGAGCACGCGGTACGACCGCGCCAGTGCGCGACGTCGCCTTCGGGTGCGGCCACGATAACGAGGGCCTAGGTGGTAGCGTGTGGGTACTGCAGGCGTGCGAGAGCGCGTAGGGGAGCGTTGGACGGGAAATGAGAGAAAGGTATTTATGTATTTTCGTCCGTTTTGTTAACGCGGTTGCCCTCTAAAAATAATTTCGTAATTACGAGGGGTAAAAATGTATGCTTTTGAAAGACAGGACGGCAAAGTGAAAAAGCGGTATATTATAAGAAGATTTTCTGTAATTTAGCATATATATATATATATATATATATATATATATATATATATATATATATATATATATATATATTAAAAATGGCAAAAATATTTGTTAACTAGAGAAAAGGTTTCATCTTTCACTTAAAAAGACTATTTTATTCTTATCTGCTTAATTAATTGCTCTCGTTAAGTCAACAATTAAAACTAGGGGCAATTTCCTACGTACCCCTAAAAATTTTCCTGTTTTTAAATTTACCCCTCTTAGAAGGCTAATATTAAAACTACCCTTCTTACGTTCCAACTTCTTTCCAAAATACCCCTGAAGTTAAACTCTGTTAGTGTACCGTTTGAAACTGCCGTTATCTGTGTGTAATTACTATTTTATCCTTTCAAATATACTCTAAACCCTAAACCCTAAAACCCTAAACCCCTAAACTCTAAAACCCTAAACCCTAAACCCTAAAACCCTAAACCCTAAACCCTAAAACCCTAAAAAATCCTAAACCCTAAATCCTAAAACCCTAAAACCCTAAAAAATCCTAAACCTAAACCCTAAACCCTAAAACCCTAACCCTAAAACCCTAAAAAATCCTAAACCCTAAACCCTAAACCCTAAACCGGGGCAAAATAGGTATATCTGATAGTTTTCAACTCCGATTATTATTTAACTCTAGTTTAACCCTAGTTAACTTAACAAAGGGAAACGGTAGGGGTATTTTTAATAACGGTGGAACGTATGAAGGGTATATTGGAAAGAAAAAAATAAGAGGGGTAAATCAGATATTTCTTCATATTTCAGGGGTACACAGGCAATTATCCCTTAAAACTATTATGGAAGATACTGAAAAAGATCAAATGATCTTAATTTATCAATTGAAAGCGACACAGCTTGATCCTGATCTTATCACTTCGATTGACCGTTACTGCTGATCATAATGAGAGCAAAATAGTTGTTATTCTAAAATATGGTGAGTTTTGACTAGTTTACATGAATTTATAAAATATTTCAAAGTTTAGAGGATGGGTATATATAAATGTACACCCTAATTGGGGTGTACATCTTACACCCACTCCATTCTGAAATGGGGTGAATTTTACTCGTCGCATCGATGGGACGAGTGAAGGAATACCCACTCCGGAATAGGATGGGTGTAGGATGTACACCCCATTTGGGGTGTACAGGTAGCAGTCCTCGAACAATTAACTATACTAGTAGTACTAGTAGTTAAATGTTTTAGTTTTACTTACTAAAAAATGGTTAAATGTATCAAATTTGATAGAATCATCTATAAATTTGATAAAGTCTTTGATTTGCTTGATTAAAATTATTTAACTCCCAAAAATAAGAAAGTGTTAATTAAAAAAAAAAAAAGTTGAGGGACCATTTTAAAATTGGCTATAGTTGAGGGGTCCCTGGTTTTTTTTTTTTAATCTTTCTCAAAATGTGCTTGTTTCTTTAATGAAAAAGGTTAATTAGTGCCTAATCAAACTTTTAATGAAAAAGTTTTAATTTTTATTTTTCTAGTAATTCAGTTTTAGTAAATAATATAATTTTTTTATTTAATAATTGAACAAAACCAAACTTTATAAAGAAATTATTTGCTGAGCAATGCTATCCGTACATTCGATTTTGAGCGTACCATGTACATCCCATCCATTCAGGAGGAACGTTTTTTTATTAGTCATTTTGAAATGACCAATAGAAATGTTAATAAATAGGGATACCAAAATTTTATCCGAATCTAAATTCGAACAGAATGAATTTATTCGATGTTAAATGGATATGAATTCGGATATGAATATAAAAAATAAAAATCTGACGAATTTGAATTTGGATATGGATTTTGATTGTATCCGACCCGAACCTGAACCCGAACCTGATCCCAACCCGAATTGATTTTACGTTATGTAATATATGTGTATATAAATATTTGATATTATATTTTAAAACATTAAATATAATATAATATATTTTGAAATATTGTAAAGAGAAAAATAATAATAATTGTTTCGGGTTTGGATTTTCGGATTCGGGTTCGGGTTCGGGTTTTAAATTTTTGGTCAGGTTCATATTTGGATATGGATTTTTAAAATCCGTCGGATTCGAGTTCGGATTCGGATTTGGTAGTCGAATTCAGGTTCTGATTTTTGAAAATCCGCCTCGAGTCCGACCCGTTGACGGCCTAGTGACCAATAAAATTCACTTCATTCCAGAATAGATGAGGTGTAAGATATACACCCAATTTTGGATGTACAAAAACTATTTTTCTTATTTGCTATTGTGATATTAACCCTTTTATTTGTGGAAAATAAAATTAATAACCATTTTAATCACCATCCCTTGTCCCTCGTGCTAGCATGTTTTGCTAATAATTTGTATATAAGATTTTTTTTTTTTTTTTTTTTTTTTTTTTTTTTTTTTTTTGAAGATGATGGTGGGTAATAATGCAGAGACACCATTTATTCAGAGTGAAATTTAAATCTATCATAATACAGACAGAAATTATTATCCAACTGCTCTAAATAGTGATAGTATATTATATGACATTCAGTTATAAAATAACTAACGAAAAAGAGCTCGACAAAGGTTTTCATGGGCCTATATATAATGGACAAAAACTGTTTTGGTGCTATTTGAGTCCGCGATTTTCCGAATAAGGTTTAAACTCGAGTTTACCCGCTTCAATCGGGCCGATGGGTACCCGACCCATCCCAGCCCATTTACACCGCAAAATACACTTCATTTTCACAACTTTTTCATTCATAGAAGTGCAACAACATTACGGGCCTATTTCAAAATCGTTTGGTATTAAAACTCATTTACGTATGAAAACAAACAAAATATTTTTCATTATACTTTTTCATGCATGTAATGCAATCTCTTCGCAATCCGAAACGAAGCCTTGATATTGAGGGATCGCAAAAAATATGTCTTTGCCGATTGTAATAAATAAAATGTAATATTATTTATAAAAAAATAGACTATTATTCTTATTGTACTTTCTCCACACAATTGTTGTAAAATATTTATCTTTTCAAATTGATTCTATCAAATAATTTAAAAATCAATAAATTCAAATTGAAATATAAATGAATGCTGTAAAATAAAAGATTTAGAGAAGGCCTGTGGATTGAGGCGTGCAGAGCACTGTCCTAGAAGCAAGATTGCCCCTCTGCGTGCGAGGCTTCCCGGCATACAACGTCCACGTTCCACCCCGTCGGCACGATTTCAAGGTGGCGCAAGATGAACCCACCCCGTCGGCACGATTTCAAGGTGGCGCAAGATGAACCCGGTAAACTTTCAGGGATCTAGCAAATCGAAAGAAAGAACACGGTAAAATCTGCAATAAGAATTGGGAAAAAAGATTGGGGAAAAAGAAGATGGCACTGGCACCGTAAGAAGTCCGATAACGTTCGGATTTGAACTTCTCTTAAACACCCGAAGCGTGCGATCGTGCTCCAACGGCATGATCGGGTGCTCCAACGGCATGATTAGAAACCTCCTTACGTGCCCGTGACTTACGGATGAAGGCGACCAAAAATCAGATTAAATAAAAGAAATATAAAATAAAATAAAATGAACCGGGTAACCAAAGCATGGGCTCCCAAATGAGGCCCATTATGGATTGGGCTCCTCAAGAGACAAATCAAGTTTTAAATCATCAATAAATCCCAAATAAAATCCAACACAACTATCATAATCTTCTCACTATTTAACCATGTAATATAAATAACATTAATAAATCGAGACCGTGAAGAGCTAGAATAATTCTAAGAGTGAATCAAACAATTTAATTCTAAATTATTTTTTATGACGGAGCATCTAAATCTCGACAATCAACGCTATTAATCTTAGTCTAACCTATTTGAACTTGCTAAAATCCAAATTCTGTGATAATTTAACATTATTTACTCAGTATTCAGATGCCTAAAAATGATAATTTTCAACATATAATATAAGATGAATCAAAGATCACCGTTTTTGGTCACCGTCACCAATTTTAAAACTACTAGAATTCTAAACTCGCCCAAAATAATATAGTCAGATTAAAAGATTTAGCCATAATATATATTTTATATATAGGACTAAGTCAAATTCTAGCGATGTCATACAACTTTTAAATTAAAACTGAATATTGATTGTCTCTAGCGCAGGTGGCAAAGGATTATTGGTTGGTATTCAAGATCTTATATAAGTTCAAAGCCTAATTACTTTATATTTCTAGCTAAATTTATTTTTTTTTAAAAAAAATAAAGAAAACGGATAGTATAATATCTTTCATTCAAAAAAATAAAAAAATTAAAACCAAATAAAATCTAATTATATATATAATTGATTTGAACCAACCAAAATGAGTTAATTCGATTTAGCTTGAATTGAATAGCGCTCAACCCTACTTGATAATATGGCATGCAATCTTTTACTCTTATCATTTTAATAGTTTCTTTGTTTGTGGAGGGAGGTAGGAAAAAGGTTTTTTTTTTAATTTTTTTATTTATGATTCTTTGTTTAGCGGTATATTTTTGCGACACTTTTTTACAAGTGTTCCATTTATATTACATCTATATTTAAAATTAGATTATAGGGACATATTTTTAAGACACATTACAGTAATATATCGCTATACACTCTAGCGACTGCACATATAGCGACACTAATAATAAGTGTCGGTATTTTTTTATCGCTATAACATAATTTTATTGTAGGAGTATTCTTCCTCCGTTGGTATGATTCTCTTTCAACTCTTTTTTCTTTTTTTTTTTTTTAAAATAATTATTATTTATCTTTTTGATTGGTTTCTAAATTTTATAATTTTTTATATTTATACTATTTGATAGCGTAATACATCATACGTTCAATTCAATCTTTTAAATGCTCACTCGATCGAGAGAGATCGTAGCACAATAATTAAATAATTATTATTTGTTGGACGAAAATTCGTATAGTGGACACGTGGCGCCCTCGGATTCTTCTATTATTCTTGTTCTTCTGATTGAAAATGGAACAATCTGATCGAATTCTACTAACTCGGTATGAATTTCAAGTTGGAATGGTCGATTAATTATCGATAATTGATTTGAGCCGAGATTGGTAGAGGGTGTTAGTTCCGCATGAAAATTAATGCTAGATAATTCAAAAACACATGTAAATTATTAGATAATTGTTCATCTATTTGAAAATATTATAAACGCTTATCGTAATCCATGCCTGATGAAACGCGTTCTCAGATTTTATCGTTCCTCAAACACCGACAATAAAATCGCCTGGATTGAATGCTTCCAAGTCTAGATTCGTCGTCTAATTAATTTTTCTCTGAATAGGGCAGAACAAATTGACGGCAGGAATCCGACTCGGGACCACAACCCTTTTATATTAATTCCTTATATACTATATTTAATTAGAGTCTCATAAATCCTAATTAGACTTGTATTGAATTTCTACACATTAATAATCCATACCCAATAAATATTTCCAGAGCCCATATTAGATCACTCAATGGCCCTATTAAATTAGATAGTCCATAATATAATTATAAATTTATATGTTAGTCCATATATAGAAAAAATTAAATCTAACAAAGGGGCCTATGACAAGTGATGACATGTAGTGGGAGGATGCATTAGAGAGGCAAGGGATGACATGCAGTGGGAGAATGCATTAGAGGCAAGGTGTCTTCGTGAATGTCGAAAGATCATTCACATGTGATTGATATTTGATCTATATATTACGGACATTTTTATAAATCTCATATGTCCGTGTAGGATTCTTGCATGTGCGATGTGGATACTTTTTGGATGTGTGTTCAATACTGAACCATAATGCGTACAATTAAAAAAGTATATATATTTTTTTATTTTATTTATTTATACATATATAATGTGAGATAATAAATATTTTATCATTTTGATGAGTACATATATATATTTTTTTTGAACAATATAAATAAATTATGTGCGGTGGAGGATTTTTTTTTCTTAAAATATATGAATTATTAATGAAAAATTTAATAAATTTTCATTCGTATGAGAAATATAACAATATTTTATCAAAATTTATATTTTATATATAATAAACATATATTATTATACTAATAATATTATATTTTATTATCTGTATTCATGTCGTGTTCGTGTCTCAATTTTTTAGAAGTTGCTGAGTCGCCGTGTCCGAGTCGTGTCGTGTCCCGTGTCCCGTATCGGTGTCCATAACGCTTAGTGTTTGATTAGGAGATTCTTGGCAAATACACTACAATAAAATTATACTATAGCGACACTTTTAAGTGTTTCTAAAAACTAAAAAAAGTGTCGCTGGTAAAAATACCGACACTTATTATTAGTGTCGTTATATATGCAGTCGCTAGGGTGTATAGCGACACATTATTATAATGTGTACTAAAAATATATCTCTATAATCTAATTTTGGATATAGATGAAATATAGATAGCACACTTATAAAAAAGTGTCACAAAAATGTGTCTCTATAATCTAATTTTGTTGTAGTGATAAAAGTTGGGAACTCTATTCTACAACTACTCCTTAGTTAAGTTACTTCTACTCCTAATACAGTAAAGGATAAAAGGTAAAGAGTTGTTGTTATATTAAGAGAGGCTCTTTTACTTCTCTCATCTTTTTAAATTATAGTGAGGGTGATTTTTTGCAGCATTTTCTGTCCATTCTTGTTATTTTTCCTAAACCCTACGCACATACTTTTTGATTTTTCTATCATGCACATCTTATCTGCAGTTGTGTTGCGTAGCTGCTTCCGTATGATCGTCTTCTTGTCGGGGCTGTCACTGCCCTTGAAATTCTATTTTTGTTGTATCATGCATCCTTTTTGGACTTATTCGCAATTATGGCACCGAAAAGAGTTTGTTAATCACCTCTCAATTCAGCGTGGAGTGTGTAGTGGTTAGGGGGATATTCGTGATACGCTCTATTATTCCCAAGGTTGTCACACATATTGTAATTTTTCTTTAGGGAATCATTTAGCGCTCTACTATTGAAAATTTTTGGCATTCGACTGCATTTTGAGCTTAGGTGCGCCCCTATATTATGTGCCGGAGTTGTATTCCTTCATTGAATTCATTCTTTTATGTAATTTATATAGCGCACCCTGACTCTGCCACTCTTGGTGGTAAAAAGTGGGTGTCAACAATTGCTCATGTCCTTTGGCAGTTGCTTGTCTCTTCAAAGGATGTCAAGTGGTCGCCATTTCAGCATTCATCATTGGCTCGCCTCTCTGCTACTCATTTACTTCTTTTAATAGTGATAAGACGTCTTGCTATCTAATCTCTGAATCCCGTGCGCTTCGAATGCTATCTATTATTACTTATGTAGTTTCGGGTCACCGATATTGGACCTATCCCGAGACTCATTCTGTTTTATTGAAGGTATATATGTTTTCTTTCATTTCTTTTTTCTTTTTCTCTTAAACCCTAGCCAACCGCTTTCCTCTGCCACTACCCTCTTTGTCACCTTCTTTTTCAAGCTTTTTCATTTTTCCTTCTTCTTTGCCTTTTTTGGCTTTGTCTTTCTTCTCTCGGCAGGCAAGCTAGGACGAGCCACTTCTAAATGACTCCGTCTTGAATTTTTGAGTTCTTCGTCTTTCTTCTTCTTCTTTTCTTTATTTCTTTTTTTTCTGTTTATTACATCCTTCCTCTTTTCGAGCTATCTTTATTCCTTCCAAAATTTGAACCTCCCGCTATTTTATATTGACCATTCTTTTAATCGTTTTCCTTGGGAGTCTTAGAGTTGTGCTTTATGTGGTGGACAAACTCTCCCTTACCAAACTACGTCTAGTGGCTGGAACATATGAAAGTAGCCAAAGAAGGCCTTTAGAGGGAAGTTGACATCTATAATGTCATCATCCTCTCCAAGAAGACTTTCTTGGTCTGACTCTTATATTTTTGATTTTTTATTTGCCTTTTGGTCCACTTTTATTAACAGTTAATTTTTTTGGTCTGAAAGCTATACTACAACTCTACTTGATCTAGCCGTTGTTGTGGGTGTTCGGCCTCATGGTTTACCTATTAACGCTGGTCTAGAAGCCGACTTCCCCAAGTTCTTTGCCAAGCTTCGCTTGTCCTTTTTCACTTATTCCAGCTTCATCAACCACCCTCTCGTTGGACCGGCGAAGTTAACGAGGTGGAATATATGGCCTTTCTCCTATATTGGTTGTGTAGTCACATCTTTTGCATCCTTTCATTGAAAATAGCAAAGGAGTACATGAAGATTGATGTGGCCCTAGTCGAGGGCCAAACCTCAACTGACACGCCATGATCTATATTTACTACCAATTGTTGACAGTGATGATGGCCATATAGATGTCAAGCATGCTAGTGGACTTGAGGGAGCCCCTGTGGTTGTTGCAACTATAGCTCTACGCTTACTTCCTAAGGTGTGCTCGAAAGTAGGTTTGAATGTGACATCCCAATAGTCCCACATTGGATAGGAATGCGGTTGCATTTGGGTATATAAGAGACATGGACACTAGTAATAATAACTGGGCTTAAACATTTTGGGCTATGGTGTGGGCCCAACGAGTTATTATTGCTAGTGGGTTGGGTTGTTACATTTGGTATCAGAGCTAATAACCAGCCGGAAGTGTGTAGCGAGTCTCGGCTGAGCCTGAGTCTAGATAATTAGGCTAGCGAGACAAGTCTCGCATTGCCTGGTAATCTTGGACTGCTGTGTGTGTGTTTGGGCTAACGAGGACGTCGGGTCTAAACGTTGGGAGTCTGTGACACCCCAGTAGTCCCACATCGGATGTGAATGTGGTTGTGTTTGGGTATATAAAAGATATGAACACTAGTAATAATAATTGGGTTTAAGCATTTTGGGCTATGGTGTGGGCCAAACGAGTTATTATTACTAGCTAGTGGATCGGGTCGTTACATCAATCCTCGGCCAAGTCTCGGCCTATTTGCCTTTATCCCGTTTGCAGAGATAACCGAGCCACCTTTCCTTGCCCTATATTTTCGCATCTTTAACTCTATAGAGAGTCAAGTCTAGAACTTACTCTGTCCTTTCGGTGCCAGATCGTTGGGTCTCGATTGGTTTTGTTACTTCGAGCTCTTCTCAATCCTCCATAACTCTTTCGAGGTAATGTCAAAACACTGAAAAGTGCGGGGGTCTTTTGTGATCATTTGAGACTTTTACTTTAGTCTAAACTTCGGCTACCTCTTGCCCCGACGTCGAAGTGTACCTTTCGTACTTCATGGCACGCCAGTTTGGTTTTATCCAAACCCTTTCGGCCTCGCTTATTATCTTTAATCCCCAAGGGATGGGGAGGACTTCGCAAATATTACAGATGTGGACCAGTCTATCTACCATAGCCACCAACTCAACACATATTTCGATCTCATATTTTTTGATCCGAAACCCGCCATAAACTATCTTTTTTGTTTCCTCCGGGACGCTCTTGCTAAGGGGTTTTTCATCATACCTGTGGAGGGTCAAGGGACGTGTTGTATTATGGCTCTCCGTAACCATCCTTTAATATGTTATAATAAAAGAATAAATATAGAATATGAATTTTACTATCCCTGCACACAATTATTTTAACGCAAAATCATATCAATAGTGAGATTCATATGGATAAGGATAAATACCATGAGATTCATATGAATATAAATGAATAGTATGGATTCTAATAAAAAAAAACTTTCTAAATCTACATATTTGTACATTTCAGTTTCAGAAGGTGTAGCATTATTAATAGATATTACTATTATTATTAGAGTATGTCTATATCCACAAACAATCTCTACTAAAATCTTACAAATACCAGTTTTATTGGCTGTGATTCATCTAATACAAGGATTTATGACAATCACAGGCCTGTGGCGCTCACCTTCCACCTGCTATAGCATTGTTCATAAGAGCATTTTATAGGAAAAATATTTTTTATACATTCCAGATAGAATGTATAATTTATATCTCATTTATTTTAGAATGCGATAAATTTTATCCAAAAAAATTTTCACCCTTAGATAGATGAAATATAAATTTTACACTTCTGATGGGATGTACAAGTAGTATAATTCATTTTATAGAGCTAAAAATGGGTGTATTTTTTTTTTTTTCTTCATCTTATTATTATTATTATTATTTGGAGGAGGTCTCATCACCTTCACATGTTGCTTTGCATGCTTCAATTTCAAACACAGTTCTCCATTTGTCCTTTGGAAAGACATTTTAATCACTCTGTCCTAACCATGTTGGGTAATAGGACCTCAAAGTTGCTCATGCTTTTGTCTCATGCCCGATAAACACATTTCTCCACCAATCACAACGAAGTTTAATCTACACGTTTTTTCCCTAGATAAATGGTGTCACATTAGTCTACTTATGCGGCATTGTGCTTTTATATATATATATATATATATATATATATATATATATATATATATATGAGTCCGGTTAGAATATCAATAGCACGGTGCTATCAAGTTTTTTCGCCGTTGGATGAAAAAATATGCGGTTGGAATTATAGTGGTCCCCTAAGATTTTTACCAACCAACTACTAATTATCCTAGGGAACCACTATCATCTTAACCACACATCCTTTAATCCAACGGCTAAAAACTTGATAGCACCAATGACTTGGTGCTATCGATAGTATGTATTTCAGTCTAATTTTATATATATATATATATATATATATATATATATATATATATATATATATATATATATATATATATATATATGCTGGAATATATACTATCGATAGCACTAAGTTATTGGTGCTACCAAATTTTTAGCTTTTGGATTAAAGAATGTGTGGTTAAGATGATAATAGTCTTCTAGGATTTACTAGGTGGTTGGTTGAATAGTAAAAATTTTAGGAAACTACTATAATTTCAACCGCATATTTTTTTCATCCAACGGCTGAAAACTTGATAGCACCAATTGCTTGATGCTATCGATAGTATTATAATCGGACTATATATATATATATATATATATATATATATATATATATATATATATATATATATATATATATATATATATATGATCTATTTGGTTTGAATTTTAAAATAACTTTCTGTTTTAACAAAACATTTTATAAAACTCTTTTTTTTTGTTTTGTTTTTCCAATTCTATATATGGGAGAAATTGTTTGTACTAATTATAGACTTCTTTCTCTTTAGAATATTTATTTATTTATTTATTTTCCTAACAATTGATTGTTAATTAGCTCGCGCTTTTTTGTATAACATGTTACTTGTGTGTGTGTGTGTGTGTGTGTGTGTGTGTGTGTGTGTGTTTTTTTTTTTTTTTTTTTTTTTTCAATTTCATTGGGTGTAAAAGTAAACCTAGATTGTGAAAAATTCTTAATTCATCTACACATTTTATCGGATAAAAACTCTAGTTAAAAATTAATACATAATAATTTAATCGAATGAACTAAAAAGCTCAATTTATATTATAAATGTAAACTATATACATAACAAAAAATTTTAAGAGTAATAAGCAAACTCCACAATGAACATATTATGTCATTTTTCTTAATATCTTATGTTTTATAATTTATATAATTTTATTATACTATTTTATAGTAGATTGCTATGGTAAAATAAAAACAAAAATAGAGGAACAAAGTGACGACTCTCAACTACGGCAAGAGAAGTTGGATGAGTTATTTGAATAGTAATGTTAAATAGTTTATTAAATTTTGATCACCCATGTAAATTAAGTGCTCCATCGAGATGTGACTGCAGAAAATTTAATTTTTTTTTAATAGATTATTTTTGTCTACTAGGAAATCAATTACTTATCACTTAAAATAGGATTTTTTTTTTTTTAAATGACATTTTAAAAATTTGTATTTTTAAAAATGACCCTATAAAATTTGTATTTACAAAAATGATCCTATACCTGCCAACTGGGTGCCACGTGTGCGCGCCACGTCAGCGGAGTTTGTAAGGTAGAATTAGTTGAACACGCAGTCTCAACATGTGTGTCTAAACACGCATTCTCAACATGCGTGTCTAGACACGCAGGTTGAAAATACGTGTCTAAACACGCACTCTCAACATGCGTGTTTAGAGTCGGTGGACAACTTTTTAACTTTAAAATTTAAAATAATTATTTATTTTAATAAATTTATTATAGTTTTCAGAAGAATATATAAAGTCCATTTAACTGACTTAAATCATAAAAATTAAAAAATTTCATAATAAGATTAAGATTTTAAAAGATAAGTTTAGTTTAAGATAAATTTGATAAAAATTCGATGCGAAGTGGGACGCGTGCCTCGACCTCTCCATCCGCCGTGTCTAAACACGCATGTTCAAAGTGCGTGTTTAGACACGCATGTTCAAAGTGCGTGTTCAACTCAATCCGAGTCCTCTTCCCCCGCTGACGTGACGCGCACACGTGGCACCCAGTTGATACCCATACGATCATTTTTGTAATTATAAATTTTATAGGATTATTTTTAAAAATATAAAATTTTAGAAGATCGCTTTTTAAAAAAACCCCTTAAAATATATTAAATAGACAACCCAGAGCAAACCTACTACAGTGGTGTTGGGTTCCAATCCAGATCCAATAACAGGGAATGCTGGTGCTGGTTGTTCTAATTAGGTCCCCGGTGTCTTGTAATGGTTAGTGCATCCGACAAACGGTCGGATTGGATTGGAGGGTAGCCAGATATACAAATTACTCAAAAAAAATTTATTAATAATAATAATAATAATATTTTTTTTATATATATTATTTTAAAAATATTAAAATATAATTTATTATTTAAAATATCATAATATACCTCCATGATATTAGAAGAAATCATTGTTAAGATTCTAAAAAGGAATAAAACAAAAAAAAAAATATTCACTTATTTATTTTAAATTAATATATGCAGATATTCGCGATCGACAAATTTAATGTTCGAACAAGTGATCGAAACAACGATAGCGATGATTCCAATAATCATCATAATAATAATCAGAATCAGAAATAACGAATTTATTATAAAAATAAATGCAGGTGGGTAAATGCCAATTTATTCTTAGTAAAATTTTAGCTATATTATAAAAAACTTCTCTGTAATATCTCATTTTTTTACTTTGCTCCTCTGTATTTTAAAAGCCTATATTTTGCTCCCTTGTAATTACCGAAATATGCATTTACCCCGCCGTCACCATTCCGTGAGTAAACCGTTAATTTTAAAAAAAATATTATTGGATATACCCAAAATACCCTTCAAGAATGACGGAAAATAAGCTAAAATCTATTTTCTCTTCAATATAAGGTAAGGACATTTTCGTCAATTTACTTTCTCCGTTAACGCCGTTGCCTTCTAAAGACAATTCGATAATTACAAGAGGGCAAAATATAGACTTTAAAAAGACAGAAGGGTGAAATAAAAAAGCGAAATATTACAAAAAAAATTTCTATAATTTAGCCTAAAATTTTTACTAGTTGACTGAACCTCCTATTTTGAAAATATGCTGTACTTAAACATTTTGTTTTTGTTAATTAAAACAATATGAATAAGTATTTATTGCTTACTAGGTTCTCATATGATTTTCTTTATTGTATTCATAATTTGTATGCTGAATTTGAAATTGGATACAAGGACAACTCAAGCAATATTATAAGAAAGGGATTGAAAGATTTCTTTGAGACAATATCATAATTATTGATAGGGATTGATAGTGATTGTTTCACTAAGCTTTTAATATACAAACAAATCAAGCAAATCAATATAGGATTTTTCTATTGGATTTTCCTACCCATAAATCTCAAAGAATTAGATCTTTAATCCTCATCATCCATCAATCACATCAGCAACAAATTCCTTAGCTGTCCAAATTTACTTTTCTAAATTGTGTATCAATTTGTAGAATGAGATAAGCACATGAATTTGTAATACAAAATGAAATAATATTCTATATAAAAAAAAAATATTTATTTATTTTTATTTTAAATATATATATATTTTTTGTATATATCCTCTGTTATTTAAAAATAACTCTGCTGTAAATATCTACGAAATTATCTCGGATTAAACTCAGATTAAATTTTTACCATAGTTAAAAAAAATAATAATCATTTTGCTACTGGCTTGAGTATAAATAAGAAAAATTGTGATTTGAAAAACTAAAAAAATAAAATATTGTTTCCATCCCTAACTAAAGGGCAAATAAAAAAATAAATATTTAAAAAAACTTTAAAGATTAAAAAGATAATTTTAATATTAATTTTCTAAAAAAATTAATAAGAAAATAAAAAAAAAATTTAGAAAAATATTTATTATACATTTATAATCGGGTATACATTTTACACCCCATTTATTCTGAAATAAAGTAAATTTTATCGATCACTTCGAAATGACCAGTAAAAAAATTTCTATTCAAGAATAAATAATATATATGTACATCATACATCCGATTTCGAATGTACGAACGCTCAACTTTTCAGCAACATACAAACAATTGCCCCTCAATCCTTTCACACACTACATTTTGCCACCAAAACAGGGTAGTCCCACATAAACATAGAATTTGCTAAAAAAAAGTTGCCATTTATTTTTTGCATCTACACAAATTCATGAACAACAACAACAACAATATTAAACTTGCTAAATAACAATTTTCACAAGGAGACTCAAAATTAAAAAGAGGAATCATTTGTAGGACCCTAGAAGAGAACCCCTTTCAAACTCCTAAAACAAGGCCTACCATTCCCTCAAAACAAACAAGGACACCAATTTTTTAAAATACCAATTTCAAGCCATTGGGAAAGGTCATCATGCATATTGAGAAGAAGGGAAATAGTAGGTTTGCATTTTTTATTTATTTTATTTTATTTTATTTTTTTTTTAAGGAAAAATAAGTTCCCTATAGGGAACAAGAAGGAAAAACTATTTGAGTAGCCAAAACTTCCTAATGTAATTAAACAAGCCCTATAAAAAGCCAACTTTGTAATTAGTTTACTCTCTCAAGAACATGATTAGCTATTTGTTGACCTAGCTCAACCATGCAAAAAGAGCCTATATATATATAGAGAGAGAGAGAGAGAGAAACCATGCATATATGGAGAAAAAGAAAAGGAAATTAAGAGGGAAAAAAACAAAAACCCATGCAGCAAAAACAAGTGAAAATGGTGATCTCAATGTTTTGGAGGGAACTGCAGGCCTCTAGTAGAAGGAAAAGGAGAGCTGATTAAATGCCACTTATAAACATTAGCTTAAGACTAATGAAAAAAAAAGAAGGGAAGGGGCCATAATTAACTTGAGAAGAGATCATATTTATTAGCTTCTTCACATGAACTGCTTGAAACTTGAGCTCAGATTCTTCACAAGATCCTTCACTGTCATTGAAAACCCCTCTTCAACCTGCATGAAACACATGAAATAAAGATTAAAGCTCGAACTTTTTTTTTTTTTAAATAATCTTTTAAAATTTTAAAATTTGTAAAATGATATTCTCAATTTTTTTTTTTTTTTTTTTGTACAACTAACTATGTTTTTGCCAGCAGGGCGCCACGCAGGGTAGACGATCTGAAAGCACTGAATGATTCAGCGCCTTCCGTGTTTGTGCTGAAGGCGCTGAATCATTTAGCGTCTTCACAAAAATTTCGTGAAGGCGTTGAGTGATTCAGCGCATTTATCGCCTTCAACATATATACCTTCGGCGAAATTTGGCTAAGTCTTCAGTGTTTACATTAAAGGCGCTGAATGAGCGCCTTGTGAACAAAAACACTGAAAGCGCTGAATAATTCAGGGCCTTCAGACCGTCTACTCTACATGGCGCCTTGCTGGCAAAAACAGAGTTAATTTTATAAAAAATAAAAAATAAAAAATTTAGAAGATCATTTTGTAAATTTTAAAAATTTTGAAAGTTGTTTTTAAAAAAAATTTCTTAAAAGCTCATTAAACAATGAACAGCAACAAAATAATAATAATAATAATAATAATAATAATAATAATAATGATGATGATGATGATGATGATGATCTTAATTGCATGCCTGAGCCATGACTGTAATATCGATGGAAGAAGCAGCGAAGGGAATGACACTGGTGCTGATGATGGTGAGGCGATGGCATTCGATCTCGGAGAGTGCTCTGACCAGGAGTCCTTTCTGGTTGTCGCAGTGAATTTTGATGAGCACGGTATTCTCAGACATCTTTACTTCGATCTCGGGCCCGCAGAAGTGGCCGACGTCGGAGAGCTCGTCGTCGACGCAGGAAGAGGTATCGTCGTCGGGAGAGAGCTGGGACTTCTTCACGAGAACCGCGGATTCGATTGTTCTCTTCCTGGCTTGCTCTTCGAGAGATTTCACCTTCTCCTGCAGTTGTTTCAGGTATTTGATTGCATCCCCAAGAACAGATGCCTTGTCCATCTGCACCACCCAGTGATTTCATATATTCTTACAAGGTTTTCAACTTAATTTCTAATGAAAATAATTAATTAATCCAGAATTAATATGTTAGTTGTGACTCAAAATCAGAATCGCTTCGATATTATAACTCAGGTTCGCCGACGCTTCGCGGTGCGACTTCGAAATTTTGTGGATGTCTGTGGTGGAAGCGAAGGGCTCGGGCCGCTAGGCCCGAGCCCGAAGCTCAACGGGGGATGCGGGGGGCGGAGCCCCCCGCGGTACGGATCCGATCCGCTAAGAAAAAACCCTAATTTCTTTTTTATTTGCCCTAGAGTAAGATCGAGTGATTGAAAAGAACAGAACAGAACTCTTGTATTCCCTCTTTTCTACATAGTGAAATCTCTCCTCTTTCGTCCGTGGTTTTTTTCCTGTAAAGAATTTTTCATATAAATCTGTGTGTTAATTCTCTGTCGTGCAATTTTGGTTTTACTTTTCTGTCGTGATCGCCAATTGATTTTGTTTAGTTTGTGCGCTCGTTGCTAACATAATCTACAAATTAATGTTATATATTACACAACACACCTTCTTAAGACCAGGGATGATGGAAGATAAAGCAATGAATCTCTGGCTGAGCTTTTCCCTTCTCCTCCTCTCTGCAATGATGTGCTCCTGGTTCTGAGAAGCAGGCCTGGTAGTAGTAGTAGTAGTAGTAGTAGTCATCTTCCTCACCTCCTGATCACCCAGCAAGGCATCAAACTTCCTCCTCTTCACCACCTGAGGATGGGGGAAGGAGATCTGGTCCACATCCTCCTTCTTGAGCTTCTGGTGGTCATGCAGATGGCTTGGCTGCTGCTCCACATCTGAGTTGCTGAAGGAGAGGAAGCTGGGAGAGGAGCTCTGGTCAGTGGTGGTGGTGGTGGTGGTGATGGAGGAGTCCCAGCTGCAGGCCTTAGGGGCCACCTTCTTGGGCTTGTCTGTGCAGATGATTTGTGGCAGCTGCTGGTCCATCTGCCCAAAGCCCAGGATGGAAAGCTGCTGTTCTGTAAAGTTATTCAGGGAGTCTGCTGCTGCCTCCCACTGCTGGAAGAAGCTACTCTCATCCATATCCTGCAGTATATATATATTTATTTCATACTGTTAAAATAAGCACCAGTTCATTTCTGAGAGAAATGAACAAAAAGCATAAACAGAAGAAGCACTAGTTTCTGGGTGGGGGGTGTGAATTTAATTTTGGCTTACCAATTCAGAGAACCACTCTGTTGCCATGGAGAGAGAGAGAGAGAGAAAGAGAGATTGATTTCTTGCTGCTTCTCCTTCTTCTTCTTCTTCTTGTTTTTTTTTTTTTGTTTTTGTTTTTGTTTTTTTTTTTTTCTAATGTTAACACAAACTGTTTCCGAAATCAATAAGAAATAATCAGGCTTTTGTTTGAACAAGTTGGAATATATAAGAAAAAAAAAAAAAAAAAAAGAAGAGGAAGAAGCACTTTCCTTTCCTCAAAGCAGGACTAGTTCAGAGTTTCACTCTTTATATATATATATATATATATATATATATATATATATATATATATATATGGGATAATTGCCTGTGTACCCCTGAAATATAAAGAAATATCTGATTTACCCCTCTTATTTTTTTCTTTCCAATATACCCTTCATACGTTCCACCGTTATTAAAAATACCCCTACCGTTTTCCTTTGTTAAGTTAACTAGGGTTAAACTAGAATTAAATAATAATCGGAGTTGAAAACTATCAGATATACCTATTTTGCCCCGGTTTAGAGTTTAGGGTTTAGGGTTTAGGATTTTTTAGGGTTTTAGGGTTTAGGGTTTAGGGTTTTAGGGTTTAGGGTTTAGGATTTTTTAGGATTCTAGGGTTTAGGGTTTAGGATTTTAGGGTTTAGGGTTTAGGATTTTTTAGGGTTTTAGGGTTTAGGGTTTAGGGTTTTAGGATTTAGGGTTTAGGATTTTAGGGTTTAGGGTTTAGGGTATATTTGAAAGGGCAAAATAGTAATTACACACAGATAACGGCAGTTTCAAACGGTACACTAACAGAGTTTAACTTCAGGGGTATTTTAGAAAGAAGTTGGAACGTAAGAAGGGTAGTTTTAATATTAGCCTTCTAAGAGGGGTAAATCTGAAAACAGAGAAATTTTTAGGGGTACGTAGGAAATTGCCCCTATATATATATATATGCTAAATGACAGAAAATTTCTCTATAATATACCGTTTTTTTTTACTTTACCCGCTATCTTTAAAAAATCTATATTTTGCTCCCTCATAATTATGGAATTGTGCATTTACACCCCCGCCGTCAGCATTTCGTTAGTGCCGTCAAATTTTTAGGTAATATACCGAAAATACCCTTCAACCTCTTCTTCTTCCGATCGCTCCGAGGCCGAGCTCCGTCGCTCCGTGAGGGATCCCGCCGTCGCCGTTGTTGGGAGCCCTCCGCGATCGTCGGCGTAGTCGCCGCCCGGGCCCTCCCGGGCGACAACGCTCCAGGTCAGGCGCGGCCCGAGGCTGGTGGGGCGCCACATGGCGGCGCCCCACTCGTTGCACCACTGCGCACAGCACGCGCGCGCGGGAAAGCGCGCGCACATGCTGGCGCAGGTCAGCGCGCGGGGACCCGCGCGTCCTCTAGCGCGGGTCAGAGCGGGGTAGGGGGGGCCGCCACGTGGCGGGCCCCCATAGGCCGCCGCGCGTTGACCTGCTCCCTGGGGGCGCCGCGCTTCACGCGTCCGCGCGGGGTCGCGGCTCCCTGGGCACCCCCGACCTCTCCGACGGCGGGGGAGACGACGACGATGACGACGACAGGGTGGGGAGGAGGAGGAGAGCTTCTCGGCGGGGGCGGACGGGGGCGGCAGTGGAGTCGGAGGAAAGCACAAGGATAAGCACAGGAATAAAAAGGGCATTATCGTCATTTTGTCTATTCTGTTAATCTCGTTGCCCCCTAAAAATAATTACGTAATTACGATGGGGCAAAATGTTGACTTTTTAAAGACATGGGGCAAAGTAAAAAAACAGTATATTATAGAGGAGTTTTCTGTAATTTAGCCTTAATATATACATATACATTAGTATGCGAATATGCGCTACACGTGTCAATTAACTTATTAAATTTAAAATTTATTTATTTATGTTAAATTTTTAAATTCAAATTTAAAATCTTAAATTTATTATTTAGAATGAAAGATGAAAGGATCCGTCTATTAATTGAAAAACTCTTTAAATTATTCACTTGTAGTAAAGTCCAATAAACTTGATATATGCCCCATAGGTAAGTTTTCTAATTAAATTTTATATATTTTTAAATTTAAATCCAAACTAATGTAATATGCACTATTGAAAGATTCATCTATAAAAAGTATAAATTTATTTATATACTTAATATAATGAACTTTAAAGTTAATGGTGCTGATTTTTACATGTGCTTGATTTATATGAATTAGATTCTTAAATTTATAGGACAAGTGTTCCCTCCCACCACCAGGAACTACTTTTTTTTATTATTATTATTTTTTTCTTCCTAGGCAACCTTGTACTCCACTTTTACTTTTTTTATTTTTATTTTTATTTTTTTAAATTAAAATTTTTAAATTTTAAAAGATATTTAAATTTATAAATTTAAAATATAATTTTTTTTTATTTTATAAATTTTAAAATTTTTAATTTTATTTTTTTAATAAATCTAAAAATTTTATTTTATTTTATTTTTGTAAAAAAAATATATTAATTTTAAAATTTTAAAATTTATATAAATTTTTTATAAAATTTTTAAAATTTATATAAATTTAAAAATTAAAATTTTTGTTCCCACTTAAAATTTAAAAATTAACTTTTTTTGCTCCCACTTAAAATTTTTATAAAAAATAAAATTAATACAGTTTCTTTAATTTTTAAGAAAAAAACTAAAAGAGAAAGGACATTTTAGTCTTTTAATACAAAAGTTAACTCTCTATTTCTCTTATTTTTCAATATACAAGAAATTATAGCTATAACGACTAATTTTTAACGACGGGCGCAATAAGTGGTCGTTAAAAGTAATCAATTAACGACGGGCGCAATTAATGGTCGTTAAAAATAATTAAATTAACGACGGGTGCAATACTTCATCGCTAAAAGCAACAAAATTAACGACGAGTGCAATAAATGGTCGCTAAAAGTAAGTAAATTAACGACGGGTGCAATACGTGGTCGCTACAAGCATTTAATTTACCGACGGACACAATAAGTTGTTGCTAATAGGAATCAAATTAACGACGGGTGCAATAAATTGTCGCTAAATATAACAAAATTAACGAAGGCGTAATAAGTTGTCGCTAAAAACAACCAAATTAAATGCTACCAAATTAAATAGTGTTTGGATCGAAGTGATCAATTCGATCCAAACGCTATTTTCCTTATACCTGGTACTAACCTAAAATCCAACCAAACACAAATTTACAATAGTTCCAGTTTATTCCAAAAGTTATACTTATCTCTGGTACTACTAGTTCTCTCTTATATCGCAATCAAGCGAAGCCATAATATCTCTGTATAAAGGATCCCTATATATATATATATATATATATATATATATATATATATATATATATATATATATATATATATTTGAGATCATATCAGTTAAATTAAATTTAAGAATATTAAATTTTAAATGCACCCCCAATTTGCGATCCTATAGTTCAAAAAAAATTATTTTTCCTACCTATAATTTAGTTTATTTTTATTTTGTCATCCCGTGGTTTCAAAAAATTACACTTTCCCCCTTTATGATATAGTGCATTTTATACTTTACCACCCTGTAATTTATTAAAAAATTTTACTTAGCTATTTTAATTTATATAGATTTTTTTTTGTAAAATAAAAATTATGGCAGAGAGTTAAAGTGAAACCTACAGAATGACAAAAAAGAAAAAAGCTAAACCATAGGGGCCAATTTGAAGTTTACCAAAAAAAAATTATAATTGAGGGCATAATTTTAAATTTAAATTTGATTTTTAAAATCAAATTTAATAAAACTTCCATATATCTAGAAATTAAATTAATATTAGATAATTTTTTTAATAATTAATTAAATAGTTTAGACTTTGTATTCAAATTTTAATTAAAATTTAATTTAGAGGTAAAATTTTGATTTAAAATATAGCACTTTTAACGAATTAATATTGAGTGTCAGTTAGAATTTTTTATACCACAAAAAATTTACAATTGATTGTACAATTAAAACTTAAGTTCAATTTTAAATTTCAAATTCGAATCAAATTAGAAATTTGAAATCCCAACACATTTGAAATTTCAATATTGGCTAATTCTTTTAATACTTAATTAAAAAATTTATAATATACATTCAAAATTTAATCTCAAATTTAATATTTTTTCTAATAAAGCTAAGGTATAATTATAATTACGCATACTTACTGAAAAAAAAGAAATGAGGTGAGACGAAATCATCAAACTTATTTGCTTATAATAATAAGAATATGGCTAAATTACAGAAAATCTTCATGTAATATCCCGTTTTTTCACTTTGCCCCCCTGTCTTTTAAAAGTCTACATTTTGCCTCATCGTAATTACCGAATTGTCTTTAGGAGGCAACGGCGTTAACGGAGGAGGTAAATTGACGAAAATGCCCTTACCTTATATTGGAGAGAATGAGTTTTAGCTTATTTTCTGCCATTTTTGAAGGGTATTTTGGGTATATCTAATAATATTTTTTAAAAAATTGACGGTTCACTCACGGAATGGTGACGGCAGGGGGTAAATGCATATTTCGGTAATTACGAGGGGGCAAAATGTAGGCTTTTAAAAGACAGGGGGCAAAGTGAAAAAGCGGGATATTATAGGAAGGTTTTCTGTAATTTAGCCTAAAAATATATATATATAATTAAGCTTCTATATTTTTAAAAGTACCAAGTTATTGATATTTGTAAGTTTTTGACCATTGGATGAAAGGATGGACGGTTAGAATGATAGTGGGTCCCTATAGTTTAGTGGGTGGTTGACGGAATAGCATGATTTAAAAAATAAAGTTGATTAAATAGATAGATTTAACGGTGAAAAACTTACAAGTATCAAGTCAGTAGTACTATTAAGTTTTTGACTCTTTGATGAAGAGATGTGCGGTTAGGATGATAGTGAGTCATAGGATTTAGTGGGTGATTGAAAAATAGTATGACCTACGAGATAAAAATGATCAAAGGGGAAGATCTAACGACGAAAAACATGATAGCACTAAGTGCTTGATGCTATCGATAGTATAGTAGCCGGATTATATGCAATACCCCCGAAATTTGGATTAGTCATATATATATAAATGATATAATAGGACTAAATTTCTTAATCCGGCTATAATATTTTGAGTGGTAATTAGACCTAAAAAGTTAGGAGGATTAAGCATGCTAGAGTTAGAATAGTTCAACAATGGATGATCTCATGACAAGTTAGTTCTAGAATGAATGACCCCATGAAAATTGGGGACGTTACACACACTCTCTCTCTCTCTCTCTCTCTCTCTCTCTCTCTCTCTCTCTATATATATATATATATATATATATATATATATATATATATATATAATTAGGCTAGAATACTATCGATAGCACCAAGTCATTGGTGCTATCAAGTTTTTAGCTTTTGGATAAAAAAATGTGTGGTTAAGATGATAGTGGTCCCCTAGAGTTTACTAGGTGGTTGGTTGAATAGTAAAAATCTTAAGGGACCACTCTAATCTCAACCGCATATTTTTTCATCCAACGGCAGAAAACTTGATAGCACCAATTGCTTGATACTATCGTAATATTCTAGTCGGACTATATATATATATATATATATATATATATATATATATATATATATATATATATATATATATATATATATATATATATAAGTTTTTATGTTTTTAAAAGTATCAAGTTATTGGTGGTTATAAATTTTTAGCCCGTAGATGAAAAGATGTGTGGTTAGGATGATAGTGAGTCTTTTAGGTTAAGTAAGTGGTTGATGGAATAGAATGATCTAAATAATAAAATTAGTCAAAAAAATAAATCTAATAATAAAAAATTTACAAACACTAATTAAATTATATATATATATATATATATATATATATATATATATATATATATATATATATAACCTTTTATTAAAGTTGTTGGTGTGAATGTTTCCTCCCTCACAAAACCACTATTCTTATGGAGGCTCTCTCTCCCTTCCTTTCGTAAAGTATTATAGGACCAACACTATTCTTATGGGAGTCTCTCTCTCTCTCTCTCTCTCTCTCTTCATTTTGTAAAGTATTATAAGACCACTTTCCCTCTTTCTCTCTTTTACAAAGTATTATATGACCACTCTCTCTCTCTCTCTCTCTCTCTCTCTCTCTCTCTCTCCCTCTCGTAAAGTTTTATAGAACTTTTCTCTCTCTAGATCTCTGTCTCTCTCTCTCTCCAAAGAAGTGCTTTTGATAATGACTTCATGGTGACCTCAGCCAATGAAGCAATGTAGGGTGCAGGCTACAGAGTGAAAATGATTCCATATGTTGCTGCTAAAATAATTTACTTATTAGGGAGGACAAATATGGATATTATTTTTTATCAAAAATGAGTACAATAATTCACCAAAATATTATATGCTAAGTGTATATTTCAAATAAAATATATATTTAAATTTTATTTATTTAAAAATAAAATAAATTTTATCGGTCATTTCGAAATGACCGGTGAATAAATTTTCATCCTTGAATAAAATGAAATGTATGATATACACCCTATTTGGAGTGTATACGTAGCATCCCTCCTTTAGTTTTGATCATACCTTTGGGTGACTACCCCAAAACACACCACGTTCTACGTACGGGAGTCAACGAGCCGAACACGAGCGAATTAGGATCGGCTCATTTAATAAACGAGCCGAGCATGAATTGACTCGTTTAAATATCGGACTGAAAAATTTGGCTCGTGTTCGGCTCGTTTGAATACGAGCTGATTCGCGAATAACAAGTCAGATTTTTATTCCTACTATTAAGTATAAAGTTGAAAGAAAATTAAAAAATTAAAATCTTAATCTAATAATTAAAATTTATAAAAAATTAATTTTTTTATATTAGGTTGGCCTAAAATCGAAATTGTAAAATTACATAAGTATTTATCATATATATATATATATATATATATATATATATATATATATATATATATATATATATATATATATATATAGTAGAGCTTATATATTTTTAAAAGCACAAGTCAAATCATGCTTGTGAATTTTTTACCATTGAATTTGTATTAAGATTTGTGTAATTGTAATTTCTCTTTCTCTCTCTTTAGTTGACTTTATAATTGCATAAATCTCAATGCAAATTCAATGATAAAAAATTCACAAGCATGATTTAATTTTTGCTTTTGAAATATATAAGCTCTACTCTCTCTCTCTCTCTCTCTCTCTCTCTCTCTCTCTCTCTCTCTATATATATATATATATATATATATATATATATATATATATATATATATATATATATATATTCGAGTTGTTATCGAGCTGACTACCGCTCGTGTTAGGTTTGTTTATTAAATAAGCTGAAAAATATGGTTCATATTCGACTCGTTTATTAAACGAGTGATTCGATCCCAAATTTATTTCGAGCAGAACATAAGCTGGCTCGCAAACAACGAGCTAGATTGCCAACCTACCAGGTTCAAAGGGTATCGATTTTATCGGATTTGGATTCAAATTCGGTACAAAGATTGCTTAATGTTTTAGTTTATATATATATATATATATATATAGAGAGAGAGAGAGAGACGAGAGAGAGAGAGAGAGAGAGAGAGTAGAGCTTATATATTTTTAAATGCACAAGCCCATCCATAATTGTAATTTTTTTAACATTAGATTTGTATTGAGATTTATGTTTTTTATTTTATTTTTTTCTCTAATTAGTTGACTTTACAAAAATACAAATCCAATACAAATCTAATGGTAAAAAATTCACAAGTATAAATGAATTTATACTTTTAAAAATATATAATTAAGCTCTACTATATATATATATATATATATATATATATATATATATATATATATATATATATATATATATATATAGTAGAGCTTATATACTTTCAAAAGTACAAGCAAAAATATGCTTGTGAATTTTTTACCATTCGATTTGTATTGAGATTTGTGCTATTTACTTTTTCTTTCTCTCTTTTTAGTTGACTTTATAAAAGTACAAATCTCAATACAAATCCAATGGTAAAAAATTCACAAGCATAATTTATCTTGTGTTTTTAGAAGTATACAAGCTCTAATATATATATATATATATATATATATATATATATATATATATATATATATATATATATATATATATATATATAATCCGGCTACTATACTATCGATAGTACCAAGAATTTGGTGCTATTAAGTTTTTTACTATTAGATCAATCTTTTTTATTATTTTCATCCGTTAGATTTTACTATTTTTCCAACCACCCATTAAACCCGAGGGGCCCACTATTATTTCAACCACACATCTTTTAATTCAACGGTTAAAAACTTAATAACACTTGGTACTATTAATAGTATCCAGTCTAGCTCTCTCTCTCTCTCTCTCTCTCTCTCTCTCTCTCTCTCTCTCTCTCTCTCTCTCTATATATATATATATATATATATATATATATATATATATATATATATATATATATACTAGTGTAGTGATCCGCGCGATCGATGCAGCGAACAGATATTATTATTACTAAACTTATACCCAATCTATCACAATAATATAAACAAATTATTCTAAGATCTCGATATAGATCAATCCAATATCAAATCACGCAATGAAATCATATTACGACGAATTTGGGGCACTCACCAGGATTTCGCCATTTTAGAAGAGGTTGGAGATGAGCACCAAAAATTCGGAGAGCCTCTTGGGGGTGAAAAATTTTGAGGCGAAATACCAAAACACCGCCGTGCGCACGATCCCTATCACGGTTTGCCCGAAGCCGCCCTCCGCGGCCTTCCCACTCCCGGTGCCGATGGTCGTAGCCTCTGCCGCCGTGGTGGTCGTCGCCGCCACCGCCACCGCCTATACCTTAAGAATTCAAATTTATCGACTTCTCTAAGAGATTAAACCTCGAAAACGTGGTAGAGATGATATGTGGATGGGAGAGAGATAAAAGCGGGGTTTGAAAAAGAGAGAGTGGGGGAGAAAATGAGAGGATATCGAGTGAGAAATTAAAGAGAGTGGGGAGAAGATGAGATGATGTTGGGTGAGAAAAAAAAGAAACGGTAGATAAGAAAAAAAATAAAAAATAAAAAAATTTTAAAAATAAAAAATATATATGGGGTAATTAATTGGAGCTAATTAATTGGGATAATATTTTTTTTCATTCACTAATTATTAATTAAATATTTAATTGGAAAGAGGAATGAGGAAAAGAGTGAAGGGAAAAAAAATTTAAACCATCAAGAAAATAATGGCATGTGGCAAAAATAAGGAGGAATCATATATATATATATAGAATTAGGCTAGAATACTATCGATAGCACCAAGTCATTGGTGCTATCAAGTTTTTAGTCGTTGGATGAAAAAATATGTGGTTGAGATTATAGTGGGCCCCTAGGGTTTACTAGGTGGTTGGTTGAATAGTAAAAATCTTAGGGGACCACTATAATCTCAACCGCATATCTTTTCATCCAACGGCTGAAAATTTGATAGCACCAATTGTTTGGTGCTATCGATAGTATTCTAGCCGGACTATATATATATATATATATATATATATATATATATATATATATATATATATATATATATATATATATATATATATACTACAAAAAAAAAAAGGAAACGAAGAAAAAAAAGACCGTGAGGCCATTGAAGAATAATGCATACAACATTTTATTCATGTCTATCTAGGGTTTTATCACTCCCATTCAAATATAATTTTTATATGAATCTAGTAACTAAAATGGTTAAATCCTGAAAAAAAAAAGAAGAAGTAATAATGTCTAGATTCAAATAAATCCTGCTAAACTATATTGTATCAATCACCAATCCACCTTAAATTAAGTAGATATCATATTTGGATTGAAACTAAAGGTTTCTAATTCAAACCCAGATTACACTACTATAAGGTAAAAAAAAAAGAAGAAAAGAGAATAGATGTCATGCTTTGAGCTCACAGCGAAAGTCATTGGATACGCAACAGACCAGTCACGTGTGCGAGGACGCACCCCACTCATGTAAAGCATCCAAAACTATTTTGCAAAATAATTATAATTTACAACTAAATATGTATCAGCATATAAGTAAAAACTAAAGTAATATTTATCACTGTACAAAAATATACAGACCAACCACACAAAAATAAATAAATAAAAGTGAAAGGTAGTACCCTGGACCAGTCCCGAGTACAGTGCAACTATACAAAACTACTAACATGTGGTTTACCTCTATCTAAAATAATTAGGTAGGAGCTGCTATCTACGACACAATTCTCTTATCTCGACTCAGAGCTGGCTCGGAAGGTCCTAAAAAGTGGACCACAAGTAGGCGTGAGAACTACTACAAAACAGTAGTTCCCAGTGAGTACGGTCGACGATAATTACGGCTTACCCACTAGGTCTACTAGAGACAAAATAGAAGAAACAACAAAATAAGCGAGCAACAAAATATAATAAAATAAATAAAAGATAAAACACAACGCCACAATATGATGCCTCTACACCGAAACCCAAAACAACTCTACCCAAACTCGAGGTCAACAGGAAACCTAACGAACATGAAAGGACTCACCAACCCAACTCTCACAACAAACCCAACACTACTTGACTCATCGGTACACTAGACCCAATCCTAAACCGATCGTCTCAACAGCCCGGTCCAGCTTGCGCCGCATACTGCCTGGACTACACAGCTGCTGGTGCGCCCGGCAACATATAGACCACTATCAATCTCTCCATACTGTCTGGGTAACACGTCCGCTTGTGCCCCGTCAACAGTAGACACCAGCCTACCTCCTCCACTCTGCCATCATCAATTTGTCTCTCTCTCTGATATCACACTGGTAAATCCACTGAAGTTTGATGCGGCATGCAGACTACGATCAAACGATGATCCCTCAGACATTAACGAAACTAGATAAAAACCCTAAGGTCAACTCACGAGCCCCCAACACTAGTAGTGCCACACATCTTGAACATAGTGCCCCAGGCATACACTCTCACACACACTGACCCAAGGCCCACGAAACCTCGAGACAAATGCAATATCTATGTCAGCATGACGTAGCACAAATATCATTACCTAGGTACCACTCATCTCTATGAACCGACCACACGCGAACAGCTCTACCTCGAAAAATTCGACAGCACCCAGCTTCAACCGTGCGACAGAGAAAACCTCGGTCCTAGCAGTCCAACAAAAGATACAAAACTCCAATCCAAAACACTAATGAGCTAAACCTATAACAACTCAAGAACCATCTCAAAAAAATCAAACAAATAATACAAAATAAAAAAAATTTACCCCAAAGTCGACGCGCCGTCAAATCCCCCTCTCCCTTGGTCTCTGTTTCTCTCTCTAGAACTGTGACACCCCCGAAATATGAATTAGTCCTATATATAAATGATATAATATGACTAAATCTCTTAATCCGGCTATAGCATTTTGGGTGGTAGCAAGACCCAAGAGGTTGAGAGAGTTAAGCGTGCTAGAACTAAAGTAGTTCTAGGATGGATGACCCCCTGGGAAGTTGGGGCGTCACAGTTGGTATCAGAGACATTTACCAGCCGAAAATGTGAGATGAGTCTCAGCTGAGCCAGGATTATATAGCGGGTAGAGCGAGGCTCCCCGACTAATGACCGTTGTCGGCACAAGGTCGGCTAAGGCTAGCGAGACGAGTCTCACATCGCCTGGTGCTTGTGAGTGTCTTTGAGCCTGACGAGTACGTCAGGGCTTAAAGGGGGGAAGAATGTGACACCCCCGAAATGTGAATTAGTCCTATATATAAATAATATAATAGGACTAAATCTCTTAACCCGGCTATAACATTTTGGATGGTAGCAAGACCCAAGAGGTTGAGAGAGTTAAGCATGCTAGAGCTAGAGTAGTTCTAGGATGGGTGACCCCCTGGGAAGTTGGGGCGTCACAAGAACCCACGGACGCGAGTAGAGAAGCAAAGAGGAAAAGAAAGGGGTCCCCGTGCGTTAAATACCCTCAAAAACAAGATTCAGGTGCCTGAAACAAGATTCAAACATCCCAATTCGAGTGGCATAGACTCACATAAAAGGCGGCCCGAAACATTTGGACTGCTACAATAGGCGTTTCGGGCGCCCACTTGTGCGCCCACAGCCAACCCAGAGCTGCCATGAGTCGCGCTGCGCGTCAACGCCCACGTCTCGCATCGCTGCCACTACGTGGCCGGTCCTCGATCGCCGAGCCGTCACACGTTGCACGCAACACGCTCTGCTGCTCTCCCATTTGGGCGGCTACAGACCTGATCCGAACGCCCAAATCCACGTCCGAACACTCAGAAAAACCCTCTAAAACTCACCACTGGCTCCATTTTTTTGCGCCGATTTGCGCTAAAACGATACCGAATCGGCCCAACACTCCTACAACGTGCTGACCGACCAACCATATTGCAACTTTATCATTTGCGAAAGTCCAATATTTCACAATAGATGGGATCAAAATCCCATTTGCAATTACCGACCGTACCAACACTATACTTTTTTTTTTTAGTATAAGGATTTTTTTTTTAAATAGCATTTGGAGTAAGCGTGTCTAAAATATAACAAATATTAATACTTCAAAATGTGTCGTTATATAAACGGTTTGTTCTATCAAACCAAAATTTGAATGATAAACTTTACTATTACTCTTAATTTTTCTACGTTTTAAAGCTTTAGGAGTTTTTGAAAAGGTCTTAGCACTTTAAAGTGTCGGAATATATTTTATCAACACTTGGTATAAGTGTTAGTATATATATTACAACTATTCATTTGCCGACGCTTTCAAATATAACGGTAGATTAATTTGGAATACTTTTAAGTATCGTTAAATATAAAAAGAAAAATTCTTAAAAGTTAATATTTTTGTAATGTTAGCACAATTATATAAGAGCTTGATGCCTAGTACCTGAGATCCCAACTTCGAAGTTTAGTTAGTTCACATTTCTAGTTGGATTCATATTTTTTTTTTAAAAAAAACTTGATGTACCTGAAATCGGTACCCTATAATATATATTGTTGATGTCTTGGAATATATATATATATATATATATATATATATATATATATATATATTGAGGGTTTAGAGTTTAGAGTTTATGATGTAATAATGATACTCAGGGTTTAGAGATGGTGCATATTTGGAATTTAGTAATGATGTTTAAAGTAAAATAATGATCACACATATCATAATATTGTGGGGGACACAAAATAGGATATCCGCAGCAATACTCTTTCTGGCAAATAAACTCAAAAAATACTATAACAAGATTAGATTATATGAACATATTTTTAGGATATTTTTATGTAAGTGTCCAATTTATATCCAAAATTAGATTATAGGGACACATTTTTGAAATATTTTATAGTAATGCGTCGCTATACATCCTAACGACTACACATATAGCGACTGTGTCGATATTTTTGTCAGCAGCACTTTTTTTAAATTTTAGAGACACTTAAAAATATCGTTATATTATAATTTCATTGAAGTGGAGAGAGAGAGAGAGAGAAAGAGAGAGAGAGAGACCATTTTTAATTAAGAGGTGCGGGCTTGTTTGGATTCGGTATAGAATCGGGAATAGGAGGAGGAATATCTCTCTTATTTTTTTCAATGCACCAGAAATCAATCGGTATAGCTTGTTCTAGTACAATTAGAATAAGTGAAAGTTACTGTTCTCACTCTTCCCAACCACCCTCTTACTTTTTTGTTAAATACCCTCCCACGTCTACCGAGGTACCATCTCTCACCTTATTATTATATAATAAAATTTGAGGGTAAAAAAGTAATTTACCCTAATTAAAACTCTTTATTTCTCTTATTCCTTATTTTAATACCAAATACAAAATATCTTATCCCGAAACCATTCCAAACGCTTTTTTACACTAGTTCCGTACTTTATATTTATTCCTGAAATAGTTAGTTCTATTTTATTCTGTTACCAAACGCCCGATAAGAAGTGTTGGTGTGGGGCAAGTTGATTTGTTAACTTTTCTTGGCAATCTTTCACTTAACAGTCCTTTGCACATGGAAATGGCATGAGAAGTCAAGAAACACAAACCAGAAACAGCTAGCCAGCATTGATCAGAAAGATGGAGGCTGGAATAATGCAAGTAATTAAATTTACTCAAACAAAAGAATATTATTGAAATAATTAGCGTACTAGTTTCCCCAACAATCTATGTACTATTTATTATCTTATTTAATTTTATGTTGCTTGCACGAAACTATCGAAATTCTTAGAATTCAGGCACGAAAAGAGTTTGATTAAAGAACGGATTTGATTTTAGTTTCAGAAAGGACCAAGCCCAAAATCCCCTCCCCACATAAAAAAAAAAACAAAAAAATGTTGTTGTGCAGGTTAAAAGCGATTTGTACGGTAAACACGATCGAACTGTAGTGTTTGGTTATTATTATTATTTTTAGATAATTATTTATTTTTGAAAGGCTAAATTATTGAATTTTTTTTTTTTATTTTGCTCTCCTGTCTTTCAAAAGTCTATATTTTGTCCCTCGTAATTCTAAAATTGTGCATTTACACCCCCGCCATCAGCATTCCGTTAGTGACCCGTCGATTTCCTAAATAATATACCGAAAATACCCTTAAACCCCTTCTTCTCCGTGAGGGATCCCGCCGCCACCGTCGTCGGGAGCCCCCGGCGATCGTCGGCGCGGTTGCCGCTCGGGCCCGCGCGGTTAGGCGCGGCAACATGCAGCGACGGGCGCTCGCTCCTGGCACAGGGCACGCCAGGCTGAGGCGGCGACGACGTTACGATCATTGAGGGGAAAGAAGAGGAGAAAAGAACTAGGATTTTGTCTTGCCTTCGCGTTGAGGGAGGAAGAAGATGGGTTAGAAGGAGGGTATTATTGTCATTTCGTATGTTATGTTAATCCCGTTACCCCTAAAATTACGCGTTGAGGGAGGAAGAAGATGGGTTAGAAGGAGGGCATTATTTTCATTTCGTATGTTCTGTTAATCCCGTTACCCGTAAAATTACGAGGGGGCAAAATATAGGCTTTGAAAGACAGGGGGCAAAGAAAATTATGAGGGGGCAAAATATAGGCTTTGAAAGACAGGAGGCAAAGTGAAAAAACGGTATATTATAGGGAGGGAGTTTTTTTGTAATTTAGCCTTTTTGAAATAAATTTAGCTAGAAATGTAACAACAAAGCCTTTTGCCACTTGCGCTAGAGACGGTCCGTTCCAATTTTATTTTCCAGACACATTTGATGATGGATATGAATAGTAATTATCATCTCCTTGTAACAAACTGGTATAAATTTAGAACTACTGTTCTATTTCACTACAACAAAATTAGATTATAGGGATACATCCTTGTGACACTTTTGTATAAGTATCCTATCTATATTCTATATATATGCAAAATTAGATTATATTGATATATTTTTGAGACACATTTGGGCGACGACACATATAGCAACACTAATAATAAATGTCGATATTTTTACTAGCGACATTTTTATTTCAGACTTCAGAAATACTTAAAAGTGTCATTATAGCGTGATTTTATTGTAGTATTCTTTTTTTCGAAACAAATTTGTTTTCACTAGAGAATAAGCTTACTTTAACTAAATAATATTTTAATTATTATATTAAATATTTAATTAATCTAATTATTTTATTAACTAATTATCTAACTAATAAATAATTAACTTATTAATTTATTAATTTATTTGTAATTAATTAAATTATTTATTAACAATATTCATTGTTAATTATTTTATTAATTAATATTTAGAATTATCTAGCAATAGTTAATTAAATAAGATAAATGATCATTTAATTAATATTTTTATATTAATTAATTGGATAAAATATTATTATTTTAAAATTATAATTACTCTTGTTCTCACTATTACAATTTAACTATATCCAAACGCTATTTTTTTATTTATTTTCGAAAACAATTCAATTTCATCTAAACGTAAAATTAATATTATTTTTTTTTATTTCAAAAATTATACTTATATTAGAAATAAATAATTTGTATTTATACTTATATTCAAACTAAACAATTCTTACTTATTTTCGAAAACAAAGATATAGAGATTAACATAATATAAACAACACTATAAATTTGATATATATATACCATAATAATTAATTAAATGGTTGTTAAAAAGTGCTAAGGGGTGTAAAAATAATGCAACCCTTAATATAATTTTTTTTTCTTTGTAGTATAAGTTATCTGTGAGAGACTGTAAAAATACCTCTCAGATAACTTAAGACTTTGTATTATAGCAGTTGTTTAATATAATTTAATATAATATCAAAGCTTTGATATTATGTTAAATAATATGAAAAAAATATATTAGTATCTAAAATCTTAAACTATTAAAGAACCTTTTTTTTTTTATTTTTTTTTTATTTTTTTTATTTTTTTAATGAAACAGGAGTATACCTTGTTGAGAATGATGCTTTTCATACTTGTATTTAACAATAGTTTTAGATCACTGGTGGGATTACTGATGTGAAAGAATTTCTAACATTGGGATTGCAGAGAATCTGCACTTAGTACGATAGTTAGTTAATTCGCGAATTATTCGCGAATTATTGAGAATCCGAATTAAACGTGTCGTTTCTGATTTTTTCCAAAAATTCGGAATAATTCGCGAATTTTTGAGTCAAAAAGTAGTATTCGCGAATTATTCACGAATTACGAATTTTTGGGTGAAAAATTCGTTCTTTTTCAAAGCATAGTTAGTTAATTCACGAATTATTCACGAATTATTCGCGAATTATTCGCGAATTATTGAAAATCCGAATTAAAATTATTTGTCGGGAATAATTTAAAATTATATATTTTTTTTGTTCTAAATGAATATTTTATTTATTTCTAAAATAAATTAATTAAATTATTTTAAAAAATTATAATTGTTTATACTAATAGTATAAATTTTTTAATTTTTTTTAAATTTAATAGCCGAATTTTTTATCCCGAATTTTTAATTAGTGAACGTATTATTTCCGTATAAATCACGTATCCGAATAATTGACGAGCCCGTTTTTTAGCCGAATTTTTCAACGAATTTTAAAATTATGATACGAATTTTATCCGTATCGAATTTTTACCGAATCCGAATTAACTAACTATGCTTAGTACTTGTTTGGCATCTGGTACTCGCCCTAATACCGGATAATGAGAATCTGCAACTCACTCGGATACCGATGGTTGAAAATTTTATACTCGTCTTGATATCCGATTTTGAGAACCTGCAATCCTCTCTAATATCGATGGCTATTTCTGAATTTCACAACGAAGGCGTTAAATTAAATTTTTATCATAAATTCGTATATTGATTCATTGACGAAGAGCAGAATTATACTTGACTTCTCTTTTATATAAAGTAATTTCAATTCGAATCTTCTAAATTTCTCTTATATTTTTTTTTGTCTTCTGTAAATCTAGAAAACTTCTCTCTTATTTTATGCATTCATGCACAAAGTACGTATACCAATGACCCGCAGCTACGAAAGCAGCACACGTCCTTATGCACTCATGCACTAACTGCATCCAAAATTATGAATATTTTGATCATACCATATATGTATGGCTAAACAATACCACCACCACCTCTAGAAAATAATATATTTATAACTTATATTAAAGCTATCCAAATTTTAGTACACTTATATTTCTACTCTAATTAATATTTAATCTTAATTAATTTGTTGCCAATAAATTTAAATATTAATTCTAATTCAACTATATAGTATTCAATTTCAAATCTAATTAAATTATGATTTGAATATAGAAATAAATAAATGAATAAAGTCATTGACAATGAGATCAATGATTGAACACAATGAGCTTTAATTCACTGGGTTATAGAAATCCTGCTTCTAGAACTAGGTGGTGAGCTATATATACAAAGAAAAATATATATATATATTTTTACATTTCAAAATAGATATATATATATATATATATATATATATATATATATATATATATATATATATATATATCGTATATCGTATATCTCATCTATTCATGAATGAAATAAATTTTACTGATCGTTTTGAAGTGAACAATAAATAATATTTCATCCTTGAATGAATGGAATGTGTATCATACATTCTATTTGGGATGTACATCTCACACCTTACCTATTCAATGAGTGAGAATGTAATAAGGAGTCACTGACTTTTTAAAAACCATCCTATCCAATCAATAAATGGGAATGCGATGAGAAGTCACTGACATTTTAAAAACCATCTCATTCTTAAATCTATGAAATGCTAGATGTATATTGAGATGTATAAATAGCATTACTCTACAAATAAAGGCATGAAAATCACCTTCCTACCAATTGAGCCACTGACATGAGATATATCAATGATTGAAAACTATTGAGGGGGATGTTCAAATTAGCTCACATTTGTACCACCCAAAAATTCTTGGTTCATATGCTTTGGCGACGAAGTCCCCCTGCTCTCGTGAGTTCCCGGTGCTCACACACGCGTCCCAAAGCATATTAACCGAGAGGCAACGTCGACCTGTCTCTGTTCTGGGCCTCGGCCTGCCCCTAAGAGCAACTTTGCTCCTTTTTTTTAACTTATGAGCTTAAGTTTTTTTGTTTTTTTTGTTTTTTTTTTTTTTTCAAAATCTGGCTGTCTCGACCCTTGTAGCTAAATTCATACCTCCAATGAATGAAACGGCAGCATGCTGTCTTTCCCTCAAAAAAAAATTTCTTGGTTCATTATTTAACCATTCTAACTTATACCAAGGTGTGTTACACATGTTAATCCTAGTGGAGATGATGTATTGGATGGTGATCAATGAACTATCAACTTTGTCACATCCCAAACTCCTCCTCTTTATTGGTTGAGAATCACATCAAATAGATTTAGAAAAATCTCTTAGTTTTCAATGAAATTGATATTTAGATTGATTAATTTTGAATGTTCAAAGTTTAGAAACCATCGTACACGCGTGTGTCCTCTTTATGGTTCTCTTAAATATTAATTATTGATATGCTTGTAATAATATTTTTAATTCTAAATATTATAGATAAATTTTATATATTATAATTAAATCATAAATTCTAAAATCTAAAATCTTCGCATATGAATGTCAACATATTATTCTAAATCGGATAAAAAAATTTTAGTAAAAATTTATTGATTAAATAAATAAATATGAATATAATAAAAATAAAAATATATAATTATATTTAATTTTATTTAATAATATAAAAAATATATTAAAGATTAAATAAAATTACAACTCAACAGAAAATAATAATAATAAAAAAGAATTATAGGAAAAAAAAAATTATTAAAAAAAATATTCTAAAAAATATTTAAAATATTACTTAAAAAAATAATAAATAATAAAAACTATACTGAAGAGGCTCATATTCATATATCAAAAATTAAAGTGAAACCAAATTATGAGTATCCTAGGTGAACATATCGATCTAAAATAAAATATAAGAATGACGTCTTGATAGACTGATTTAATTTTTCACAGTTTTTCTAATTTGCTAAATTGGAAAGTTTTCGTAATATCAAAAGTATTCGTTTTGTGTGTGCGCGCGCGTTTTTTTAGTTTTTAAATCAGTTATTGAAAAAGTTTTATTACATATATAATATTTAGAGTTAAAAAAAAAAATTAACAATCTAAGAAAGAGAAAGAGATGAAAAAAATGTAACAATCCAAGAAAGAGAAAGAGGTGGCGGTTTGGCTCAAACTAAGAAAGAAAAACGAAAATGTAGCAGTTCAGTTCAAGTAAAGAAACGAAGACGAAGGTGGTGGTTCGGTTCAAACAAAGAAAGATGAAAATATATAAAACAGTTGGACTAATTCGGCCAAATGCACCAGATATGATCCAGTTTGGTTCGAATAAAAAAATATGAAAATATGGTCAATAGATGTCACCCGGTTCGCTTCAAGTAAAGACAAATGTGATTTTTTTTTTTTTTTTTAGTTTTTAGGTCAGTTATTGAGAAAATTTTATTACATATATAATATTTAGGGTTAAAAAAAAAAGGTAACAGTTCTAGAAAGAAAAAGAGCCGAAAAAATATAACAACCAAAAAAAAAAAAGAAAAGGCGGTGATCGGTTCAAACTAAAAGAGAAACACACATCATGTAGTTTGGTTCAAGCAAAAAAAAATAAAAATATGTGAAAAATATGAGCCTGTTCAACGAAGAAAGAAAAAAAATATATTGAGCATTTAAGCTGGTTTATTTTAAATAAAGAAAATGATGCCAGTTGGTAGAAAAAAAAATATATATATATATATAAAATAAAAAAAGTGATGACATTTGTAAAAAAATAAAAAAAAATAATATATAGATATACATAGATAGTGGGAAATCCAAAATATTTCTCAAAGTAAAATCATGGGTTTAATGCGGTAAATTATAACACTATATCTCTATGGGTTCAATCCTGATCTTCTACTTGATTTGATAAAGGTGTTTTTTTTTTTTTTTTTTTTTTTTTTTTTTTTTTTTTTTTAATGGATATATATATATATATATATATATATATATATATATATATATATATATATATATATATATATATATTAGAGCTTATATACTTTTAAATGTATAAATTTATGTATATTTGTAAATTTTTCATTATTAGATTTGTATTGTGATCTGTATTATTGTAAAAATATTTAATAAGAGAGAGAAACAAAGTACAATTATATAAATCACAATACAAATCTAATAATAAAAAATTTATAAATATAATTAAACTTATATTTTTAAAAATATATAAACTCTACTCATATATATATATATATATATATATATATATATATATATATATATATATATATATATATATATAGTTTTGTATTATTTTGATCGGTACTATTCTCATCTCTTACTTCATCTATTATCCAAGTACTCTAATTAATAAATTTCATGCATATAAAAAAAAAATATATGCTAATATTATTTTTGGTAAAATGTTTAAAGTAATTGGGAGCTGATTTGACTTAAAAATTCAAATTTATTAAAAAGGCTACAAATATATGTATATTTAAATGGATAATCAATAAGTGGTGTATCCATGCTTTTTTTTTTATCCATTCAATTTAAAAATCTAAGGATAACACTCAAACACAAAATAACAACATGTAATAGCCAATCAATGTTTTATTTTTTTTTCATATTTTTTTTAAAATTTTGATTTTTTTATTTAAAAATAGAAGGTTAATATTAAAAATATATTTTTAACGTTTTAAATTTTTTCAAATATATTTTTAGAGTTATATTTTATTAATGAACGGTTAAAAATAACTATTATTTCTATAAAATTATTTTTTTATTTTTTTAAGTATATTTTCGACCATCTCAAATTTTTCTTAATTGCTTTAAAGTTAGAAGTAAAAAAAGTATTTTAATTTTTTATTTTTTCAAATATACTTTTTTACTATCGTCAACTTTTCTTATTTGCTCTTAAATTAAAAACAAAATAGATATTTTACTTTTAAAAAAATTTATATAAAAATTTAATCCTAAATGATTTAACAGGTATCAACAGTAGAGCTATTTTTGAATAACAATGAAATATATTAAAAATATATTTAAAACAAAAAAATAAAATATTTCAAAAATATCAAGGATATATATATATCACTACAACAAAATTATAGTATAGCGACACTTTTAAGTGTTTTTAAAATCTAATAAAAGTGTCACTGATAAAAATACCGAGACTTATTATTAATATTGCTATATATGCCGTCGCTAGGGTGTATAGCGACATATTTTTGTAATGTGTCACAAAAATGTGTCCCTATTTTATTTTTAAATTAAAAACAAAATAGATATTTTATTTTTTAAAAAACTTATGTAAAAATTTAATCCTAAATGATTTAGCGGGTATCAACAGTAGAGCTATTTTTGAATAACAATGAAATATATTAAAGATATATTTAAAACTAAAAAATAAAATATTTCAAAAATATCAAGGATATATATCACTACAATAAAATTATGCTATACCGACACTTTTAAGTGTTTTAAAATTTAAAAAAAGTGTCACTGACAAAAATACCGACACTTATTATTAGTATTGCTATATGTGCCATCGCTAGGGTGTATAGCGACATATTTTTATAATATGTCATAAAAATATGTCCTTATAATCTAATTTTATTGTAGATAATAATAATAATAATAATAATAATTATTATTATTATTATTATTATTATTATTATTATTATTTTCGTGGGAAATCATATATGAAAGGTTGGAGTAAGAAATAATGCATGTCCCAAAAAATCTGGGATACCATGCATTTAATATTGTGTTGATCATTCCTTGCTGGGGCCAAAAATATGGACACATCATTTATTTAATTAATAAGCAACACTCCATGTACAATTACAATCCCATTGGTACAGGTGTCAACGAGCCGAACACGAGCGAGCTGAGGTTGGCTCGTGTTCGGCTCGTTTAATAAACGAGCCGAACACGAGCTGGCTCGTTTAAATATCGAGCTGAAAAATTCGGCTCGTGTTCGGCTCGTTTATTAACGAGCCGAACACGAGCTAGCTCGCGAACAACAAGTTTGAACTATTAGGTATAAGGTTGAAAGAAAAATTAAAAAATTAAAATTTTAATTTAATAATTAAAATTTACAAAAAATAATAGTCTAAAATCTAAATAGTAATATATATATATATATATATATATATATATATATATATATATATATATATATATATATATATATAGTGCGGCTAGAATACTATCGATAGCACCAAATAATTAGTGCTATCAAGTTTTCAGCCGTTGGATGAAAAGATATGCGGTTGAGATTATAGTGGTCCCCTAAGATTTTTACTATTCAACCAACCACCTAGTAAACCCTAGGGGCCCACTATAATCCCAACCATATATTTTTTCATCCAACGACTAAAAACTTGATAGCACCAATGGCTTGGTGCTATCGTTAGTATTCTAGCCTAATTATATATATATATATATATATATATATATATATATATATATATATATATATATATATATATATATATTCGAGCCGAATACGAGCGAGCTGACCCCAGCTCGTTTTCGACTCGTTTACTAAACGAGCGATTCGATTTCGAGCTCATTTCGAGTTGAACACGAGCTGGCTCGCGAACAGCGAGCTGGATTGTCACTCCTGCATTGGTATTAGTTGAGGTCAAAGGATCAAAAGGAGTAATAATATATTAATAGGATCTAATGGGTGGTTCAATGTTGTGGTCAAATGACCATGCATGACCTTTTATAAAGAAAAAAAAAAGAAGCTAATTTTGAATTTATATTTGTTTAGATTGAAAATTAAAATGTATAAAACTATTATTAACAGGTGTTCCATTGATTGATAGAGTATAAATTATTAAGTCAAAAAAGAATATAATGTGCATGTGTAAGTGCTTACAAAATTATTAAGACAAAAAAAAAAAAAAAAAATCTGTAAATAAACTTTATTTTTAAATTTTTTATTGATATTTACCTCCTTAATTAATTGTATTCTTTTTTATTAATTGCAATTAACTCCAACACCTAAACAATTGTCACATGATGGCAATTAATGAAATAATAAAACTTTAAGATAAATTCACTTAAATAAATAGAAGTATTTAAATTAAAAAAAGGGAGATTAAAAATTAAGAAGTTTATTATTATTATTATTATTATTATTATTATTATTTTGAGAAAATGGGGTTGTAACTTATAATTTAAAGTATGAAATTAGGGCACCTAAACTAATTATGCCAAATTTACTGATTAATTTTGTAACAGATAGAAATTATTGTATAATAATATTTCTATCTATCAATGTTATAAGAAATTCTCAATATAAGGACATATTTTAGACGATGTTTAGAAGAAGCGTCACCTAGTGTCACTACAACATAATTAGATTATAAAGACATATTTTTATGACATTTTTGTATAAGTGTCTTATCTATATTCCATCTATATCCAAAATTAGATTATAGGAACATATTTTTAGGACAAATTATAATAATGTGTCGCTATACATCCTACCGACTGCACATATAGCAACACTAATAATAAGTATCGGTATTTTTACCACACTACAATAAAATTAGGTTATAGGGACACATCTTTGTGACATTTTTATACAAGTGTCCTATCTATATTTCATCTATATCCAAAATTAGATTATAGGGGCACGTTTTTGGGATACATTACAATAATGTGTCGCTATACATCTTAGCGACACTAATTGTAAGTGTCGGTATTTTTGCTAGCGGCACTTTTTTCATATTTTAGAAATACTTAAAAATGTCGCTATAACATAATTTTATTGTAATGCGTTACTATAATATAACAAATATTGACGCTTCAAAAAACGTCGGCACATAAATTCTCTATTATATTAAATCAATTTATTAAATAATAAATTTTACTATTGTTTTTAATTTTTCGACACTCTAAAGAGTTGAGATTTTAAAAAATTCAGGCGCTTTAAAGCGTCAAAATATATTTTATATAAACAGCGTTAGTATATACAAAATGACTTTTTATTTTTAGCCGATGCCTTCGAATATGATGCTAAACTATATTAAGACGCTTTTAAACATAATTAAATATAAAAATAATATATTATTAAATATTATATTTTTTTTTGTAGTGACCATCCGCTTATGTTGGAATCTAGCGCTTTTAAAAATCACAATCTTATTGATGCATTAAACTTAGGTATGATCTAGTATCTAAGATATGAAAAATCAAAAGAAACCCTACCAAACCCCTTTTGTGTGTGTGTGTGGAGATGTGTGATGGAGAAGTTGATTTGTGTCTCCTATGTTTATTTAATTTCCTATTCATTTCATGATCTTCCTCCATCTTTTCCAGAGCTAGCACAAATCCTCTGCAGATTTTGAGCATCTTATTGTACCAAAATAATTTATGTACATATAAATATGGGAAATGCCTTTTGACCCATTTTCCAATGTGTTGGCACATGCCAAATATATATAATTTTTTCATCAATAAGATTTTTTTTTTTTTTTTTTTCTTTCTGATCTTCATATCCCAGGATGGATGGGGTGAGGACACTTAGGTAAAAAATATATTGAGACCCCTCAAATAAAGGCCATGTTTAATTAGGCCCCTTAATTAATGACTAGTGTGATTTTTTATTTTTTATTTTTATTATTATTTTTTTTCTACCCAATCTTTTTGCTTTTTTTTTTTTCTTTATTTTGGTTTACTAATTTAGGCTGATTTTGATAGATCGCAAATCGCAGTCATTTAGTGATTTTACAATTAAAAGAAATAAAAAAAATGTGATGCCTCATAGTTTCATATCAGATGTGAATAGATTGTGATTGGATATATAAGAGACATGAATATTAATAATAATAACTGGACTTAAGCATTTTGAGATATGATTTATGTCCAATGAATTATTATTGTTAGTGGATCGGGTCATTATATTTGGAATTAGAGTCAATCACCGGTCGAAAGTGTGTGACGAGTCTCGGCTGAGTCAGGATATGAAAGATAAGGTGACGGATTATGTCAGGAATATGAATGACAAAACTAGCGAGACAAGTCTCAAATCTCCCGAGAGAGTCGATGAGATCCAAATAGTCCCATATCGGATGAGAATGAATTGTGATTGAATATATAAAAGATATGGATACTAATAATAATAACCGAGTATAAGCATTTTGAGTTATGATTTGAGCCCAACGAGTTATTATTGTTAGTAGATCGAATTTTTATAAAATTGCACTTTTAATTTTAACTTTTCTTTATTTTCATAATTTTTTTTTTTTATAAAAGCATGTAGCACAACTTAACTTGTAAGTTTTTTTTTAAAAAAAATTGAGTTATTTAATTTAGTTGAGCAAATATTTTTATTAAATTCGGTTGCACTTTCATCTTTTACCTGTCAATTTTTCACAAACGAAAAAATCATCAATAAAATCAATAAAATTTTCAAAATGTTTCCACATGACTAACTCAATTCACAAAAATAAAAAATTAATTAAAATAGTGACAATAAAGTTCATAGGGCTATTTCCAAATAGGCTATAATTGAGGGGTCTTCATACATTTTTACCAAGAATATTATGTTTCACATGTATAATGTTTCGTAGAAGCAACTTGTTGTATTATATGTAGAAAAAAAAAAAAAAAAAAAAAAAAATTCTCTACCAACATATTATTTATTTATTTTTTTATGGATAATATAATAATTAAATACTTGATGTGACAACATAATTGTGACTAGTGGTTGAGTGGGCCTTAAATTAAATTGAAAATATCTTTCAAATCTTTTTTCTTTTATTATGTTTATCATGGGGAGATTAGCTAAGTAATTTTAAATTACAAGCCTCATGGAATAATTGAGTCTATTAATCAAGCACATGTTAATAGCACAAGAGGACAAAACCCTAGTGTAGTACTTAGAGAGGGATACATAAAGGAGTACATTGCTTGCATTTTCTAATTATTTTAATTATTTTAGTAAATTAAATTTGATCTTATTTGAATGATGTAACATTGGTCCCCCATGTCTCCTTCATAAAACAATAAAAAAGTTTAATTGCACCATGGGTCCCTAACTTTGATTGGCTTTTTTTTTTTTTTTTTTTTTTTACTTTCATAGATAACTTTCAAATTTAATTTGTTGTTGTTAAGTTTCAATGTCACACCTTAAGAGTCTCACATCGAATAGGAGTGTGGATGTGTTTGGATATATATAAGATATGGGCACTAGTAATAATAACTGGGCTTAAGCATTTTGGGCTGTGAGTTGGGCCCAACGAGTTATTATTGCTAGTGGACCGGGTCGTTACATTTGGTATCAGAGCCAATAACCAGCCAGAAGTGTGCGGCGAGTCTCGGCTGTGAGTCTGGGTCTAGATGACAGGGGTAGCGAGATAAGTCTCTCGGCTGAGTCTGGGTCTAGATGACAGGTCTAGCGAGATAAGTCTCACATCGCCTGGTGATTTTAGATTGCTGTGTGTGCTTAGATGACAGTGATAGCGAGATAAGTCTTTCGGCTGAGTCTGGGTCTAAATGACAGGACTAGCGAGATAAGTCTCACATCGTCTGTGATTTTGGACTGCTGTGTATGTCCTGTATATGTGTTTGGGCTGACGAGGACGTCAGGCCTAAATGGAGAGAGTCAGTGATACCCTAATAGTCCCACATCGAATAGGACCTGTATATGTGTTTGGGCTGACGAGGACGTCAGGCCTAAACAGGGAGAGTCTGTGATACCCTTCCACATCGGATAGGAGCGTGGATGTGTTTGAATATATATATAAGATATGGACACTAGTAATAATAACTGGAATTAAGTATTTTGAGCTATGAGTTGGATCCAAAGAATTATTATTGCTAGTGAGACGGATCGTTAATTTCAATCTTTCAAATTCTAATCAATTTTGAGAGAAGATATCATGTGTCAATTGTAATAAAGTTATGTCTGCTCATATAGTCAAAAAAATTTTGGTTTGAAAGCTTTCGATTGATGTAACCACCGTATTTCAAAGTTTATGAAAAAGCTTGGTGTCGGGCCTACTCGATGCCACGAATGTGGAATGCTCCAAAAGAGTAGTAGGTGTCATGTGATGTGCGAGATAGAGATAATTATAAGCATAGAGAATGACATTGATAGTGTTCAAGATTGAGAACTAACACATGTTCTTTCAATGATAATTGACACACTAATCTATTGCTTTTAGGGAAGGGTACGTTTTGAATATAAACATAAAATATATTATTTTTTATTAGTTTAATTTTTAAGAATTCGTTTGGTAACAGAATAAGACAGAACTAGTTATTCTAAAGATAAGTATAAAGTACGGAACTATGTAAAAAAGCATTTGGAATGGTTACAGGGATAAGAAATTTTGTGTTTGGTATGAGAATGAGGAATAAGAAGAATAAAGAATTTTAATTAAGGTAAATTATCTTTTTGCCCTCAAACTATTGTGCCTCGGTAGACATAGGAGGGTATTTAAAAAAAAAACAAGAACGTGGTTGGAAAGAGTGAGAACAGTAATACTCAATTATTCTAGTTGTACCGAAATAAGTTATACCAATTAATTTCTGATATATTTTAAATAATAAAAAAAATATTTTTTTTATTTTCCGAACGATAAGTTTTATAATTTAACATCAGAATAAAAAATTTTAATATTATTAATTTGTTTCCTTCTAATTAATTATGACAGAGGTGTCATGTGCTTTATAGTAAATTTTTGTCTGTTCATATAGTCTAAGATTTTGGCTTGAAAGCTTCTAATTAATGTCAGTACTGTCTTTCCAAGGCTCTGGACGAGCTTAGTGTTGGGCCTCACTTTGATGCCACGGATCCGGAATGCTCCAGAAGAGTAGTAGGTGTCATGTGTGATGTGATATTTCAATAGTCCGAATGAGAACAGGATTGTGTTTGAATTTATAAAAAATATGGACACTAGTAATAATAATTAAACTTAAATATTTTGAGCTGTGATTTGGGCCCAACGAATTATTATTGCTAGTGAGGCGGATCGTTACATTTGGTATCAGAGGCAGTCACCAGCCGAAAATGTGTGGTGAGTCTCGACTGAGCCAGAGTTTGAAAGACAATGTGACGGATTATATCAGGGTCTGAATGACGAGGCTAGCGAGACAAGTCTCACATCGCCTGGTGATCTTGAATTGTGTATGTGTTTGGGTTGACGAAAACGTCAGGCTTAAACGAAGGGAGTTTGTGACATCCCAATAGTCCCACATTGGATGGGAATAGGGTTGTGCTTGGATTTCCAAGAGATATGGAGACTAGTAATAATAACCGGACTTAAGTATTTTGGGTTGTAGTTTGAGCCCAACGAATTATTATTGCTATTGGGCCGCACATCGTTACATGTGATCGAGGTAAAAGTAATTGGCACACTAATCTTATCCCTTTAGAGAAGGGTACGTTTTGAATGAATATAAATATAAAAAATATTATTTTTTATTGGCTTAAACTTTTAGAGATAAACGATTGTTTTTATAATTTAACATCAGAATAAAAAATCCTAATATTATTAATTATTTTCATTCAAATTCTAATCAATTATGACAGAATGTGATACCCCAATAATCTCACATCGGATGGAAATGAGATTGTGATTGAGTATATAACAGACATAGACACTAATAATAATAATTGAACTTAAGCATTTTGAATTATAATTTGGACCAAACGAGTTATTATTGTTAGTTGACCGAATCATTACACAGAACGTGCCATGTCATGTCAATTATAATAAAACGTTGTCTGCTCATATAGTTCAAGATTTTGGCTCGAAAGCTTCCTATTAACGTCAGAACGATTGTTTTTATAATTTAACATCAGAGTAGAAAATTCTAATCTTATTAATTATTTTTATTTAAATTCTAATCAATTATGACAGAATATGACACCCCAATAATTTCACATCGGATGAGAATGAGATTATGATTGAGTATATAAGAGATATAGACACTAATAATAATAATTGGACTTAAGCATTTTTGAATTATAATTTGGACCGAACGAGTTATTATTGTTAGTTGACCGAATCATTACACAGAACGTGCCATGTCATGTTAATTATAATAAAACGCTGTCTGCTCATATAGTCTAAGATTTTGGCTTGAAAGCTTCCCATTAATGTCGGAACGATTGTTTTTATAATTTAACATCAGAGTAGAAAATTCTAATATTATTAATTATTTTCATTTAAATTCTAATCAATTATGACAGAATGTGACATCCCAATAATTTCACATCGGATGAGAATGAGATTGTGATTGAGTATATAAGAGATATAGACACTAATAATAATAATTGGACTTAAGCATTTTGAATTATAATTTGGACCAAACGAGTTATTATTGTTAGTTGACCGAATCATTACACAGAACGTGCCATGTCATGTCAATTATAATAAAACGCTGTCTGCTCATATAGTCCAAGATTTTGGCTTGAAAGCTTCCCATTAATGTCAGAACGATCGTTTTTATAATTTAACATCAGAGTAGAAAATTCTAATATTATTAATTGTTTTCATTCAAATTCTAATCAATTATGATAAAATGTAACACCCTAATAATCTCACATCGGATGGAAATAAAATTGTGATTGAATATATAAGAGACATAGACACTAATAATAATAATTGAACTTAAATATTATGAATTATAATTTGGACCCAACGAATTATTATTGCTAGTTGATCGAATCATTACACAGAACATGTCATATCATGTCAATTATAATAAAACGTTGTCTGCTCGTATAGTCCAAGATTTTGGCTTGAAAGCTTCCCATTAATGTCAGCACTGTTTTTCCAAGTTTCTGGAAGAGCTTGGTGTTGGGCGTCGCCGATGCCACAGATGCGGGATGATGCTCCAAAAGAGCAGTAGGTGTCATGTGTGATCAGGTAAAGATATTTTGACACACTAATCTTATTGCTTTAGGAAAGAGTGTTAAATATAAATATAAAAAATATTATTTATTACTAGCTTAAGTTTTTAGAGATATATAAATGCCAATTTTTTATAATTAAACATCAAAATAGAAAGCCCTAAGTTCGAGTTCTGTCACGCTCCATTATTAAATTTCTCCATTTAATCTAAGTCCACCTCTTGGACTTATTAAAATAACTCGAGCCCAAAAATTCGAGCTCAAAAATAAAAAAGAGTGTTGAATATAAATATAAAAATTATCATTCTTTTATAGCTTAAGTTTTCAAAAATAAACAGCAATTTTAAATAATTTAACAGAAGGAAGACTGAAAATAACTTTTAAAAAAATAAAAATTATACTTTTAACCACCACATAACCAATTACCTTAATTACAAAAAAAGACAATATAATTAAAGTGAGGATTTTGTTGGAGAAAAGGCACCATCATGTTGGCTCTTAAACCCTCTCAAGGACAACTCCACTATGACTTTAAAATCTCCCTTTTTATTTCAAAAAAAAAAAAAAAAAAAAAAAAAATAAAAAAAAAAACATGATTAAAGTTTGGTTTTATGACTCCTACTTATCCAACAAGTTCTTGGGAGATCAATAGAAAGCTATTCCTCATACAATGTGTCATGCATTCACATGGGGGGTTTATGCATTTATTAAGGTGCCTAACTAATAAAGTGAGAAAATAATTGTTCCAAAAAGCATACCATGATCATTATTGCTATGATAAATATTTTATCACAAAACCCATGCTAATACACTAAACACTACTACTAAGTTAGTGTATTTTATGTTAGCTTCTTTTTTCGTGTGATTTAGTAGTAGTTTCTTTTTCTCCGCGAACTTCTTCTGCATCCATTTTATTAGGTATAATTGTTGTTGTTGTTGTTGTTGTTGTTGTTTTTTTCTGTCTGTCAGCTGCATATTCGTATCAAGTTACATAAAAAAAAGATTAAAAAACATCAAAATTAGCATAGTAAAACTCCTATGCAAACTTTGCCAATTGCTAGATCCAAAATTTTCATTAGTCATAAATAGTGACCCAAACTTATCTCATACAAAAGTAAATAAATAAATAAAAAGAGCAACTTTTTATTTTTATTTTTATTTTTTGAGAGAAAGAGAAAGGCCCAACATATTAATTTTTTATATAAATCAAAAGAAATCTTGAAGCATCTAAACTAGTGTTTGGTGTGGGGAACAGGGGGGAGGGATAAGGGGGATATCCCCCCATTAATCCCCAAATACTACTTGGAACAGGTAGGAATAGCTGTTCCCATCCTTAGTTGGAACTACTTTCTCTATGCTTTCTCTTTTTCTGTTCTCTGTCCTTGCACACAGACCAAGGCAGCCCTCTCCCCCTCCCCTTTCTTCGTCCCCAACCTTTCTCCCTCTCTCAGATCACTCTTCATACGACGCTTCTCGCGGCTCCTTCGTCCCCATCTTTTGCGTTGTGCGGTGTGGCAGTGGGTCTGGGCGACTTGTGCGACCGCAGATCTCTGTGGTGTGGGTTGTTTGCTGCGCAGATCGTGACCGTCGATCTTTGGTTGTGGATTCTTCCACAGCCTCCCTCTATGGGTGTGGGTTTTGGCTGCGCCTTTCTCTTCGACCAGCGATATGTGGGTCACTCTTCTTCCTCGGCCTTTTTTTGTGACCGACGGTCTTTGCGGCTCTTTCTCCCCATGCTTCCCGAGGCTTCGGTTTTCCCAACCTCAGTTTGGTTGCTCGCCAGGCCCAACGATTGTTGGTTGTGGGTGGCCTCTCCCAGCGACCTTTCTCAGCTGTGCGGTGGGTTTTTTCGTACGCCCTGTCCACGATCGTCCTTTCGTGGGTCTCGGATCTTCCGCAACCTCTCTCTATGACTAGCCTTCTTTCTAGTTTTGGTTTTTTGCTGCGCGATCTCCGGGACCCCATATTTGGGGTCAGAGTGCTTTCTCGGCCTATCCCTGTAACCGGCGATCTTTGCGGCTCCTTCTGCCCCTCCCTCTCCCTTTCTCTCCCTGCAACCGGCGATTTGTAAATATCTTAAATCAAATATTTAAAAACATACAAGTGAAATTTAATTTTGTTTTAAAAAATTATTATGGTTGAGGGCAATTTCATCATTTCATACGACTACTACTCTCTATTCCTCTTATTCTCTATTATTACACCAAACACAAATTTTCTTATATCTTGTACTAATCTAATACCCAACCAAATATATTTATACAATAGTTTCAGCTAGTTTCCAAATTTATACTTATCTTTGGAACAACTAGTTTTCTCTTATCCCCCAACCAAATGAAGCCAAGTGTCTCTATCCTTCGCGTGTTAGCAAAATTTTTCTTTAGATTTCAACTAAAGACCTGTTTTGGCCTCACTACCCAACAATTTCTTACTATTTTGTATAAGCCGCTATCACTGTTTAATGCTGTCACGGCCCGAGTTTGAAAAAAACGGTCGCACGCCACAAGTTTGAAAAAGCGGTCAAAATTTTTTTCCTTTTTTTTCAGAGTTAAAGCAATCCAGGGTATGAGCAGATCGCCATATGTATAGAAAATTTTCAATCCCCTTGGACTGAGCCTTTTCTATACATGCACGGCTAAGCACTTATAGTCAATACCAGAGTAGTTTAAACTATGCATACAACAGTGAGCAATTATTACACTAATCATTTTACAATATTTCAAAACATAAATACAGAAGATAATGCAACGGGTGACATAAGGGTCAGCACTATCGCAATAGCCTCACCAACTCGTCCCGACATCCCAACACCTGACCGACCTGAAAAAGAGTCACCCAGGGGGTGTGAGATACAGCACAAGTGTATCCCAGTGGGTACGACGGGCCGAGAAATAGCTAATCGTACCTACTAGCATACAATAATTAGCGGATAGTAAAAGATCAGCAGGTAAGGTAGGTATAGGCAAACAGATAACTGTAAACAAGGCTAAGCAGATATATGGGTACAACGATACAGGGCTAAGCATGCTGAATAAGATCTAATCATGATACTAAGCATGTAAGAGTATAAGTGCTAATGCATACTGAACATATATATAATGATATACCAAAGTACCCAACCAATGCTGCCGTTTTAGTCGCTGGACCTCAGGCGAAGATATCATAGCAGAACCAACCACATGTTGCCGTTTTGGTCGCTGGACCTCAGGCGATGATATCATAGCAGAACCCAACCACATGCTGTCGTTTTGGTCGCTGGACCTCAGGCGATGATATCATAGCAGAACCCAACCACATGCTATCGTTTTGGTCGCTGGACCTCAGGCGAAATATTACAATAGAATCCCCTGGCAAAAACTGACAGCAACCCTATACCAAGGATACAATAGAAAGGGTTTCCCAACAGCACCACCGAAGTGGGGGTATCCCTGTATCAAGCAGTACAACAGAAAGGGCTCCCTGTACCCAATGGTACTACAGAAAGAGATGGCTCACGGGTCACGTAATTTTAGAGAGGGTTTATGTAATTTAACCTAAATTATATGCCGTAATTTTTTTTTTTTTTTCCATTCTCCTATGTGGTAACGTAAAAATTAAGGGTAAAAGTGGGGTAATTATAATTCCATAGTTATTGATTTTTTACCAAACAAATAGCAGTGGAAACCGTAGATACAGCTAAACAAATTATTAGTTAAATAATAGAAAAAATAAAATAATTACATTGTCTTTTACCTCAAAAAGATCCAAATATTAGTTATAATTAATTATTGAATTCTGCTTAAAAACTTTGTAAAAAGTAAATTTACAATAAAGTTATCTATAAATAATGTAATATAATTATAAAAACTGAATAAATTGCTTAATAAATTATTAATTTTAATACTATTAACAAAATAGGAGCTGCAAATTGAATATATGTTGCGATGTGAAACAATGTGATATACTAACTTATTTTAGTAAAATGTTATAGCCTTAGGCTGCGTTTGGTTCGGGTATAAGCAAAAATTAATTATTCCGGGAATAGGTATAACTTCAGGTACAAGCAAAAAATTATAGTAATTTTATATTTGGTTGAGTATAAGGATTGTACCGAGATAAGAAAAATTGTGTTTGATAAGTTAAAAAGGAATAAAAATAATAGAGGGGATTAAAATTTATAAAATAAAATAAAAAAATTTAAAATTTTATAAATTTAAATATCTTATAATTTAAAAAAATTTGATTAAAAAAAGATAATAATAAGCAACAGGTGGAACAGCTGTTCCACCTGTGGGATGGAACAACTGTTCTACCCTTATACCGGAATAACCTGGTATGGGGGGAACAGCTGTTCCCTCCACACTTAAATGTTGTTTGGGTATAAAGGGGGGGGATAACCCCCTTATTCCCTCTTATACCGGTTGCCAAACAGGACCTTAATGTTTTAATATTTTAAATCTATTTGAAATGATGATAAAATGTAAAGTGATAATTGATGTAATTTTTAGGGTTAATTGCATACGGCTTCCTATAAACATATCGAATAGCAGATATATTTATTCATATATATCCCTACCGTCTATCTCTGTAAGAAAAATCTAGTTAACCATAGATTAAATACTTAATCTTAGTTAGTTAGTGAGGTAAATTTATCTTTTTATCCTTCCAGACAGTTTTGTATTATTTTAACAGTTAAAATTTTTAGAGGAACATTTTTGAAAGGACAAAAGTGTCATTTCATATATAATCCGTTAAAAAATAAATAATGAACTAACGGTAATAAACCGGAAAGATATATATGAATAATTTAGAACTTTTGAAGGTATAAATATGAAAAGTTAAACTTTGTAGAGACATATCTGCTATTCGATATGTTTACAGGGAGCCGTATACAATTAACCCTAATTTTTAATACTGAGGAGTAATTCAGACTGAAGTTAAAGTGAAAGGACAAAAGTGTCATTTCATATATAATCCGTTAAAAAATAAATAATGAACTAACGGTAATAAACCGAAAAGATATATATGAATAACTTAGAATTTTTGAAGGAATAAATATGAAAAGTTAAACTTTGTAGGAATATATCTGCTATTCGATATGTTTACGGGGAGCCGTATACAATTAACCCTAATTTTTAATACTGAGGGGTAATTCAGACTGAAGTTAAAGTACAAGGAGACTTTTTATAATCCCTCCCCCCCCCTTGCACACAGACCAAGGCAGCCCTCTCCCTCTCCCCTTTCTTCGTCCCCAACCTTTCTCCCTCTCTCAGATCACTCTTCATACGACGCTTCTCGCGGCTCCTTCGTCCCCATCTTTTGCGTTGTGCGGTGTGGCAGTGGGTCTGGGTGACTTGTGCGACCGCAGATCTCTGTGGTGTGGGTTGTTTGCTGCGCAGATCGTGACCGTCGATCTTTGGTTGTGGGTTCTTCCACAGCCCCCCTCTATGGGTGTGGGTTTTGGTTGCGCTTTTCTCTTCGGCCAGCGATCTATGGGTCACTCTTCTTCCTCGACCTTTTTTTGTGACCGACGATCTTTGCGGCTCCTTCTTCCCCATGCTTCCCGAGGCTCCAGTTTTCCCAACCTCAGTTTGGTTGCTCGCCAGGCCCGACGATTGTTGGTTGTGGGTGGCCTCTCCCAGCGACCCTTCTCAGCTGTGCAGTGGGTTTTTTCATACGCCCTGTCCGCGATCGTCCTTTTGTGGGTCTCGGATCTTCCGCAACCTCTCTCTGTGACTAGCCTTCTTTCTAGTTTTGGTTTTTTGCTGCGCATTTCCGGGACCCCAGATTTGGGGTCAGAGTGCTTTCTCGGCCTATCCCTGCAACCGGCGATCTTTGCGGCTCCTTCTGCCCCTCCCTCTCCCTTTCTCTCCCTGCAACCGGTGATTTGTAAATATCTTAAATCAAATATTTAAAAACATACAAGTGAAATTTAATTTTGTTTTAAAAAATTATTATGGTTGAGGACAATTTCATCATTTCATACGACTACTACTCTCTATTCCTCTTATTCTCCATTATTACACCAAACACAAATTTTCTTATATCTTGTACTAATTTAATACCCAACCAAACATATTTATACAATAATTTCAGCTAGTTTCCAAATTTATACTTATCTTTGGAACAACTAGTTTTCTCTTATCCCCCAACCAAACGAAGCCAAGTGTCTCTATCCTTTGTGTGTTAGCAAAATTTTTCTTTAGATTTCAACTAAAGACCTGTTTTGGCCTCACTACCCAACAATTTCTTACTATTTTGTATAAGCCGCTATCACTGTTTAATGCTGTCACGGCCCGAGTTTGAAAAAAACGGTCGCACGCCACAAGTTTGAAAAAGCGGTCAAAATTTTTTTCCTTTTTTTTCAGAGTTAAAGCAATCCAGGGTATGAGCAGATCGCCATATGTATAGAAAATTTTCAATCCCCTTGGACTGAGCCTTTTCTATACATGCACGGCTAAGCACTTATAGCCAATACCAGAGTAGTTTAAACTATGCATACAACAGTGAGCAATTATTACACTAATCATTTTACAATATTTCAAAACATAAATACAGAAGATAATGCAACGGGTGACATAAGGGTCAGCACTATCGCAATAGCCTCACCAACCCGTCCCGACATCCCAACACCTGACCGACCTGAAAAAGAGTCACCCAGGGGGTGTGAGATACAGCACAAGTGTATCCCAGTGGGTACGACGGGCCGAGAAATAGCTAATCGTACCTACTAGCATACAATAATTAGCGGATAGTAAAAGATCAGCAGGTAAGGTAGGTATAGGCAAACAGATAACTGTAAACAAGGCTAAGCAGATATATGGGTACAACGATACAGGGCTAAGCATGCTGAATAAGATCTAATCATGATACTAAGCATGTAAGAGTATAAGTGCTAATGCATACTGAACATATATATAATGATATACCAAAGTACCCAACCAATGCTGCCGTTTTAGTCGCTGGACCTCAGGCGAAGATATCATAGCAGAACCAACCACATGTTGCCGTTTTGGTCGCTGGACCTCAGGCGATGATATCATAGCAGAACCCAACCACATGCTGTCGTTTTGGTCGCTGGACCTCAGGCGATGATATCATAGCAGAACCCAACCACATGCTATCGTTTTGGTCGCTGGACCTCAGGCGAAATATTACAATAGAATCCCCTGGCAAAAACTGACAGCAACCCTATACCAAGGATACAATAGAAAGGGTTTCCCAACAGCACCACCGAAGTGGGGGTATCCCTGTATCAAGCAGTACAACAGAAAGGGCTCCCTGTACCCAATGGTACTACAGAAAGAGATGGCTCACGGGTCACGTAATTTTAGAGAGGGTTTATGTAATTTAACCTAAATTATATGCCGTAATTTTTTTTTTTTTTTCCATTCTCCTATGTGGTAACGTAAAAATTAAGGGTAAAAGTGGGGTAATTATAATTCCATAGTTATTGATTTTTTACCAAACAAATAGCAGTGGAAACCGTAGATACAGCTAAACAAATTATTAGTTAAATAATAGAAAAAATAAAATAATTACATTGTCTTTTACCTCAAAAAGATCCAAATATTAGTTATAATTAATTATTGAATTCTGCTTAAAAACTTTGTAAAAAGTAAATTTACAAATAAAGTTATCTATAAATAATGTAATATAATTATAAAAACTGAATAAATTGCTTAATAAATTATTAATTTTAATACTATTAACAAAATAGGAGCTGCAAATTGAATATATGTTGCGATGTGAAACAATGTGATATACTAACTTATTTTAGTAAAATGTTATAGCCTTAGGCTGCGTTTGGTTCGGGTATAAGCAAAAATTAATTATTCCGGGAATAGGTATAACTTCAGGTACAAGCAAAAAATTATAGTAATTTTATATTTGGTTGAGTATAAGGATTGTACCGAGATAAGAAAAATTGTGTTTGATAAGTTAAAAAGGAATAAAAATAATAGAGGGGATTAAAATTTATAAAATAAAATAAAAAAATTTAAAATTTTATAAATTTAAATATCTTATAATTTAAAAAAATTTGATTAAAAAAAGATAATAATAAGCAACAGGTGGAACAGCTGTTCCACCTGTGGGATGGAACAACTGTTCTACCCTTATACCGGAATAACCTGGTATGGGGGGAACAGCTGTTCCCTCCACACTTAAATGTTGTTTGGGTATAAAGGGGGGGGGATAACCCCCTTATTCCCTCTTATACCGGTTGCCAAACAGGACCTTAATGTTTTAATATTTTAAATCTATTTGAAATGATGATAAAATGTAAAGTGATAATTGATGTAATTTTTAGGGTTAATTGCATACGGCTTCCTATAAACATATCGAATAGCAGATATATTTATTCATATATATCCCTACCGTCTATCTCTGTAAGAAAAATCTAGTTAACCATAGATTAAATACTTAATCTTAGTTAGTTAGTGAGGTAAATTTATCTTTTTATCCTTCCAGACAGTTTTGTATTATTTTAACAGTTAAAATTTTTAGAGGAACATTTTTGAAAGGACAAAAGTGTCATTTCATATATAATCCGTTAAAAAATAAATAATGAACTAACGGTAATAAACCGGAAAGATATATATGAATAATTTAGAACTTTTGAAGGTATAAATATGAAAAGTTAAACTTTGTAGAGACATATCTGCTATTCGATATGTTTACAGGGAGCCGTATACAATTAACCCTAATTTTTAATACTGAGGAGTAATTCAGACTGAAGTTAAAGTGAAAGGACAAAAGTGTCATTTCATATATAATCCGTTAAAAAATAAATAATGAACTAACGGTAATAAACCGAAAAGATATATATGAATAACTTAGAATTTTTTGAAGGAATAAATATGAAAAGTTAAACTTTGTAGGAATATATCTGCTATTCGATATGTTTACGGGGAGCCGTATACAATTAACCCTAATTTTTAATACTGAGGGGTAATTCAGACTGAAGTTAAAGTACAAGGAGACTTTTTATAATCCCTCCCCCCCCCTTGCACACAGACCAAGGCAGCCCTCTCCCTCTCCCCTTTCTTCGTCCCCAACCTTTCTCCCTCTCTCAGATCACTCTTCATACGACGCTTCTCGCGGCTCCTTCGTCCCATCTTTTGCGTTGTGCGGTGTGGCAGTGGGTCTGGGTGACTTGTGCGACCGCAGATCTCTGTGGTGTGGGTTGTTTGCTGCGCAGATCGTGACCGTCGATCTTTGGTTGTGGGTTCTTCCACAGCCCCCCTCTATGGGTGTGGGTTTTGGTTGCGCTTTTCTCTTCGGCCAGCGATCTATGGGTCACTCTTCTTCCTCGACCTTTTTTGTGACCGACGATCTTTGCGGCTCCTTCTTCCCCATGCTTCCGAGGCTCCAGTTTTCCCAACCTCAGTTTGGTTGCTCGCCAGGCCCGACGATTGTTGGTTGTGGGTGGCCTCTCCCAGCGACCCTTCTCAGCTGTGCAGTGGGTTTTTTCATACGCCCTGTCCGCGATCGTCCTTTTGTGGGTCTCGGATCTTCCGCAACCTCTCTCTGTGACTAGCTTCTTTCTAGTTTTGGTTTTTTGCTGCGCATTTCCGGGACCCAGATTTGGGGTCAGAGTGCTTTCTCGGCCTATCCCTGCAACCGGCGATCTTTGCGGCTCCTTCTGCCCCTCCCTCTCCCTTTCTCTCCCTGCAACCGGTGATTTGTAAATATCTTAAATCAAATATTTAAAAACATACAAGTGAAATTTAATTTTGTTTTAAAAAATTATTATGGTTGAGGACAATTTCATCATTTCATACGACTACTACTCTCTATTCCTCTTATTCTCCATTATTACACCAAACACAAATTTTCTTATATCTTGTACTAATTTAATACCCAACCAAACATATTTATACAATAATTTCAGCTAGTTTCCAAATTTATACTTATCTTTGGAACAACTAGTTTTCTCTTATCCCCCAACCAAACGAAGCCAAGTGTCTCTATCCTTTGTGTGTTAGCAAAATTTTTCTTTAGATTTCAACTAAAGACCTGTTTTGGCCTCACTACCCAACAATTTCTTACTATTTTGTATAAGCCGCTATCACTGTTTAATGCTGTCACGGCCCGAGTTTGAAAAAAACGGTCGCACGCCACAAGTTTTGAAAAAGCGGTCAAAATTTTTTCCTTTTTTTCAGAGTTAAAGCAATCCAGGGTATGAGCAGATCGCCATATGTATAGAAAATTTTCAATCCCCTTGGACTGAGCCTTTTCTATACATGCACGGCTAAGCACTTATAGCCAATACCAGAGTAGTTTAAACTATGCATACAACAGTGAGCAATTATTACACTAATCATTTTACAATATTTCAAAACATAAATACAGAAGATAATGCAACGGGTGACATAAGGGTCAGCACTATCGCAATAGCCTCACCAACCCGTCCCGACATCCCAACACCTGACCGACCTGAAAAAGGGTCACCCAGGGGGTGTGAGATACAGCACAAGTGTATCCCAGTGGGTACGACGGGCCGAGAAATAGCTAATCGTACCTACTAGCATACAATAATTAGCGGATAGTAAAAGATCAGCAGGTAAGGTAGGTATAGGCAAACAGATAACTGTAAACAAGGCTAAGCAGATATATGGGTACAACGATATAGGGCTAAGCATGCTGAATAAGATCTAATCATGATACTAAGCATGTAAGAGTATAAGTGCTAATGCATACTGAACATATATATAATGATATACCAAAGTACCCAACCAATGCTGCCGTTTTAGTCGCTGGACCTCAGGCGAAGATATCATAGCAGAACCAACCACATGTTGCCGTTTTGGTCGCTGGACCTCAGGCGATGATATCATAGCAGAACCCAACCACATGCTATCGTTTTGGTCGCTGGACCTTAGGCGATGATATCATAGCAGAACCCAACCACATGCTGTCGTTTTGGTCGCTGGACCTCAGGCGATGATATCATAGCAGAACCCAACCACATGCTATCGTTTTGGTCGCTGGACCTCAGGCGAAATATTACAATAGAATCCCCTGGCAAAAACTGACAGCACCCTATACCAAGGATACAATAGAAAGGGTTTCCAACAGCACCACCGAAGTGGGGGTATCCCTGTATCAAGCAGTACAACAGAAAGGGCTCCCTGTAGCCAATGGTACTACAGAAAGAGATGGCTCACGGGTCACGTAATTTTAGAGAGGGTTTATGTAATTTAACCTAAATTATATGCCGTAATTTTTTTTTTTTTTCCATTCTCCTATGTGGTAACGTAAAAATTAAGGGTAAAAGTGGGGTAATTATAATTCCATAGTTATTGATTTTTTACCAAACAAATAGCAGTGGAAACCGTAGATACAGCTAAACAAATTATTAGTTAAATAATAGAAAAAATAAAATAATTACATTGTCTTTTACCTCAAAAAGATCCAAATATTAGTTATAATTAATTATTGAATTCTGCTTAAAAACTTTGTAAAAAGTAAATTTACAAATAAAGTTATCTATAAATAATGTAATATAATTATAAAAACTGAATAAATTGCTTAATAAATTATTAATTTTAATACTATTAACAAATAGGAGCTGCAAATTGAATATATGTTGCGATGTGAAACAATGTGATATACTAACTTATTTTAGTAAAATGTTATAGCCTTAGGCTGCGTGGTTCGGGTATAAGCAAAAATTAATTATTCCGGGAATAGGTATAACTTCAGGTACAAGCAAAAAATTATAGTAATTTTATATTTGGTTGAGTATAAGGATTGTACCGAGATAAGAAAAATTGTGTTTGTAAGTTAAAAAGAATAAAATAATAGAGGGGATTAAAATTTATAAAATAAAATAAAAAAATTTAAAATTTTTATAAATTTAAATATCTTATAATTTAAAAAATTTGATTAAAAAAAGATAATAATAAGCAACAGGTGGAACAGTGTTCCACCTGTGGGATGGAACAACTGTTCTACCCTTATACCGGAATAACCTGGTATGGGGGGAACAGCTGTTCCCTCCACACTTAAATGTTGTTTGGGTATAAAGGGGGGGGGATAACCCCCTATTCCCTCTATACCGGGTGCCAAACAGGACCTTAATGTTTTATATTTTAAATCTATTTGAAATGATGATAAAATGTAAAGTGATAATTGATGTAATTTTAGGTTAATTGCATACGGCTTCCTATAAACATATCGAATAGCAGATATATTTATTCATATATATCCCTACCGTCTATCTCTGTAAGAAAAATCTAGTTAACCATAGATTAAATACTTAATCTTAGTTAGTTAGTGAGGTAAATTTATCTTTTATCCTTCCAGACAGTTTTGTATTATTTTAACAGTTAAAATTTTTAGAGGAACATTTTTGAAAGGACAAAAGTGTCATTTCATATATAATCCGTTAAAAATAAATAATGAACTAACGGTAATAAACGGAAAGATATATATGAATAATTTAAAACTTTTGAGGTATAAATATGAAAAGTTAAACTTGTAGAGACATATCTGCTATTCGATATGTTTACAGGGAGCCGTATACAATTAACCCTAATTTTAATACTGAGGAGTAATTCAGACTGAAGTTAAAGTGAAAGGACAAAAGTGTCATTTCATATAAATCCGTTAAAAAATAAATAATGACTAAACGGTAATAAACCGAAAAGATATATATGAATAACTTAGAATTTTGAAGGAATAAATATGAAAAGTTAAACTTTGTAGGAATATATCTGCTATTCGATATGTTTACGGGGAGCCGTATACAATTACCCTAATTTTTAATACTGAGGGGTAATTCAGACTGAAGTTAAAGTACAAGGAGACTTTTTATAATCCCTCCCCCCCCCCCCTAACATCCCACCCATCCTGACTTCGAAGTGACCAGTAAAAAAATCTTCAACTCTGAATGAATGAGATGTATATCCTACACCCGAAATCGAATGTACGAATTGCATTGCTCCAAAAGGACATGCCAATGAATCACAACAGACAGGGATATGTATACCTGGATTAAATAGTACAATATTTCTAATTAAAATACACAATTTTTAATTTTTTTTTTTTCTTATTTGTTTTTAATTTACAAAAAGGACACAATTTGTACTATACAAAGAAATAAATTTATGCAATTGATTAAGATTTCACTTGTGACTCTACAGCATAGCCAAACACAATTTTATGTGTTCCATGTGGGTCTCTTCATTAGGGATTAGTACTAATCATGTGTTAATAATCATGTGCTAATCCAATTGTCTAATATTTATTTCAACACTTTTTGAGGGTAAAAAAAAAAATAAAAATAAAAACATTTGGGTCTCTTCCAACTTTTCTTTGTTGCTTCCCAAATGTTGAAAACAAAAAATTAAATTAAAAAAAGACTAAAATATAAAAAAATCTTCATGTAAATATTTACTTTTTTACTTTTTCTTTCTAACTTTTAAAAATCTACAATTTATTCAGTTAAAATTTTAAAAAATATTTTTCAGGAGATTACGATGTTTATGGATAGGATAAAATAACTAAATTATCCATACTTGTTCTATAAAAAAAAAAAAAGTAATTTTTAATATATTTTTATTATTTCAAAAATATTGTCGAAATAAATTATAAAAAAAAAAAATCAATGAAATAGTAACGAAATCCTGACGGTCATCAACTTAAATTTTTGAGAGAATAAAATATAAATTTTTAAAAATAATAAAAAAATATTTATAGGGAGGTTTTTTATAATTTATCCAAAAAAATATATATGGAAGAAGAATATATTTTTTTATTCATCAATGCAAAAATTATGGACAAGATGAAATAATCAAATTATTACCGTTCTATAAAAATAAATAAATAAATAATTTTTAATATATTTTTGTAATTTTAAAAATATTTTTGTTATAAATTATAAGAAATAAATAGAATGGTGATGGAATCCGAACTTAAATTTTTAAAAGAATAAAGTATAAAATTTTATTTATTGAAAAATTTTCTGTAATTTAGCTTAAAAAAAAAAAAAAAAAAAAAAAAAAAAAAAAAAAAAAAAAAAAACCTACTATTAAAAACGTTTCGAAGTTATTTCGACTCTCAGACTAAAACTAAAAGAACTGAACTTATCCTACTCTCGACTCAAATAGAAAAACAACCACCACTTTAAGATCGTGTAACGACCCGACCCACTAGCAATAATAACTCGTTGGGACCAAACCACAGTCCAAAATACTTAACGACCCGACCCACTAGCAATAATAACCGTTGGGCCCAAACCACAGTCCAAAATGCTTAAGCCCGGTTATCTCATATAAACATAATGTTTAGGCCTAACGTCCTCGTCAGCCCAAACACACACACAAGATCACCAGACGATGTGAGACTCGTCTCGCTAGTCCTGTCATCTAGACCCAGACTCAGCCGAGACTTGCCGCACACTCGCTAGTCCTGTCATCTAGACCCAGACTCAGCGAGACTTGCGCACACCGCTAGTCCTGTCATCTAGACCCAGACTCAGCCGAGACTTGCCGCACACTTCCGGCTGGTTATTGTCTCTGATACCAAATGTAATGACCCGACCCACTAGCAATAATAACTCGTTGGGCCCAAACTACAGCCCAAAATGCTTAAGCCCAGTTATTATTACTAGTGTCCATATCTCATATAAACATAATCACAATTCCATCCACATCCGATGTGGGACTATTGGGGCCGTCACAGATCGTCTCAAAGATTTCAACATTATGATAAGTTCAAATCTTATCTTATTTGAAAACTAAATTTGTAATGATTATCCGGCCCACTAACAATAATAACTCGTTGGATCCATATCTCATATAAACCCAATCACAATTTAATCCATATCCGATGTCGAACCATTAGGAGCGTTACAAATTTACGATGATTTTGGCCGAAATTTCGTTTATCTGATTCCAGATAGAATTCGCTGATGATACTTTGATCCTTAAACTTTAATTTATTATCAGAGCCCCTCGTCCACCTAAGTTAAGATGATTTGGTTATATATCTTAATATCTCATCCCTTCAGTGCCTACTAATATAAGAGTCCGGCTACTATACTATCGATAGCACAAGTATTTGATGCTATCAAGTTTTCTACCCTTAGATCAACCACTTTGATCATGTTTATCCGTTAGATTTTACTATTTCTTCAACCATCTATTAAACTCAAAGGGCTCACTATCAGCTCAACACATATCTTTTAATTCAAGGTTAAAAACTTAATAACACCAATGACTTAGTACTATTACCAAATCATTAAAAATAATACATAAAGCATATGGCACGTGAAAAGAGATTTAAAAAAAATAATAATAATAAAAAATAAAAAATCTCCTTGTGGTAAATATTTTTTTTTTTTTTTTTGCTGAGCCTAAAAAGAGCATTCCAAAAAATATGCACATGATTTAATGTACTTGAAATTTTTTTAAATTCAATTGTGTGATTTTGTTAAATGTCACTGTATTGTATTCTAGTGGTCTTAAAATTAACAAATTTTATATGATCACTAAACAAATAATGATGTAATAAAATTATATAATTTAAATTTTAAAAAATAACTTCAATAGTATTTAATAGGATGCGAAAATCTCATCATCGAAAAAAAGTATAAAATTAAATCACTCTATTTTACTTCTAGAAGTATTATAATGTAGGAAGTTGAAACTTACAATAACATAATGCAACTTATACTCTAAAGCCCCTCATACTTTTTTTTTATTGAGAAAAATGTAAACAGATCCCCCCTAAGCAATTAAATGTCCTAAACTTTATTAAATAGTTCAATAAACCCCTTTTTAATAAAATTTAATAATTACACAATTATTTTGGTCTCTTATTTTGCATGTAATCTTATAAAGCTTTAAAGCATAAAAAAAAAAAAAAAATATTTAGAATTAATTTTACACAGCTTTCTATAAATATATCAATGATAAATATATTCCGACAAAGTTTAACTTTTTATATTTATTCTTTCAAAAATCTAAATTGTTTATATATATTTCTCTGATTTATTATCGTTAGCTTACTATTTATTTTTTAACCGAATATAAATGAAAGGATTAATTGCATACGGCCCCATGTAAACATATCGAATAGCAGATATATCCCTACAAAGTTCAACTTTTCATATTTATCCATTCAAAAGTCTAAAGTAATTCATATATATCCCTCCGGTTTATTATCGTTAGTTCACTGTTTATTTTTTAACAGATTATATGTAAAATAATAATTTTGTCCTTTCAAAAATATTTCTTTAAAAAATAATACAGAAATATCTGAAAGGATAAAAATATAAATTTATCTTACTAACTAACCAAGATTAAATATTTAACTCATGGTTAACTAGATTTTTCTAACAGAAATAGACGGTAGGAATATATATATGAATAACGTTAAATTTTTGAAGGAATAAATATGAAAAGTTAAATTTTGTAGGAATATATCTGCTATTCGATATGTTTACCGGGAACCGTATGCAATCAACCCTAAATGAAATATCAATTTTGCTCTTACAAATATATCTTTTCAAAAATTCTAACAGTTAAAAAATATAACTATGGTTAAGTATAATATTTAAAAATGTAAAAAATTAAATTTACCTCATCCTCTAATCAAAGTTAATAATTTAATTTATGCTTAACTATAATTTTTCTAACCAACATTGACAATAAAAAAATATATAAATAATTTAAAATTTTTAAAACAATAATTATAAAAAATTAAATTTTATAAAAACATATCCGCTATGGGATAAATTTATATGAAATTGTATGAAATTAACACAATTTTATGAATCCTACTCTACCATTTACATTATGTGCCCGACATGAATCAAAACGGCTGTATAATAAATAAATTTGATTGAGAAGAGAAATTTATTAAATTATTTGATAATTTATAGGATCTAATTGCTAAAATTGAGGTGCTAAGGCCCCGTTGGGATTATCAACATTTTGTTACTTTTTATAAACATTAGTTCTATATAATTTGATATATCAATAGAACTATTTTCTCTTGTTATTTGGGTCGGATTCCGAATAGATTTTTAAAAATTCAAATAAACCTGGTTACCAAACCCAAAACCCAAACACTTTTTTTAGCAATTTTAGCAAAAAAAACTTCTTAAACTTCATAAAATAATAATTTAATTAGAGAGAGATCTATCGATCTATCTCATAAAGTTTAAAAACTCTCTCTGCCAAAATTGAAAGATCTAGCGCATGTTTGCAAATGAGCTAAAGTTCAGGGGTCTCCATACATTTTTACCCTGTATTATTTTATGCACACAAGCATATAATTAAGAGGTAGCGATCAGTGTATGTCGTGTGTCCACACATTGACAACTACTGATGTAGTAGAGCATAATAGTTACATAGCCAAGAAGAACAATTTCATAAAAGTCCAAGAAAAATTTGGAAAATATTTGAATTAGTTTCGCTCAAATAATAAAATTAAATAAAACAAAAAAAAGACAAAAATTACTTGAACTTTCCAATCTTTTAAAATTTTAATTTTACCACTTATCCTTTTAATTTATTTGATTCAAATTTGAATCAGATAACAGTACTTTTCCTTTAAAATTTAAATTAATTACTTATTTTAATAAATTTATAGCGGCAAGATTACGTAAAATATACTAACTAAATCTATAAAGATAATTTTAGTATATGTAACGATCCAACCCACTAGTAATAATAACTCGTGGAGATCAAATCATAGCTCAAAATACTTAAACTCAGTTTATTATTACTAGTATCCATTGTCTCTTATATATCCAAATACAACTTCATTCCCATCCGATGTGAAACTATTAAGATGCCACAAACTCCCTCAATTTAGGCCTTACGTTCTCGTCAGCCTAAACACACACACAACCCAAGATCACTAGGCGATGTGAAACTTGTCTCGCTAACCTTATCATTCAAATCCCTAACAAAGTCTATCACATAGTCTTTCAGATCCTGGTTCAGCTGAAACTCATCACACACTTCCGGCTGGTGATTGACTTTGATACCAAATGTAACGATCCGACCGACCCACTAGTAATAATAACTCATTGCGCCCAAACAATAACCCAAAATGCTTAAGTCCAATTTATTATTACTAATATTCATAATCTCTTATATATTCAAATATATCCAATTTTCATCCAATGTGGGACTATTGGGGTGCCACAGTATCTTACCTCACCCTATTTTTAAAATAAAAACTCTCAGGAAGACGCATCCTTGGGCCAAATCAAGCTCAGGAAAAGGTTTACAATCAAAACTGGGCCACCAGGACAAGAGAAATGCTGGATTAATAGCAAGTCAATTTTGTCCTCTCGGTTTCAATTGTAACAATTTAGGCTCAGAAGTTTACTCAGCATAAAAATTCAAACCATTTTGTTAATCCACTGTCTCAGAAAGACGCCGCCGTCAGAATCATCACTGGAACTCGTTTTTGTCGGAATTAAAAATGTCAAGAGAACAAAAATTGAAGCAGAAGACGAAGTTCAGAAACTACGTGGCGGAACAAATACTCTGAGAACGAAATTGAAATCAAGACTTGGAGGACGAAACCATACTTGCAATTGACCCAAAGAAATTATATCATGCTGAAAGATGATGAAAAGAACTTTCAGAGACCCACAAAAACGTCTGCTTACGCTACAGTGAGAAGCTCTACGAATCTGCGTTAGTCTGCCTCATGTAAGATTGAGAAACCAAGCAAAGATGAGATAAATGATAACACTCAATCATAGCCAAGGGTGTAAGTGTCCTAGCACGTAATTGTATCGAAAACTTACTGACATGGTACGGCCCAGTGCACAAGGGTTTTAAGCTGTGCCATCGACACAGGATCGTATCGTGCCGGTATCTTGTCGGCATGATACTACATGGTATTACTAGCCTAAAACTGATCAGTTATTCTAGTTTGTGAAAAAAAGCAAATGTAAATAAAGAGGAAAGGCGTATGTACAGAGCGCAATAAAAATGAAATTGGAAGGCAGCTTCTATTAGAAACCACTGAAAATCTTATAAATAAGAAACATTTAGTAGATAAGATAAGCGTTGCGTATCTTTTTGCCTCAGCGTTTTAGCTTTAGACAACAACCAAATCCACGCAAGAGGAAGTCCAAGTTACTCTGTTAGCCTCCACCACATCACATGCAAAACCAAATTCTGCAGCCAAAAAATTTTAAAAAATAAAAATAAATAAAAACAACTCGGGCTATGTGACAAATAAAAAAATTAGAGGAATTATTGAGTTTAGATCTCGAGTACAACAAAAAATTAGAATTAATCCGATATCAGAAAAGAAAGATTCATAATGGATTAATGGAGTAACAGCTAATCCATTCTACAAAGTCTTAGGGCTGTTTGATTTTCTCAGGACACGTTGATTTAGTAAGTAACTTGCGCTCTATGTTGAGTCCCTCTATAATAATTATAATAATAGTAATCTAGGAGTTTAATTTATAAATATCGTGAAATCTTACAGAATCTGATTTTTTTTACTATTTAATTTGACAAAAATTGCATAGTTTCTTATCTAGGAAAATTGATTTTTTAATCAACTTTACTGTTAGAATGGATTAGCTCAAAACCTTTAACCAAGTCATGAGGAAAGCAAGAGGAAACAACCTTATTTACTCTTCCGTCTGATCTGCTTCCTTCTGCACCCATACTTTTACCGTCTTATCGCTACCTAGCGCACCGGACGCGATCATGTTCTCTTTGGGATGGCACGACACGGCGATGACAGTGTCTGTGTGCCCCTCCAGTCTCTGAACGATCTTCCTCGTTTGAAGGTCCCATAAGTACACACAGTTGTCCTCCGAGCCGCTCACAATGTACTTACCATTCGTAATCGAGAATGCCGCCGGAATGCAGAACTTCGTGTTGACATGCCCAGTGTATATCTTTAGAAATTTCCCGGCAGAGTAATTCCAGAGCCGCTGCATAGAAAGTTTAGGCAGGCATGTGTCAGCAACATATATATTGGGAAAGTATCTTTTTTGAATGCTTTCCATCAATTTCTTAAAATTACTGAAATAAATTGGTACAGTATTGATCTCAAATCATCAAAAACAGCTGTGATGTTACAACAACATACTTCTGTGGCAGGAAACGGAACGATACCTATAAACTTTATTTATATAATGTTGTTTGTAATGTGAACTTGTTGAACTTTTTCTCACAGTTATGCAGCGTTAGTGAGACTTTTCAAACACTTCAAGCATTCACAAAGCTAATTGTCAATCTATTTATCATGGAAAATTAATAGAAATCCGCCAGCTGAAGCTTTACTGAGTGGCTAGGCCTATTGTCAGGTCTTGAGATAGAGTTAGAACTTAAACACAAAGGAGGATTTGAACTTTTTTCTGTCGAATTGTATATGGTGATAGGACACCACCAGGTCCGCCACTATTACTTGCTCTAATAAGATTCGAGAAAAAGAGAGTTACCAAACTTTTACTTCTTCAGTGAAAATTGACAGTTATTTCACTTAAGTATGGCAAAACTACAAAAGCATAATGATTAGGCAAAAGCAATATGGGCTAATGTTGAATGGAACTATCACAAACATGGTATCTGTTTGCAAAGGCACTGCATTACTTCAAAAAATATCTAGACGACTTGATGAGGCTTTCAGATAAACTTTTGACGAAGATTGAGATAGCCTTCCCAACTGATGTCAAAAGAACGAATTCATACCATAACATTTTTAAGGCAAAAATGACAGAATGATGAATTATTAAATAAATATTTTCAGAGAACCAATGTGGTCTTGACAACATCAATAGTGTAAATGCTAATTTTCGTTCATCTCATAATATATCACAAAAGGTATTAAGAGATGGAAACAATTCACCAAAATTTGTTCAACTAGAGTTTGGTTTCTCACTTCCAGTGAGGGAGAAAAAAAACGATGAGCTCGTCCAAGCTTTGAGCCGATGATTTTGGCCTATTCCAAGCCACATATTATTCCATGACTCTAAGAATGAAAGAAGATATCAATAGCAAACTTGAACATCCATATACTACAGAGAATTAATGCAGCCGGTGTCCCTGGAAAAGTCCAACAATGCGAAATAAAAGTTCTTGATCATGGAATGCCTTCCCTAAGAATTTTAACCAATAAAAGGAATTTTCAACCAGCATTCCAATTGTATCTAACTATTCCAGCAATTAAACTTTGAAACCAACAAAACTCATCCAATGTATGTTCCTGATTCAGGGATCAGTTCTGCATGAATAACTTCTTAATTTCTGAGCATTCCCATTATTCAGATGTAACAACAAACAAAGTCCATCTCACGTTTAGTTTTACTTTACCGGCACCAACTATAATGATTGCAGGGATTATCAATTCTATCTTTTGGGATTACATCGGACGTACAACTGCAACAAATGCAAAGAAAAACCAAAACGATAAAGGATTAACTGTTGTGGTTTTCAGGACAATTGGGGCCTAAATGAGGAATAGTGTTATTCCAGGAGCTGGATGGAAGAGCTATTCCTGAAATCATCCTACCATAATGATTCGATCCATCATATTCACAGCAGTTGTTCTTATGATCCATTTGCCACATTTTATCCCCCAACCAAAAAACTCAATCTGGAGTTCAACTTCCAACAAGAAATTTAAAGAACCAACCTTTTTTTTTCCCCCTTTATTCCCCTTTACCTAATCACACCCACTTATACACTCGAGCAAAGCAATAGATCAACCAAGAAATTGTCAAAAACACCAAGCCCAGCAGGTCTCACCTGAGTGCTATCGGGCGTTCTTATGATCAGGCTAAACCCATTTATCCTAGTTCAATCTGATATTTCCATGGCAGCTGTTCTTATGATCCATTGATCACCTTTGGCCTCAGTAATGGAGAGCTTAATTTCTACTTGGTTATCCCTTAATCAACATTTAATCAAGCAAGTTTTACACACACTATTAAACACTCAAACAAAGCAATAGATATACCAAGCAATTACCCAAGTTTAATGTCTAATGATTCATTTGTCACATTTTATCCCCTAAACAAAAACTTAATATATGGTTCACCTTCTAATCGGAAATTAAAAGAAGCAGCTTTCTTTTCTTTTTCTTTTCCTTTGCCTAATCCCACACAATTACACACTCACGCAAAGCAATAGTATCAAATCACCAAAGAAACAACTTTTTGTTTTCCATTTGCCTAATCACACACCAAAACAATTGCACAATCAAGTACTAAAATTTACTAGCAAAATGTCATAATTGGGGTCTCACCAGGGTTCTGTCGAGCATGTTCGCGAGCACGAACTTGCCTTTTGGAGACAATTTCGCTAGGATACGTTTGTTGTGATTAGCGCATTAATTCAGAGATAAAAGAGGGATAATGCTATTCCTGAAACTATCCTAATTCAATCCAGTGTGCTCATAGCAGCACTTCTTATGATCCATAGTTCACATTCGGCCACTATTACACTAACTTTTAATTACACACTCAAAGCAGCAAAATTGGGGCCTCACCAGGGTGCTGTTGAGAGTGCTGGTGAGCACAAACTTGCCATTGGGGGAGAATTTTGCTAGGAAATTTTCGTTGTGATTAGCGGAACACCTGCTCCTAAAACTATCCTAATTCAATCCAGTGTGCTCATAGCACTGCTTCTTATGATCCATAACTCACATTCAGCCCCTATTACACTAACAATTACACGCTCAAAGCAGCAAACTTTGCAGAAAAAAAGGAACTTGTCGAAACCAGGGTCTCACCAGGGTGCTGTCGAACGTGCTCTCGCTAGGATACGTTCACTGTGATTAGCCGAAAGCTATTCCTGAAACTATCCTAATTCAATCCAGCATGTTCACAGCAGTGATTCTTATGATCCATAGTTCACATTCGGCCACTATTAAATTAACTTTTAATTACACACTCAAAGCAGCAAAATTGGGGCCTCACCAGGGTGCTGTCGAGCGTGCTCGCGAGCACAAACTTGCCATTGGGGGAGAATTTTGCTAGGAAATTTTCATTGCGATTAGCAGAACACCTATTCCTAAAACTATCCTAATTCAATCCAGTGTGTTCATAGCACTGCTTTTTATGATCCATAGCTCACATTCGGCCCCTATTACACTAACAATTACAAACTCAAGGCAGCAAAATTGGGATCTCACCAGGGTGCTGTTGAGCGTGCTCGCGAGCACAAACTTGACATTGGGGGAGAATTTTGCTAGGAAATTTTTGTTGTGATTAGCAGAACACCTATTCCTAAAACTATCCTAATTCAATCCAGTGTGTTCATAGCACTGCTTTTTATGATCCATAGCTCACATTCGGCCCCTATTACACTAACAATTACACACTCAAGGCAGCAAAATTGGGATCTCACCAGGGTGCTGTTGAGCGTGCTCGCGAGCACAAACTTGACATTGGGGGAGAATTTTGCTAGGAAATTTTTGTTGTGATTAGCAGAACACCTATTCCTAAAACTATCCTAATTCAATCCAGTGTGTTCATAGCACAGATTCTTATGATCCATAGCTCACATTCGGCCCCTATTACGCTAACAATTGCACACTCAAAGCAGCAAACTACACAGCAAAAAAAGAACTAGTCGAAACCGGGGTCTCACCAGGGTACTGTTGAGCGTGCTCGCGAGGACGAACTTGCCGTTGGGGGAGAACTTGGCGAAGGAGACGGGCGGGCTCTCGTCGTCGATGAGCGTCTTGACGCAGTGGCCGGTGCCGGAGTCCCAGACGCGGCAGAGGCCATCGTAGCTGCCGGAGACGATGAGGGCGCCGTCGCGGTCGAAGTCGACGGCGGTGACGGGCTCGGAGTGGGCGGGGAGGACGCGGAGGCAGCGGCCGGAGCGGACCTCCCAGACGCGGACGGTCTCGTCGAAGGAGCCGGAGGCGACGAGGTTGGACTGGGGGTTGAAGGCGCAGCAGAAGGCGTAGTTGGTGTGGCCGATTAGGGTTTTGAGGAGGGTAGGGTTTCCGGGGGCGGCGAGGTCCCAGAGGCGGAGGGAGTGGTCGTCGGAGGCGGAGCAGAGGAGGCGCGCGTCGGAGGAGAAGGCGAGGTCGGAGATGCCCTCGCCGTGCGCGGGGGAGAGCTCGGCGAGGAGGGAGAGGGAGCGCGCGGAGTAGATGCGGAGGGTTTTGTCGGCGGAGGCGGAGGCGAGGAGGGACCCGTCGGGGGAGAACTTCGCCGCCGAGACCGCGCGCTTGTGCCCGGAGAGCGTGGCCCGGAGCGCGTACGGCGGAGATATCGCCGGCGCCACCGCATTCTCGCCGGAGGCGTCGGCTGCGGCTGCGGCGGCGGTGGTCATCGGCGCCGGAGAAGACGAGGTGAGGGGAAGGGTTTTGGGGAAGGGTCGGAGCGGGGTTTTGTTATTATTACCATTATTAGCAGTAGTAGTCAAATTTTGAAAGGGTACACTATCATCCACCCTACGAACTAGTACGAATCTGGAAGCATGATGAACGGTGGATGGGAGCTCCACCCTATGATCATAGATGTGGAAAATTTAGGAAGAGCCCCTAAAGTATGGCGTATTTTGCAATAGCTCCCTGAACTCACTCCAAATGTTTTTGATTAAACAGGGATATACCCTATTTGAAAAGTACAGGACCGGACAGAAAGGAGAAAAAAGACCCGACACAGTACAATACCCAGTACAATAAAAGAGCCCCCTCCCAGCCCAAACAATTGGAGCGAACTCCCAATTAAGCAGACAGAAGATTAAGACAGACACAATTAAACCAACGGGTGTCACAGAGGATATACACCATTCGTAAATTAAAAGCCACAAGCCATCTAAACATTCCCTAATAACCCAGCGAACTAATAGAAAATAAATTGGAGACACATTCGGGCAAAGAAAAAACAGTGTTGGAAAAGTTTAACGAAGCATGTCGTCATTGATGTCCCTATCCCCATTGATCCATCATTGCCCGGCCGAAGACAACAAAAACTTCAAACCTCATGTATCACTCCGAAGCAACGAGTCGGCGAATCCATCATCAAAGGTGACATCCAACAGGTGGTTAGCACAAGAGTGCACCAATCATCTCAACATAGAGAATCAGCATTATATCAGGTGGTTGGCAAGAAGAGTGCACCCATCCATAAAGCCTCTGCCCCTAACCAATTGAAGCACTGAGTCGACGAAGCTAGGTAGATACACGCCAACACATTAATTTCCAAAGGATTGATCCAAACACTTCATAAAAAACCAGCTAGACCCAGATCTACAAAAGCCCTATGTGATTGCTGGGAATCAAGGCGTGCCCCGAACCTCAAGTCGCCGACAGAATACTGTAGGGAAATTCTTGGGATCCTGCAACAATCCTCTTCGACGCAGAGTGCCATCCCTCATCTTCAAACGATATCAATCTCGTAACACCATGGGCCAGGCACCTACGGTAACGGATACCGCAGCTAACCGGTAACCCCAGCATTTAACTAAGAAGGCTGCAGACTCGACGACACTCCCACTAAACATTAATTTAACTTGCAAGAGATCGAAGTCGAGGTACAAAACACCCTGAAACCAAAGAAAGTGGAACTAAAAAGAAAGAGAGGTACCCAAAACCCTTTGAGAAAGACCCAATAATATTCCCAGATCTGTGACAGCCCATAATCGCCATAACAAAGCATCGATATATCCATCCAATCCTCCAAAGACCAAGATAGAAGGCTTGACCCACGACTAGCAGCAGAAGCAAAAACAATGTGTAAAGAAACAGGATCAGGAAAAAAACCGTGGAAAAAGCAACATACTGATGTTCCTGGCCCCAAGAAGACATAAGAAAGCTCCTCGAGCACTTCCACTAGTAAGCAGAGAAAGACCCAACTAGTACTTTAAGTAGCCACCCAAAAAGTTTCACTCCTCAGATTCAAGGCCCTACCTAATTTCAGTCTCCAATTTGGTCTCCCAGCGCCGAAATCCAAAACTTGACATTATCGGCCACTCTGCTTCCGCAGTCCTCGCACGCTTTAGTGATATTATCGAAGATTCTTCTATTCCGTTCGTTCCAAATTTCCCAGCACGTAGCTGCGAACCAGATGTCGAAATTACCCCGACGGCGAACCGACAATTTCATCCTGACTTTCCTCCATCTACTAACAAGGTCGCCTTCGTCAAAACCCAATTGCTGCCTAGTGGTCGAGAAATACAGCAGGATCATGTCCCACAAGGCTTTTGCAAAAGAGCAAAGAAAAAAGATATGTTCAAGATTTTCTAGATCTGCTCCACATAACACACAAATCGATGGGCCGTGCCAACCCCGCTTGGCTAAAAGATCCGTTGTTAGAAGCCTGTATCTCCCGGCCAACCATAAGAATAATTTGACACGAAGTGGAATCTTGATCGCCCAAAGGTGACGTATATTACGTGCATCCACTCCGTCGTAAGAAAGAAAATTATAGGCGCTGTGGACCGAGAAAACCCCCTTGCTACCCCATCTCCACGAGACTGTGTCGAAATCCTCATTGAGCGTAACCCCTTCCAGCAAGTTGCGGAGGAGCCCAACTTCTTGTTGTTCCACCCCTGTTAGGTTCTGACTGAAGCCCAAGTTACTAGAATTAGAAAAGCGGCGCATCCATTTATTAACCGACAAATGTTTGGAGTTAGAGATAGCGAACAAATTAGGAAAGGTATGGTGCAAAAGAGATTCCCCTCTCCATCTTGAGTCCCAAAAAGCCGCCAAAGAACCGTTCCTAAGCGAGAAGGCAACAGAAAGATGAAAAGGTGAGGACGTAGAGAGGACGCCTTTCCAAACAGGACAGCAGCCAACAGGCACCGTGGGTGCTGAGGCAGGAGATCTGAATCTATAGTGCTTCTGAGTCAAAAGGCGCACCCAAGGTAGAGATCTCGAGTAGTAGAAATTTCAGAGTCCCTTCATTAAAAGAGCCGAATTCATGGATCTCAGGTTACGGATGCCTACTCCACCAAGTCTTTTTGGCCGACACACCTGTCCCCAATTAACGAGGCAATGAAACCCACTTGATAATATCTTACCCTTCCAGAAGAAACCCCGACGAATAGAATCAATAGACTTTATTACCCACACCGGGAGCTTAAAGATAGAACAAAAGAAAACCGGGATGCTGGAGAGGACCGAATTCAACAGAACAAAACGGCCACCCCGCGAAAGCGAAGAAGCCTTCCAACCTGCCAACCGATTATCCACCTTCTCGATTAGCGGCAGATAGTCGGACTTTCGGAGAGCCTTGGGGGAGAGTGGAAGACCCAAAAACTTAAACGGAAAGCCCTGAAGTGAGCAACCAAAGAAGTTAGTGAGGGCCGAAGCTTGAGAGCCCGAAAGATTGATCGGAACAATAGAGCTTTTGTCGAAATTAATCATAAGTCCCGATAAGGAAGAGAAGGCGTCCAGAATCCGTTTAATGACTTCAGCCGACCGAGGGGTGCCGTTAAAGAAGATAAGGAGATCATCGGCAAACTGAAGGGTATGAATCTTGACATCCCCAACACCTACACTAGGAAGCTCAAGGCCGTCGATAGCCACCTGAAGCAATTGATAGAGCACGTCAATGCACAAATTGAAAAGGAGAGGAGAGAGGGGGTCCCCCTGTCGAAGCCCTCGCTTGCAAATAAAGCTTTTGCCGGGGACGCCGTTGAGGAGCACCGCGGCCGAAGACGAATGAAGTAAGGTGGAGATCCAGCCAATCCACCTGGCGCCGAATCCTCTCGCCTGCATCAAATCCAAAAGGAAAGCCCAATTGATGTGATCAAAGGCCCGCTCGAAATCGATCTTCAGAAGAGCTGCCTGGCGTTTGGTGGAATGCAGGTGATGAACCAGAATGTGAGCAGAGTAGAAGTTGTCGAAGATAGAACGCCCTTTGATGAAGGCCGTCTGAAAAGGGTTGATTAACAGCTCCATAACATGCTGAAGTCTAGAGGCCAGAACCTTCGATAACAGTTTGACCACGCTATTCTCCAAACAGATGGGACGAAGGTCGCGAGCAGTAAAGACATCACTCTTCTTCGGAATCAAACAGATCAAACTTTTATTCAGACCCTCGAGATTAAGATTCCCATGATAGAATTTGGCGAACAAATCCAGAATATCAATGCGAACGATGGACCAGAAGCGTTGGAAAAAGATCATAGGTAAACCATCAGGACCAGGTGCCTTCTCCGGGCTGCAAGCTAGCAGAGCTTTTTCGATTTCACCCAAGTGAAATGGAGCCTGGAGACTGAGGAGGGGTGGTGGAGACAACGGATAGAGTAGGCCGAAATTCAAGGCTCCAACAGGCGCTGGATCCGCTCCCAATAAATTCCTGAAGTAAGAAAACAGAAGGTTCGCGATCGATCTGTGATTGGTGAACCAGGAAGAACCATCCGACAGCCTGGCAATAGAGTTACGACTCTTGCGTGAACAGGCTTTTAGATGAAAAAACCTAGTGTTAGCATCCCCCTCCCTTAGCCATTGAACTCTAGATCTTTGTTTCCATTTAACCTCATCCTGTAAACAGAGTTCTTCGTAGCGACCTTTAAGAAGAGGTCTAAGGGCTCTTTCCACCTGAGTGAGTCGTCTACGCTCTTCTGCCAAGTCTAGCCATTCTATCCATTTCAAGCAGAGAACAGCCTGTTTCTTAATTCTCGATGCTAACCCAGAACTCCAAGAACGAAGACCCGCTTGGACCCTAGCCACTTTAGATGAGAGGGGGCACTCCATATGGTCGGCGCTCGAAGAAGGGGACCAAGCATTGCTAATCACATCAGAAACGGCCGGGTACCGGAGCCAGAAAGACTCGAACCGAAAGAGTGGCGGAGAGGGGATAAACGAGTAAGCCGAAAGCAACAGAGGGGAATGGTCAGACCTAGGGCGCGGCAGAGCCCGAAGAGTGGAGCGAGGAAAGAAAACATGCCAATCCTTCGAAACGAAAGCCCTGTCCAACCTCTCAAGTGTGGGCAAGCGTCTACCATTGGACCAGGTGAACGACTTGTTAAGCAGAGGAAGATCAAGAATACCAAGGTCGCGAACAACCTCCCTGAAGGCCAAAGAACCTGACGAGCTAGAGAGAGGGCCATTTTTATCCCGGTAAGACAGAAGAACATTAAAGTCACCAATAGCAATCCAGATGCCCGCCAACCATGTACCAATAGAGCGTAATTCACGGAAAAAAGCCGGCTTGAGCGCATCGCAGGTGGGACCGTAAATATTAGTAATTGTGAAGCAGCACCCATCAGCCTTTCTTTTTAAGACTACACTGAGCGTGAATTGACCCGCCCATTCCTTCACACACTCAAAAAGAAAGGGGTTCCAGGCAGTTAGAAGACCCCCCTTAGAACCCACCGCATCTAGGGTACGAAACTCTCTTAGATGAAACCCACAGAAGGAGAAGAACTTAGAAGGCGGCGTAGACGCCAGCTTGGTTTCTTGTAGGCAAACCACACAACAATTGCTGAACCTGATGAAAGATTTGACCAGAGTACACTTGGCAGAATTGTTAAGACCCCTGGTATTCCAAGACAAAAAGTTGAACGTTCTATTCCTTGCCATAAGAGAAACGACAGAACGCATAACGCCCAATCAAACAGAGGCCACGCCTACAGACCCTCCGCTACGCCCCCCGGAGGAGCGTCAGAAGCGACAGGCGCAGGATGGAGCGAAAGCCCTTCTACACCCACATCTACTACCCCGCAAGCTGTCTTAATCCGATGAACCTCCATCAACGTAAACGGGTTCATCAAGTCCGACCTAGGCGAAGAAACCTCGACGGACATCGAGGGGCCAGCAGTAGAAGCCGAGGGTGCCTCCAGACCTCCCGAAGGAAGGGCAGACGAGGAAGAGGAAGAGGAGGAGGAGGCAGCTCGGGGAGCTCTAGAAGCGAATCTCACCATCCTAAGCTTCTTGCACATAAGATCTTGGGCTCGATTGAGCGACGATTTTTTATCCCCCTTAAGCTTAGCTGCCAGGCGCATGCTACGCCTATTAGCCAGATGATTGTCATGAACTGGGAGGCTCTTGGAAAGAGCCAATGCAGGACGCCTCAAAAGTTGCCCCGAAGAAGGACAGGAGGACGGCTCACATTCCACCACCGGTGAGAGACAGGGGACCGCAGGAGTAGATAAAGCGGCCCTCAGAAGCGGCACCTGGGGCACATCCGGTGTCGGGACCCGCGCCGGCAGTGTACCAGAGCCAGGGCCACCTTCCAAGCCAAAAGACATTTCCACAGAGCCACCAGAAATCTCCAGCAAAGCGGGCCCTTGAACCAAAGCCAACGGTTGCGAGGGTGGAAGACACGGGAAATCGCACAGCTCCAGACGGAAAACCTTAGACCCCTCCCCCACCTAGTGAAGCCGCCGATCCTGACCGGTAGGGGGACGCACCCCGGACGTAGGAGGACAGCTCGGATGGTTGGCCGCCGGAACAGAGCGGAATCCCGTAAGATGGAGAAAGGCTTCCTGATTCTCCGCGGAAGTAATGTCCAAGTGTTGATCCAAGGCTTCCCCGAGTAAGATAGGACAACACTCCTCCCAAGAAAGGACCTCTATAGGAATACGAAAACGCCGATCCTCGACCATCAGCTCTAACACCTCGGGCACCTCACGGACGTGAAGACAGCGAATCTTCACCTGGAAGAATGAAACGTCCGAACGATCTCTGCTGCCTACATCAACCTCCCAAAGTTCTCCGAAACTGCTGACCGCTGCCTTAACATCCTCAACATGCCAACAGAGGATCGGCCAATGATGAAGGCGGATCCAAACCATATGGCGGAGCCGGCCCCTCAGTCCTTCTCCAGCCTCCACCCAATTAGAGAAATTAAAGTGGTAGTCCTCGAAAGAAATCGGGCTATGCCCAATGGCCGACTCCCTAGAAACCCAGTTGGGGAAGAAGACCGCCATCGCCGAATCCCGAAAATCAGCCACAGTAAAATCAGAGCACTTACCCCCGAACCTGGCCGCAAGACCCCTCGGCACCACCTCTTTAATGAGACCAGGAGAAAGGTCGCTGACCTCCACCCGCGCCACACAACCCGCGAGGGATGGGCGTCCATTGGTGGTGGCCCTGGCAGGGAGGAAAGTGGCGGGGAAGCGCGGACGACGCTCGGGGGTCCAAAAGACAAAGACGGCGGCGACGATGCTCTGGCGGAGCGAGCCTTGCAGCGAGCGGCCGAGTGCCCCGTCTTCATACAGAGGAGGCATCTCTTCAGTCCCCTACAGGATGCAGCACGGTGTCCCGTCCGGAAACACCTAAAGCACCTCCCCGCGAGGGAAGGATTCAGAAGGTACTTCGGTGGATCCAGGGGCAAGTCCGGAGAAAGGACAGAAGGCCGCGGGGGGGGACGAAGGCCGCGGGGGGGACAACAGGGCTCCCAGAAGAAGACAATACGGCATCTTTAAAAGAAAAATCAGCACGGACAAAAGTACCTCTGTGTGGGCGCGCTAGGGGAGGAGGGACACTCGCAGAGATAAGGCGGGAAGTGGGCCGAAGGGTGGGAGAGGAGGGACCCCCGAGCTCGAATGAGGAGGGACCCCCGAGCTCGAATGAGGGGGGGGCCACACCTGAAGCTAGGGCGGGCCGAGATGCGTGGTGGATCCCACTAGCGACCAGTGGGGGCCGGAGAGCGGCCGGGGCGGTCGCCTTCGCCCCCCTTGCCCTACCGCTCTTTCTCTCACTACACATCTATTTTTTCAAAACTCTATTTTTACTGGTATTTCAACTTATATACTCACTCCAAATGTTATTGATGAGAGATAGCAGCAGAACTATCTCTTCAGATAAAATAGTTAAACTTGAATAGTTTGAAAGATACAATAAATTTACTTAAAACGTACAGACACAATGTTCACGAATCTCGATTATAATTTGACTCAAACCAATCTTTTACCATTTTAAATATGACTCGGCTTAATCCGACGTCCTGCCATTTAGAATGTGACTTGACCTAACCTGACCTCCAGCCATAACGTAAGATGCTTAATAATATGCACACTTTTTTTTTCTAACTTTCAAAAATTTATATTTAATTTAAGTTGATGTATTTAATTATTCTATTCTATTTATTCTTATAATTTATATCAAAAATATCTTTAAAAATTACAAAAATTATTAAAAAATTATTTTTTTTTAATAAAAAAATAAGATAATTTGGTCATTTCGAATATTTCTGAAATTTTAAGGGTGAAATATAGATTTTGAAAAATTAAGAGAAAAAAATAAAAAAAATAGATGTTTACATAAATATTTTTTTTGTATTTTAGCCATTAAAAAATTTATATTGTAGGGCCACTTAGCCGGCAGAAAACCCCAGCATTGAGGGCCCAAATTCAAATAACATATATTTTATTTATATATATATAGCTCATATATAAAATATGGATGTATCTTTGTAAGTCACTCTCACTCACTCCTGGAAAGATCCAGGGCCTTATGGCTGGATGTATGAGAGTGCCAGAGAGGCCGCCGCCGCCGTCGCCGGCGGCGGCAGCAGCACCACACTACGCCGAATGCTCCAGTCGGCATTCGCGGCATTCAGACTGGATCGCCACATGCATTAGAGCTGGTCATCTCTTCGTTGCGGTACCGTTTGATTTACGCATATTACGTGTTTGTTAAAATGCCTAACTGGGGCATGTTCTTGCAAAACATGTTGTCATGCCTCTAAATCCCTATCATCTGCATAATTGAAGTATAATCTTGTTGTTGTGGAAGTAGTGACTATATCTTGTTTTCGGCGTCGAAATAGATCGAAAATTGCGAGAAGGATAGGGAATTGCCTTGGAAAGTATCTATCAAAATTTGATTTTTATCAAATGAATATGCTAAGCTTGAATCTTTAGTAGGGGTGAAAGTGGTTAGGATAAACTCTGATTGAATCCAGCACCGGATTCAATAGGATGCAAATATGGACGTCAAAATCTAGTATTCGACACATAATTGTATTCGAATTCACATCTGAAAAAAAAATAAAAAAATGGATGCAAATATGGTTTCTTAAAAAATCCAACCGTATTCGACCGTTTTCACCCTTAAGAGATAAAAGAGGGATGTTAATATATATTGTAGAGGTATAAAATAGTTTTCTATCTTGTTGTTCATTTATTTTACTATGAATTTCATGTTATAATTGCATTTATATTTGTTAAAATATTAAAAAAAATTGAATAAAATATAGGTTTACAAAGTTTGAATACGAATGTGAACCTTTAATTCAATTGTGGGTCTTATTCGCAAATTTTAGTTCATATTTATATATAAATATTAGTATATATTATTATCGGAATAAAATTTGAATGCAATTTCGATTCATATCTGAATCCGAATCCATTTTAAGCGAATATGGTAACAAAAATTTAGCATCCGACACATATCCACAACCGAATTCGCATTCGAAGAAAAATATAGATGCTGATATGATTTTGTCAAAAATCCGACTATATTCGACTGTTTTCACCCCTAATCTTTAGACCTTATCTACCTGTCGAGGTAAGTTATTCGATGATAACTTATTCAATATGAAGATATTATTGTGTAATTACAAGGTAAGAGTTTGATTTTGCTCTTTGAAAAGCTTCGTGTCGGTTATTTGGTAGGATTATATATTTTATCGAAAAAGGTGATTTATCTTGAAGGTTGGATGTGCGCATTCTTAGCCTCCAATCATAATAAAATGTTCTCGTATTGAATAGCATATCACTGGATAACTTATTCTGACATCCAAGCATGGGCCTTAATATAATCAACACTAGTTTTAGTTTAGAAGGGGGATGAAAGAAGTGAGTTCTGCGCATGTCAGTGAAATTACGCCCATCTTTCATTTCCTTACATGATAGATGGATTGGATGAATTGGTGCATTCAACATTTGCTTTTCTTTCTTCTTTTTTTTGTTGGGGATTGGTGCAACCCAATTATGAAGTGGAAAGGAAGAATATTGAAGTACTATGAAGCAGACTCCTTGCTTTTTCAATATTTGTTTAATTTGTTGGTAGTTATGAGGATTTTCGCATCGGACAGGTGTTTTGATGTCCTTAATGGTTTTCTCTTGTTAATGAATCAAAAGCTCGATATTATGCTTGGATGGCGACTTTACTACTAATATAATCCAATAGCCTTTATGCTGTTTTTTGATTGCTTGAACAGGACCAAAAACATTCTGATTATAGATCCCAAATTGCTAAAAATTTCCTGATAGGAAAAGGAGGAAAAAATTAAGTAGGAAATGTTGCTCAATTGCATTTAGACTGAATTTCAAAATGAATCGAATCGGATTTGAATACGTGTGTCTTACCATTTTCTATGAATCCACCAATTTACTTGAAGTTCCTTTCATAGTAGTCCATAAAAATGTGCATATCTAAACCAATTGATTCGACTTTTTGAATGATATATGAGATGGAAAACTTAAACTTAATCTAGCTGGATCTAATTTGCTGGTAGAACTATTGCAGTTTGAAGGTGTTTTCAGATTAGCGGTTTGATATGTAAGTTAACTCATTGAAGGAGGGGGGAAAATAAGAAATGCTGGGGATATTTTGTTTCAGGTACCAATAGTTTGTTGCAAATGCTATAGTGATAGATTAGATCCATGATATATCACATTTGAGAAAAGATGCAAGATGGTTATCGACTTTGTTTTGAGTAGAAGAACTCTGCCGAATCTATAAACAAAAGAGAGAAAATGATTAGCACTCACTAGACACGACTACAATTTACTTTCTTTTTTATGTAGATGCAGCCCAACTGTAGTATTTGTTCTAACTGTGACTATTATTGCTTTCAGATTGTTGTTCGCGTCGTCTGTGAGGGATTGGTTTTAATTGTCGTCATAATTCACCACTTGACAATTGTTAGAATGTGTAAAGCAACTGATTTCTCCAAAATCTTAAGCTACTAATGAATAAAATGAGATTGAAATTTCTATGTAAAATGACCGTTTTTTCTCCAAAAGTTTAAGCTACTAAAGAACGATGTTTATATGTTTTATATTTAGCAACAATCATGGAGCTTATCAAGAGCTGGTAAGATACTATAGATAGTGTGATTGTTTTGATTTCCTTCTTTTTCACACTGGTCTAGTTAGCTAAATGTTGTTGCATTCTCAATTTAATTGGTTGTGAATTGCCGCTTGCCGAACCACAAGACATTAAAGCAAAATTAGGCCGTACCACGGCCGAGGATCTGAAATTTCCTTCTAGGACCTTATAATTTCACTCTTGTTTCGACTTTAATGTATCGTGGTGTGCTCATTGATGTTTCTATTATTAGTTACCTGTAAAACTTGTTAGCTATTCGTGCTTGTTTGTAACTTACTTTACAGGGTGTAATTCCTATCTTGCGTAAATCACCTTACCATCGAATGTTCCATCCACCACTTACTTTCTCAGGTTGTCGATGTGTATATGATCAAATCACAGTTTTAATGGCTTGATCTCTACACTTTGTGGTTAAGTAGCGAACAGAATTTTATACGAAACCGAACCAGTTTCAACAATCTCAATTTGCATGTTGCTCCTATAATACATTGCTGATATGTTACCTTTGCTGTTAATGTATGGTCCTATGGTTCTCATGTGGGCTTGCTCGATCGATAAATTAAGGTCAAAACAGAAGTATGATAGATTATGTTCAGAATAGAACAACTCGAGAGTTAAACGAAAGGAATTTTGTTTGTTTTCAGATTTGGTTACAACGCCTGCACTCACGTGCACGGTGGAATCAAATGATTTTTGTCACATCACGTGCACTGATATGAGAGGTAACACTTTAGCAGAAGAGAAAGCAAACAAAACTCTGTAATATGAAATGGTGGATGTGCGAATTGAACCCAAAGACCTCTTGGAATTAATGTAGCTTAGTAGTATATCTGATACCATATTACCCAAAAGATTGGTCAGATAGCAAAGGATGCAGGAGTAGTCTTAAGCAAAGAATACCCATCTGCTGCATTTTAGGGATGGAGGCAACATTTCTGCTCTGTGATTACTGTTACAGCTTATAAAATTGATTGCTAGCAATTTCATGGGACGGATTTTGCATTCATAGATATTTAGTATCCTAACCTTCAATATTTCCACATAGTCCATCATTTTTGGAAAAAACGTATAAAGCTTCTCTGAACTATGGACCATTTTGATTTCACCATACAATCTTTCAATTTGTTTAATTTAAGTCAGTCAACAATACTTTGACTTCAAAATTTAAAATAATTACTTTAATAAATTTATTGTTGCGAGAATTGCATGAAGTATACAACTAAACCTGGAACGATAAACGATGTATTCAAATTGTGAAATCAAATCGAACAAATTGAAAGGTTGGATAGTAAACTGAAAATTTTGTATGGTTGGGCAGTCAACTCAAAATGGTCTATAGTTCGGATAAGTTATGTACGTCGGCACCCTTATATTACAGGTGATTTGAATTTTTGCCCTGCTAAATCTTTGCGATGGGTAATGCTTTTGTTGCAAAACTGGATGTAAACACGCTATGAGGTGCAAAGTTAATGTAACAAACAACCAAGTTACTAACTCTCTTTAGATTGTTGACTCATCTAACAATGTGCATCTTATATCCTAAATTTTACTTATTTGTTTTCTCCCGTTGTGCTTTGTACTTTGTTTTGAATTGATACTTTTTCCCCGTGATTGTGCCGTGGGTTTGCTGTTCGCATTACTTCCTATATTGTGAGGCACATCTGGCATCCTTCAAGGAGTCATATCAATGTCAAAATCGTACGGGCAAATCTCCCAAATTGTTTGGTCAATTCTTTTGTGGAATTTATAATGAATTCATGCAATTACTTTGTTAAAGAATTACATAACATGATTTAATCATATGATTTCTTCTTTTGGTTGAGCTAGATTTTTGTGCTTTCAGTTTTTCTGAAGTTTTCTGTGCCTTAAAATGATTAAAGTACATGGTGTTGATTGTTGCAATTTTAAAATATTACACCAGGTTGATATTACTGTGTACATTCCTGGCAATTCTGTCCATACTATCCCATTCTTGCGTTCCATGGTTCCTTAGGCTGATGATAAGCCTTTCATCTCTGGTAATTTTGATATTTGGAGTCGAAATTGTATGATATTTTCTTTGTAGCATTAATCTCATCTTCTCAGACACTTTTTCCCATTTCTATGGTTGGTAATTTCTGACTAGTTTGTCATTAGTGCAGACCAATGAATTATATCAGCTGGCATCTGTAGCCTTCTGCTTGCGAGTTGCCTGCGTTAGTGGTCATTTTCAGTCAGCAGATTCTGTCAGCATGCTCTCTACTTTCATTTACTTACATCAAGACTTTTTGTATTAGAAAAATCCTTTATTAATGTCCTGAAACATATTTTTTTGTTTATGGTTCGGACTTGTTAAGCATTTGTCCTATTGATTTGTTCTACTTTATTTACTCTTTACTTGTTAATCTGATATATGATTTCATCACGTCACTGGGATTAGTAGGTTTTGCTCAAAGCTACTCAAAATAGCTATGTAGGATTCTTCGTATTAGCGACCTTTATGGATGGTCTAGTAGCTATTCACAGCATGTAGCTGAGAGGAGCAGTAGGTTTCATTCAAAGTTACTCTGATAATATGTACTCTACTTAATTGGTGACTAGAAACTGTATTTTATAAGACCTGGACGAACAACTGCAGAGTCTTGGATTAGAAGACGGGAAAAGGTAGCTCTAATTATATGTCAGTTCCGAAAAGAAGGTAAACTCAGGTTCGGAATTTGTCCTGGTTTTTTCATCTTAACCTTTCTCTTCAACTCTGGTGCTACTAATATAACTGATTTTAATATTTAATAGATAATTTTGTTAAATTTATTTATTATTTACCGCCTGAATTTGATCAAATTTGTTAGTAAGGACCTACTTGGTAGAAAATGCGTCGTTGTGAGATGTAGTCTTGTATGGAACTAGATAACTCATCTAGTAAACGACTCATCTTGTAAAGTTCTTCCTTGTAAGATGTAAACTCAAAATGGATTAATATGCTCTATGCGATTGGTTGAAAATGAATTTACTGCAACAGATGGGCAAATTTGATGTTAATGCACTGTAGCTTAATCCCAGCTATTGTAACGTCACATTAGAAACTTTCTATAGAGCTTTTTAAAGTATTTGGGACTAAAATTGGAAGGAACAGTGTTCATGAATTCGGAAATACGGTGCACTCTGCCTATAGCTTAGGCAAGCCCCAGTCACATGTTGCTCTTGTCATAGATTGCGTTAACATGTTATCCATTCTTGCATGTTGGTTATACATGTTTGATTTTAGTTTTTTGCACTTTCGATGGGCTTCACTGTTTCTCACGGAACTTAATCTTTGGTATTTACACAATCATCTTTTAAGAAGTTTGATAGAGTACTGAAAAGTTTCGGAATTTGCCTGCAGCCCCTTAATTTTAGTGTTTACTGCTGACTTTTAAACTGACTACCTAATTCATCAGATTTACTTGCTTTCGGTTGATTTAAAGTTCATGCATACCATGCATCAGAAATACCATATTCTGGATTCGTCTTCGTACTTGTGACTCTTATATTTGATAATTGATAATGATACTATCTTTTTGAAAATACAGTCAAAGATGCATTGTTTGGCATGCAAAAACTGCAGCTCTAATCTAAAAATGTCTATGCTTTTCTACGACTCCCTAATCAATTGCCACTTTTGAAACTTTTTATACAATGCATTGATTTTTCTTATTTCCTTTGCATAGGGGAATATGAAGCATAAGGACTTGTACTGTCAGGTGTTGAGTTCGCAACTGTACAACAATGGAGATGATGCCATTGACGAAGCAGAGCGTCAAACGGAGGCCGATTTGTATGGACTGCTCTCTAAGATGTACGTTTAATTTAGGTTGCAATGATTGCCATTATTGAGTGTTAATTCAATAGTTATGCATTGCTTATACTAATCCTGTACATGAATTAGTAGGATAACTACATGGAACTATTTGTGAATCATTCCTATTCTTTCTTCTTTCCTTATTTTTGTATGAATTATTTGTGGTGTGTGTTTCTTTATATGTTAAATAATTTAACTTTGACAAGGACAACAGTTCAATTTGTGTGTACATGCTTTTATTATTATTGTATTTACTATTATTGATTATTCGTACTATTAATTATAATAAATATTATTTTTGAAGCAATATCTTTTCAGGCCTTATCATCGACTTGAACGAGCTTTTGAAGTGGAACAATGAAGCTTAAAAATTTAGAATTTAAATTTTTTTTGGAGATAATACATATTAAGTATCATTCAAAACTTGTTGTTTGGCTAACATTCAATTAGTGAGATTGTAATTTGAGAGTTAAGATCATTTGTTACAAATTATTAATGCTCTTTAGTTATGATTATTTTTAAATATTTTAATTTATTGGATTATTTAATTATGGATCAAGCATTTTAATATTCTTTACTTGTCGCTATAGGTTTTATTTAATAGTCATTTAGTATATTTTTAGCGGCAATTATAAATAATTATAGTGGCATTTATAATTGTTGTTATTGGATAGTATTTAGCGGTATTTGTTTAGACTTTTATCATCCGCCGGAACAAATGCTGCAATATCTTTTACCGACCCTATCAATAGCGGTAATTATCATAATTGTTATAAACTTATTTAGCAGTAATTATAATTGTCGAAAATTTAAAAAATAATGGCCGCTAAAACTAAATTTTGTTGTAGCGACCAAATATGATGATTTGTGACTAAACTTAGCTCTATCAAGGTTGAGTCTACATCAGATGTCACCATGAGATCTGATAACACATGCAAATGTTAGCATTGTGAGTTTCTCTCTATTACTGTGTTATGAGTGCAGAGTACTATAACAATAATTCATGTTCAACTGTTGTTGATGTATATCATCTGAAACCATTTGCAAGCCCTTGTTTCATCATCTCAGGAAAGTGAACCATGGATGCAATTATTTGGTGGTGGGGAATTTATTATTGCATTTGTTGTCTTTTGCCGACCCTTTATTCCGCGGACAAGTGGTCTCAGGAAACCGTTGCATTGTATTGTTCAAATCATCCTTTCTTGTAGTCGATAAGAATTTTAGATCACGACGCCATTTGAGATGGAAGAGATCAAGAAAGCGGTTTTTCAACATGGTAGGGACAAGGCACTGGGTCCAGATGGGTTCTCCCTAGGAGTTTCTACCGGACTTTTTGGGCAGTCATGAGGAAAGACATTTTGAATATTTTTCACGAGTTGTATGAGGGGAAGATGTTCACAGGTCCCATTAATTACACCTATATTATTCTCATTCCAGTGAAAGAGAGAGCTAACCAGGCAAACGATTCTCGTCCGATTAGTCTACTCAATGGAGTACAGAAATTAATCTCCAAGGTCCTACCTTACAAATTAGAAAGGATCATAAATGAAATTATCTCTCCATCCCAATCAGCGTTTTTGAAAGGGAGATCAGCGAACTCTTTTGTTACAGCTGTCGAACTAGTTGCTTGGGGCTACAAAGAAGTGGTTGAGGGGGTTGAGGTAAAGGCGGACTTTGAAAAGGCGTGCGACAAAGTCAGTTGGAATTTTTTATTCAAGATTATGGACTGGCGGGGCTCCGGTGACAAATGACGTGGATGGGTTGAACGGTGCCTTTGTAATACAAAGATAGTTGTGCTAGCTAATGGAGAGGCAACAAGATGGATCAAAATGAAAAGAGGAGTGCGTCTGGAGAATGTATTATCCCCATTCCTTTTCTTACTGGTGGGAGATTGCCATGCGCGAATGACAGATAAGGCTATTAGATAGAATCTTATTAAGGAAGTAGACCTATGGAAGATAGTTTGGTTTTGCTTATTCAATATGCAGATGATACAATCTTTTTTTGAGGTTAAAAGAAAATTTTGAGAAACCTAAACTTTATGTGGTCTATTGTCGAGTAGGCCTCTAGGTTTAAGATTAATAAAGATAAATCATAGCTATTTTTACATAGAAGGATGCAATAATAAGGCGAGAAAGCTAGTGACCTTTCTAGCCTTTCCTAGCCTTTAAAGTAGGGGAGTTCCCTATTAAATATTTAGGGTTGCCGCTATCAGGTGGGACCATAAGAAAGGAAGATTGTGGGGGATTATTGAAAAATTCAAAGAAAAATTGGCGGGTGGCAAGCTAAGCTACTCTCGCATGGAGGTAGGTTGGCGTTAGTGAACTTAGTTCCTCCAACTTGCCATTCTATTTTCTTTCTATCTACAAGGCACCAAAATAGGTAATTAGATGTATTGAGGCACTAAGAATGGACTTTTTCTTGTAAGGTGGGCAGAACACTACAGAAGGGTCATTGGAGGGGTGTGTAGGAGCAAGAATGAAGGAGGTCTTGGGGTGAACGACTTAGCTGCCACAAATGATGCCCTAATCAAAAAATGGTGGGGGAGATTTTTCACGAAACCATATCTGTAGTGGAGAAAGTTGATTAAAGCTTTATACTGTTAAAAGAAGAAAACCTTTGAGGGAAGGGTGATCCTTTACACCAGCCTCGTAATGGTGGAAAGATATGCTTAAGCTTAGGGACGCCTTCAATTGTGGAGTTAGGTGCTCTCTAAGGAATGGTCGGTATAATGATTTCTGATCGTACAGGTAGTATGGTGAAACCTCGCTACGCTTTCTAGTGTATGATGTATATAATAAGTTGAGCTAAAGAATGTTATAATAAGGATTGCTTTGCTAGTAATAGATGGAAATGGAAAAAGATCTTAAGGGGGATTGACTCAACATGCTAGGGTAGTAACTCGGCGGTACATAAACTCAAGCTTAGACTTGCAACGGTAAGAACTGCAGACGAATCTGATGTGATCTTATGGATGTGGAATGAGGGTCACAAGTTCTCAGTCATATCCGTGTATAGGATGCTTAGTGATAGGGGTGTTCGATATATATTATCACTAGAGATCTGGAGGTCAAAAATATCGCTAAAAGTGAAGACCTTCGTTTGGAGAGTCCCTTAAGAAGAGAACCCCCACGATAGATAATCTACTTAAGAGGGGGTAGATGAGGGACTGGGTTTGTGTGCTCTATGCTGACATTTGTGAGACTGTTGATCATCTATTTGTCAGATGTATGTGTAGTAAATTTTTACTTGTAATGATACTTGAAGAGCCACAAAAATTCTCGACTCACGATGATGTGTTGATTCTCTAGGAGAAGTTGGTAGAGAGAGGGAACTCTCCGACCTATATGAAGAACTTGAGCACTTTGGTGGCAATCTGGTCGGTGACGAGGTTGGAAAGGAACAACATAATTTCTAGGAATTGTAGCTCAGACTCCGTGGCGGTCATCTTGAGGATCAAGAACCTTGTGAGACAATGTGATAAAGTTTAGTTGTCCCTAAGTGATGCTACCTTTGTTTCTTAGTTTTTTTTTCTTTTTTTTTTTTTTTTTCTTTTTTACTAACTCTTTTCTTCTGTGTTCTTTTTCGCCTTTTCTCTTTTTTCTTTTCCAGAGGCCTAGTTGCCTCACAATTGTACCTAAGTTTATTTTTATCAATAAATGAAGCCGGTAGCGTGCTATCATATTCTCAAAAAACAAAAAAGATTATTAGTCCCACATTTGTTCGAAATAAGAAAACTGGCCTATGTATAATGTGCGAGGGTTTCTTCACCTATAAGCTGAAGCTTTCGTATTAGTCCGAGCCCTCTATTTTCTTTATTGCTTAAACTTTCATGAACATGTTTCGAGATATGTGTGTAGTGCTATGTACATTGTAAATGAATTGGTGGCTTCCTTTCAAACAATTTGGGCTTTTGAAATTATGGTTGGTGAATTATGGTTGGTGCTAACGATCGAACAAATGGTATCAGATCAAACACTTGTTCAATTCCCAGATGCTTTCATATTCAATGCTAGTTGTACTTATCTACTTCTTTAATGAATTTGTTTTAGAAACCTCCCAAAACCTTTCAATATATATATATATATATATATATAGTGTAGGGCTATTGTACTCTTATGAGTATAAATTTTTTTTTATTCATAATTTTTTCGTGCTTGGATGTAGGAATGTGCGGTTAGAATGATAGTGGCCCCCCTATGGTTTATTAGGTTGTTGGTGAAATAGTATAAATTTTAGGAACTACTATAATTCTAACCGCACATTTTTTCATCAAAAGATAAAAACTTATGAATACTAAAAAATTTTACTCATAAGAGTATAGTAGCCGAATCTTTTATATATATATATATATATATATATATATATATAGAGAGAGAGAGAGAGAGAGAGAGAGAGAGAGAGAGAGAGTTCGGTTACTGTGCTTGTACAAGCACCAAGCAATTGATGCTTGTAAGTTTTCTACCGTTAGATCTAACCCTATGATTAATTTTACCCCTTAGATCATACTATTCTACCAACTACCTACTAAACCCAAGAGCCCACCATCATCCTAATCGTATATTTTTATATTCAAGGATAACAAATTCATAAGTACAAATAATTTAGTACTTTTACAAGCATATGAGCTCAATTTTATATATATATATATATATATATATATATATATATATATTAGTTCCACATTTGTAAAAAATAAGAAAACTAACATGTATATAATGTGCAAGGCTTTCTTCACCTATTAGCTGAAGCTTTTAGATTAGTACGAGCCCTTTATTGATGATTTTCTTTATTGCTTAAAGTTTTATAAATATGCTATTGGGAAGTAGGCCAACGTTCTACCTCTGTGGTGGATGCCAAGGTGGGCTAAGTTACAATCCACGCATGTGGGCGGTACGTCTGTACATTCTAAATAAATTGATTTTTTTTTTTTTGGAATAATTTAATCTTTTCAAATTATAGTTGGCGCCAATGATCCAACTAATGATACGTACGAGAATAGATTACGAGTTTGATATTAGAAAAATAATTGTACTAAATCTGATTGTGATTAACTTATCTAATAATTTTATGTTTAAATTAAATAACATATTTTATCTTTAAGCGCTATAAAATTAAATTTCAGAAATTATAGGAGAAAGAAACAAATTGATCCGGAAGCGTCCGAGGTACTGCACTAATGCGTATTTTCGTCCTTCATTCGGATTAATCGGAGACACCACCCCAAGGTACGACCGGAATTTCTCTTCCTACGAGCACGATCGTGAAAGAAGTTGACAGAGAGTCTCACAACACCCGATAACAAAATTTATCGAATAAAAATTAAAAAAAAAAATATCTCTCAAATAAAATTTTATTCCCCACTTCTCTTTTACTACAATGCTTAGAAATATATATATATATATATATATATATATATATATATATATATATTATATATATATATATATTGTTGAAATTTCATAAATAATCTCGTTAATTAGCCAATGGCCAATAATAAAAAAAAAAACGTTTGTATTTAAAAGCATAATAACCTCAATATTCAAATTCCATAATTAGTTCTATTAATTAGCTAAGGCCTAATAGTAGGAAAAGAAACGTTGGATTTTAAAAGCATAAAAAAAAATAAATACGAATAAATAAATAATAATAAATAAAAATAAAATTAAATAATAAATAAATTAATAAAAAAATTTATTAATAATTTAAAATTTTATTCCAACATATTAAAAATTTAAGATCCCAATTAAAAAACTAGGTTGAGCACCATATTAAAAATTGGCTTACAAGGTTGAGGGCCTCTACTGTACTTTTTATGCTTCATAAGCTCATGCAAAAATGTAGAAGAGAAATTAATAATCCAGTCAAAAAGAGAAATAAATCATAGAATCTCAAATTTTTCTTTTTTCATTATTTTTCTCCCCTTTTCTACCGTAAGTATTAGCAGATCGAATAACGTCGATTGATCGATCGAGAGCGTTCAGGAATTAATTAAAGTATTCAGAAGCCGCCTCATTCGCGACACTAGTAGAATAAATCGTCTGTATAAATACACATTTTCGAATAATTCGTAACTTAAGCGAAGCAATATGCTAATCGTTCGCTTCGCTTCGTTCTCCATTAACAGGTTTTGCTTTTTGTCGATGTTCGATTGAGATAGCTAAGTGGCCAACAAGTAGATGAGCATATGCTTATTCGATCTCTTTTTTTTTTCTTCCCCTAGATAGAGATATATATAAATCGCGATTAATACAGTCACGGTAAGCTTTAGGCTAAATTACAAAAAATTTTCTTGTAATATTTCCTTTTTTTACTTTACCCTCGTGTTATTTAAAAGCCTATATTTTGCCCCCTTATAATTATCGAAATATGCATTTATCCCCCCGCCGTCACGATTTCGTGAATGAGCCGTCAGTTTTTTTGAAAATATAATTTAATATACTCAAAATACCTTTAAAAAATATATTAAAAAAATAATAATAATAAAATGAAAAAAAAAAAAAATCAGCGGGAGAGAACTCCTCGTCGTGCTCATCCGAGCCCTCCCACGGCGCAGGTCAGCACGCGGGTGCTCCTCGTCGTGCGGCACGCGGCCCGACGGTGCTCCAGGTCGCCGCACCATTGCGCGTAGCACGCGCGCGTGCTAGCGCAGTTCAGCGCGCGCGTGCTGGCGCAGTTCAGCACGCGGGTGCGGGGACCCGCGCCTCCTCTGGCGCGGGTCAGCGCGGGGTGAGGGGGTCCGCCATGTGGCGGGCCTCCATAGGCCGCCGCGCAGGCACCCCCGACCTCTCTGTCGTCGTTGCGAAGAAAAGGGATAAGTAGGGCATTTTCGTCAATTTACCATCTCCGTTAACGCCGTTGTCCTCTAAAGACATTTTAGAAAATTATAAGAAGGCAAAATGTAGACTTTTAAATAACAAAGGGATAAAATGAAAAAGCAGAATATTACATGAAGATTTTTTGTAATTTAGCCTAAGCTTTATTTCTTTCACTTTTTTTTTTTTTTTTCTTCTCTTTGGGGCTGTGTTAGTAGATTGTTTCTGTATCTGCATCTAGGAATAAGTTCTTTTGGTTCGGAGAAGTCGTAAGGTTCCGAAAAACGCACCTCATTATTCTCAATTCCATTGTAAGATGCATTGCATTACATTTTTTTGCAAATGTTGTTAGTTGAGGGCATCTTATTCTACATCTAGTAGCATTTAGAAATGGACAGTTTTTTAGATTTTTTTTAAAAAAATTAAAATAAAATCAAAACGGGTAATTACTAAGATGTCATATCACTAACACATCAGCGAAACATCAGTATTTAGTTAACTAAATTTGACTATACGACTTAATTGCAATAATTTAAAAAATTTAAATCAGAATCTGCAATAAATTTAAGTTTGAAGGCTAAAATATCACGCAGTTTAAAGTTTGAAAGTTTTTTCCACCTAACTTATAAAATCCTACGTTTTGGCAGCTTAAAATTTTATAAATATTTTCAGAAGGTTACGGCATTAGAGAGAAGACAAAATGACCAAATTACCCTTACGTGTTCTATATATATAAAAATAAATTAATATATATTTATTATTTTTAAGAATATTTTCGATATAGATTATAATAAATGGACATAAAAAATTTTGACGGAATAAAATAGGGTTTTTTTTGAAATTGGCCCCCTAAAAATTTTTATTTTTAAAAATAGCCCCATAAATTTTATAATTACAGAATTGACCCTATTAGTGCCACTGGGCGCCACGTGTGCGCCAAGCAGGCGTGAACACGCGTTCGCAGAGTGCGTGTTTAAACACGCACTCTGAGAACGCGTGTTTAGAGCGTTTAAATTTTTTTTATTTTGTTTTTTATTTTTTTATTATTTTTTTTATAAATTTGATTATTTCTCAAACAAACGGATTTATTTTTTTTTTTAAAAAAAAATAAGTCAAAAAATATCTACCTAGAAAAAATAAATTTTACATTCTAATTTTTATTTTTTTATTTATTAAATATTTATATATTATTTATATATTTTTATATTTTAAATTATCTCAAATACGGATTTTTTTATTATTATTTCTTACCGCAAAAAAAATTTATTTTTATCTTTTGACGGAAAAAAAAAATTCTCCAAAAGGATAAAAATAAATTTCTTTTTACGGCATGAAAAAAAAAAATAAAATAAAATATCCGTTTGTTTAAAAAATTTAAAAATATAGAAAATATATAAAATAATATATAAATATTTAATAAATAAAATATTTTTTTTTCACCAAAAGATAAAATAAAATTTTTTTTTGCAGTACGAAAAAAATAAAATAAAATATCCGTTTGTTTTAGAAACCCACCGAATATTTTTTTTTTTCTCAGAAAACACACGGATATTTTATTTCATTTTTTTTTTTGGTATTGCAAATTTGGTGAAAAAAAATAATGTTTTTATTTATTAAATATTTATATATTATTTTATATATTTTTTATATTTTTAAATTTTTTTAAACAAACGAATATTTTATTTTATTTTTTTTTCATACCGCAAAAAAAAATTTATTTTTATTTTTTGGCGAAATTTTTTTTTTTCCGTCAAAAGATGAAAATAATTTTTTTTTTACGGTAAGAAAATAATAATAAAAATTCTATTTATTTGAGATAATTTAAAATATAAAAATATATAAAATAATATAAATATTTAATAAATAAAAAAATAAAAATTAGAATGTGAAATTTATTTTTTCTAGGTAGATATTTTTTGACTTATTATTTTTTTTAAAAAAAATAAATCCGTTTGTTTGAGAAATAATCAAATTTATAAAAAAAATAAAAAAAAATTTAAAAAAAAAAAAAATTTAAACGCGTCTAAACACGCATTCTCAGAGTGCGTGTTTTTTTATAGACACGCACTCTGAGAACGCGTGTTCAACTACTCCACCTCACCGCCCACTTGGCGCACACGTGGCGCCCAGTGGCACTAATAGGGCCAATTCTACAATTATAAAATTTATGAAGTTATTTTTTAAAATAAAAATTTTTAGGGGGCCAATTTCAAAAAAAAAATATAGACTTTTGAAAGTCAGGAAGGAAAGTGAATAATAAATATTTATATAAAAAAATTTTCTGTACTTTAGTTGAATTATATTAACAATATTCTAGCAATATGCTTGAGAAAATTGAACTAATTAATAGGAATTATAAGCATGCATTTTTTTGACCTCCATGCCCCTCCTATAGTTGTCTGTGTTTGGAGTGGGAATATCCAAGGAGATAGTAGGGATGTCAACGGGTCGAATTCGGGGTGAATTTTTAAAAATTCAAACCCGACTATCAAATGCGAATCTAAATCTGAATCGACGGATTTTAAAAATTCATATTCAAATTCGAACCCAGCTAAAAATTCAAAACCCGAGCCCGAATCCAAACTTGAAACAATTATTATTATTTTTTCTCTTTATAATATTTCAAAATATATTATATTAAATTTAAAATTTTAAAATATAAATTTAAATATAATATTAAATATTTATATACATATATATTATATAACGTAAAATTAATTCAGATTCGTGTCGGATTCGGATTCGGATTCGGATTCGGGTCGGATACAATCAAAATCCATATCCAAATCCAAATTCAAAATCGTCGGATTTTTATTTTTTTATATCCATATCCGAATCCATATCCGTTTAACATCAGGTAAATTCATTCCGTTCGAATTTGGATTCAGATAAAATTTCGGATATCCATACCCATTGACATCCCTAGGAGATAGGGTGCATGCATATATAGTTGCATAGGACAAGTAAATTTAAAGGCTAAATTATACTTTCGGTAGCGCGTAACACTTTAGTTCTCAAACTTTAATTCATAATAATGCCTAGCTCGATCGACTGTTTTATATTTTCGTAATTAAATTTTATTATCATAATAAAATTTTATAATTCAATTTAACTGACTAAATACTAAAATATCGATGATATTAAAGTGATATATATATATATATATAATATATATATATATATATATATATATATATAGAGAGAGAGAGAGAGAGAGAGAGAGAGAGATCTAGAGAGAGAGAGAGAGAGAGAGAGAGAGAGTTCGGCTAGAATATTATCGATAGCACCAAACAACTGGTGCTATCAAGTTTTCAGCCGTTGGATGAAAAAATATACGGTTGGAATTATAGTAATCTTCTAAAATTTTTACTATTCAACCAACCACCTAGTAAACCCTAGAGGACCACTATAATCTCAACCGCATATTTTTTTATACAACGACTAAAAACTTGATAGCACCAATGATTGATAACGCAATAATGATTAATATACCGTAGCACTTCTACATCAACGATATATTAATATTTAATGAACTAAATTCTATTGTGAGACTTCATTGTAACAAATTAGAAAATTTGAATAAAAAATTGCCCTTATAATTTTATGACCAAAGTACTTTACCCAAATTTAAATAATAACTTGAAGTTAGCTTGAGTGCCATTATATGAGAATCGAATTAAAATCAGATAGGATGAAATGTGATTATATTATAGCCGATTTTTTTAGCGCACTGGATCATTCTGTCGCTCATCTGCAGCAGGATAAATCTCACCTATCAACTGATCTCAATTGTTGATAGTCAATCATTGGTGATAGCACCAATGATTGATAACGCAATAATTATTAATATACCGTAGCACTTCTACATCAACGATATATTAATATTTAATGAACTAAATTCTATTGTGAGACTTCATTTTAACAAATTAGAAAATTTGAATCAAAAATTGCCCTTATAATTTTATGACCAAAGTACTTTACCCAAATTTAAATAGTAACTTGAAGTTAGTTTGAGTGCGATTATATGAGAATCGAATTAAAATCAGATAGGATGAAATGTGATTATATTATAGCCGATTTTTTTAGCGCACTGGATCATTCTGCCGCTCATCTGCAGCAGGATAAATCTCACCTATCAACTGATCTCGATTGTTGATAGTCAATCATTGGTGATAGCACCAATGATTGATAACGCAATAATGATTAATATACCGTAGCATTTCTACATCAACGATATATTAATATTTAATGAACTAAATTCTATTGTGAGACTTCATTGTAACAAATTAGAAAATTTGAATCAAAAATTGCCCTTATAATTTTATGACCAAAGTACTTTACCCAAATTTAAATAATAACTTGAAGTTAGTTTGAGTGCCATTATATGAGAATCGAATTAAAATCAGATAGGATGAAATGTGATTATATTATAGTCGATTTTTTTAGCGCACTGGATCATTCTGCCGCTCATCTGCAGCAGGATAAATCTCACCTATCAACTGATCTCGATTGTTGATAGTCGATAACTAGGATCCATTTCGCGCTACAAATGTGCACACTGTAACAAATTAAATTGCACTCGAGTCAACAGCTAAAATTCATCTCTCTATATATATACACACTAAGATTCCGTTTGGTTTAGATATAAATTTAAGTGGTATAAATTTTTCTATATCTGGAATAGCTTGTTATTCCGAAATAATCAAGTATAAAAGTTAAATTACGTTTGGTTCAAAAGTTGGTATTATTTGAAATAAAAAAAAATTATGTTTGATTAAAATTATGGAATAGTAGAAAATGATAAAAAAAGATGATAAATTTTTTTATCAAAATATCAACTTTGCCTTTACCTTATATATATAAAAATTAATTTTAATTACTATAAATTAATTAAAATGGGAATTTAATTGTAAATAATAAATTATATCTCACCTAAACAAAATAATTTTTTATATTTCATAATATATTTTAGTAAATAATAATTAGTAAACAAAATAATTTATTATATTTTATAGTATATTTTAGTAAATAATAATTAATAAATAATAATTAGTAAATATAAATAATTATATAACCGCAGATTATATAGCCTCACATTCATAAAGTCTCAAATTGAAAGATAAGCTAAGCTAATGTAATATATATATATATATATATATATATATATATATATATATATATATATATATATATATATATATATATATCATTCATTACTCTAAGTTATAAATCTTATTTCAGAGGATATTGAAATATTTCTTAACGGATTATTTCAGAATAATTCGTTAAGTAAAAATTATTTTAAATTATTTTTTATTTTCGTTTGATAAAAATAATAAAATAAAAAAAAATTATATTTTTTTTATTCTACCATCGATCTAAAATAATTCTGTTTGGAAAATTTTACGCATTAGATTATACAATAGAAAAATCATATTTTCTATGTAGTCATTTCCTGCTGGCCCACAATATTGCCGCAGTGCAGTCAATCAGTACTAGTGACGGAGGCTGTCAGGCAGAGGTGTCAACATGCAGCAGACAGCGATGGGAGAGAGAAAAATTGAAGGGTTTGTTGGAGCAGCGGCACCTATCATTTGCTTCCTACTTTCCAACTGCTCCCTCACTTGCCACAGTACAATTTTTCCCATGCAATTATACCCTTTTTACACCCTCACCATTTACCAAATTTGCATTCCACAACTTTTCAGTAATTAATATGGTTGTATAATATATATATATATATATATATATATATATATATATATATAAGGGCAATGCTAGGTATATATTCTTTTTAGGGTGTACATTCTATATCCCATCCCATTCTGGAATAGGTATATTTTTACTCGTCACATCGAGTGACGAGTAAAATTCACTCCACCTCAGGATGGGGTGGGGTGTAAGATATACACCCCAAAAGGGGTGTATATTTATATATACCCTATATATAATTAGGCTGGAATACTATCGATAGCATCAAATTTACTAGGTTGTTGGTTGAATAGTAAAAATCTTAGGGGAATACTATAATCCCAACCGTATATTTTTTCATCCAACGACTGAAACCTTAATAGCACCAATTACTTGGTGCTATCTATAATATTCTAGCCAGACTATATATATATATATATATATATATATATATATATATATATATATATATATATATATATATATGAATTAGGCTAGAATACTATCGATAGCACCAAGTCATTGGTGCTATCAATTTTTAGCCTTTAGATTAAAAAATGTGTGGTTAAGATGATAGTGGTCCCCTAGGGTTTACTAGGTGGTTGGTTGAATAGTAAAAATCTTAGAAAACCATTATAATCCCAACCACATATTTTTTCATCCAACGACAGAAAACTTGATAGCACCAATTGCTTGATGCTATCGATAGTATTCTAGCCGGACTCATATAATATATATATATATATATATATATATATATATATATATATTACAATCATCTATAAATAAACAAAAAATAACGCTCATAAAATAAATAATTATTAAATATGTAAAATAATAATAATAATTAGAAAAATATACGGGACTAAAGAAAAAAAAAATAGAGATAGTCTTTAGACACTACAATAAAATTATGCTATAGCGACACTTTTAAGTGCTTCTAAAATTTAAAAAAAAAATGTCGCTAATAAAATACCGACACTCTAAGGTGTATAGCTACACATTTTTACAATATGTACAAAAAATATCTTTTATAATCTAATTTTGGATATAGATGTAAAATAGATAGGATACTTATACAAAAGTGTCACAAATATGTGTCTCCATAACCTAATTTTGTTGTAGTAAGAGCAAAAAAAAAAAAAAAAAAAAAAAAAAAAAAAAAAAAATCTTAATGAGTTCTTCATATCGAATCTGATCCGTACAGTAGAAACTTCGCTCTTCTTATTTTTGAGCCCGCCATTTTCACCATGGATATTTATTTTTTATTTTATAAATTATTTTTTTAAAATTTATTGCACAATGAAGCTAGCTGTAAATTCTAAATTTATATCATTTTTTTTGGTATTATATGTGTTTATATTTTACATGTTAATTTCGCATGTTTTTTATATTCATCATGTAAACGAACAGAAGCATCAAAAAATATATTTCTAGATTGTTCTTATGCCGTTGATCTTTTAGGTAACATTAATTTTTCACAAGCTAAAATAAAAACTTCCATTCTAATGTAATAGATCTCTAGATTGAGAGATTCTTTAAGCAAATTTAAGTTAAATAAATAAATTGCGTAGAAAATCATCTTGTATCTTACTGTCAGAAATAAATAAAAAATAAAAAATTATTATCAAATCATCTTAGATTGAATATTTTTATTTTTACTTTTATTTTTTATAATTTATTAGTTGCGCCCTTCGCTTGAACCTGGTATAGTAGGAAAGGAATGTAGAGGCAATAAGAGCATCTACTTTAGAATAGGAACCATGACAATAATGCTAGAATTTTCATATCACTCTGTGCCCTTTTCACCTGTCCCTTAAAAATAAGTTTCAGTAGAAGAGAACAGAAGAAATTGGCATCTAATTACTTGCATCTACTTTTTTTCGGGCGGGGGGGGGGGGGGGGGGGGGGGGGGGGGGGGGGGGGGGGGGGGGGGTGGGGGGGGGGGGGGGGGGGGGGGGGGGGGGGGGGTGGGGGGGGGGGGGGGGGGGGGGTGGGGGGGGGGGGGGGGGGGG
>CM054947.1:15975675-15992585 GCA_029168755.2 Tillandsia fasciculata | reverse complement strand
GATGAGTTGGGGACATCATTGACGCTGGAGACACCGTTTCGGCAGATAAACCCCCTGATTTATTGATTTGAGTTAGACCTTTGGAGGCAAAATCGTGGTTGGTGGTGATGGAGTGATTAATTGAGGGTCCCCCTGTGCTGGGAAGTTTTTTGCAGTTGTTGAACTGTACGCTCCAGGTTTCGAGGGACGAAGCGCGTAGGATGCGTGCGACTGGCAGTGGATTGCGCCAGAATACCCTTTTGTTTATCTGATCCCTCTGCTTGGATTTTGGATTTTAGATGCCTCGATGGAGTAGGCATTGTGTATGGAGCGTACTGTTGCAGTTCCTGTGGATAGGGATCTGCCGCCAGAGGCGAGTTCTGGATAGAGGCGCCTGGCGCTAAGTGTTGGGGGACAGATCGGCTGGCAGAGGCACTTTCGTTTTCCTTTCCTGGATGGTGGACATCCTTGTGGACGGATTATGTAAAGCTTACCCAAAGGAAGGTTACCCTTTGTGATTATTAACCTGCATGTTTGGGGTACAATAGATGTGCTTGAGGGGTGAGCTGAGTAAGGATATTTGAATGAGGAATTGCAGGATTAATTGTGTTTTGTTATATGACGATTGCGATAATGGATTTTCTGAGATGTCAGAGGTCAGGTGGACCCCGGTGGCAGCATCAGCATCGTCATCAGAGTGGCGCAGCGGTAGCGTGGATTGTTGTCTGCGAAGAGGCTTATTCATCCTTGCCTCAGTGTGAGCAAAGGCGGAGAATTGTGCTCCTTTTTGGATAGCCTTGATTTTCAGGCAGATTAAGTGACGACCACCTACATTGAGCGGTTGAGACTGTGCTGCCTGGGTGGAGGGCACCAAGGCAGTGGATCGGGTCGTCGCAGGTGTGATTTCATCACAGCAGTCGGAGTTAGAGCATGTTGCATTCCTGCATGGACTAGAGGTAGATTTGTTACCACATGCACTAGAGGTACAGGTTCCTGTTGGGGTGGTGCATGTGGGGGAGGCTTGTGGATCATGTCCAGTGCAGTTGAGACCTCGAGTGGTATCGGCAGACTTATTGGTAGTTGTACCTGGTCAGTGTTTGACCCAGTGCGTGGGATTGGTTGGCACAGTGCCACATGGTGTATGACTGCGGAGAGAGAAGGTTATGATCTTCTGCAAGCAGACATTAGAGACTTGTTCTTTGAGACAGTCAGAGCACACAGGTTGCAGCGACAATGCGCGAGGTGCCAACGGCGGCACCGGGACGCAAGGATATCCCTGTTATCGTGAGATCCCGGGTGTGATTCCACCGGAGCTGATAATGATGCCGTCGATTAGGGAGATTGAGATTGCGGTTGACGTGGTTCAGGGAACCACGCCAACCCCGATAGCACCTCATTGGATATCACCTGTAGAGCTGACAGAGCTGATGGCGCAGTCGCAGGATCTGATGGATCGAGGGTCTGTTCGACCTAGTGCCACCCCGTTGATGTACGGTGGTGATGCCACACCGTTGATACACGGTGGTGATGTCACGTCGTGGACCACGACAGTGAGGGTCCTTGTGTGGTGTGACCGCAGGCAAGTTTGGATATTATTTAGGACCTTTTGATGGAGTTATACTCCGACAGTTGTCTGCTGATGGATGCAGGTATCTTTTGGGATCATACAGCTGAGTATCCAGCCAGATGGTGTTCTGGACCCGGTAGGGGCATTGTGAGTGCAGTGAGGACAAATGGAATGACTAAGGCCCTGTCGTCTTTAGATCTGAGGAATTGTGTGTTCCTTGCTGCACTTGGAAGAATTATTTGAGATATTCTTCCGGGATATTTTGATTTTACCCCATCTCTGTATGGTTTAGAGCTGGTGGAGTACTTGTAGATGGTGTAACAAGGTCTGTGAGGAAGAAGCTGTATGCCAAGTTGTTGTGGTACAAGTTTTAGCTTCGAGAGCATATCTTCTTGGATCACTTAGTCTAGCCATAAGAGGCGGTGGTGGAATCCGGCCAAAATGGATGCTATGCGAGAATGGCTGAGACCGGCAGTTATTTGTTGAGGTGAGGAGCTTGTGAGCCGGATAGTGCCAGCAGAGCTTGACGAATTGGTGATGAGATTGATACCAGCCCTGATTTCAGCATCGCCAGTGTTGGGAGATGGATTTGTGATACTGTGATGCCTCCCATAGTAGCTATGAAGCTACAGTTGGATTTGTGGCAAGCATCCAATATCACCCTGATAGGGCCACTGTGGTGGCGGATACCTGGAGCAGGAAAGCTGTCAGAGGTCGAGCTTGTTGATGCCACAGCTGGCGCTGTGTGGACTGTCGAGGCAGACGTGGCGTATGATGGTGTCACTGAGGGCTCTTTCCCTTTCGGAGTGCCTAGCACGTCACTGGTTTGGGAGTTGAGGGCACAACTCCCGGAATTTGATGAAGTGATCGTCTGGAGCAGTTACCCTTTTTCGAGCCTGGAGGATTGGATTTACCAGCTGCAAGGGTACGGGATCTTCTCGAAGATTGATTTGCGATCTGGTTCTTCCAACTGCTTATTGTTGTGTGCTGATGCCCGAGAGTTGGGGAGGTGTTGCTACACCCTGATGGTTTTTGGATTAGAGATCAGAGTTTACGTGATCAGTTGGAGGACCTATATCGGATGCCCCGGGAGTACAGAGGTACTTGGATCGAGCTTGTTGCGCCGATGGACTTGTGGTTGGATCATCTGAGGCCCTGGGAAGAGCGGAGGCTTGTACCGATGCAGATTACTTGGTAGCTCGAGCGGTTAGCCCAGCTGTACTTGGTTGAGTTGGTACGGTTTTTCTGGAGTGCCCGCCTTTATGTTGTTCTAGATGGAGACCCGAGGACCGCATCGCGCCTTTGGAGGAGGTACTTGTCAGCCTTGGGAGCTTGAGTGGTGGATGATTGGATGTTTACCCCCCTTTATTTGGTTGAGATTCCGTGTTGAGGAATGACTTTAGTTTCGAGGACGAAACTTTCTTTTAGTGGGGGAGGATGTGATGACCCGGATCTCCGCAGAGCTGCTACAGTGCGTTGGGGTGGCTGTTGGAGGCCTACATGGTGTGTTGGAGGTGTTTGGGGCATAATTGGGCACAAGAGTTGGACTTCGGGCCCAAATGGATCATGTGAGTGATCGGAGGACCCCGTGGAGGGTTTAGAAGTGGTTTCGCGCGAATCGGATATTAAATTGGGCTCCGCACGAAGTTTGGCTAAGAATACACTTCCGGGAGCCTTCGGCAATTTTTAGAGTTGGAATTTGGCGAAACGGACGTCAAATTCGGATTCAGCGCGCGAAAACGGTCAAAATGGACTACCCACTTGATGTTTTTGAGCTCGGGTTACTGTTCACCGCCGGAACAGTGATTCCGGCGATCGCCGGCGGCGCGGCGGCGGCGGGCAGCGGCGGAGAGCGGCGGCGGGGCCTCGGGCAGGCGGTAGCGCGGCGGCGGGCAGCGCGCAGCGCGCGGGCAGGGGCGCGGGCAGGCGCGCGGTCCACGCGCCGGCGTGCACCAGAGCGGGGTGCCACGTGGCAGGTTCCCATTGCATGGTTCACAGGTCGCGGTCCACGGAGCATGCGGGGTGTACGGTGGACCGGAGGTGGACACGTGGCATCTTTCTATTGGTTCGGTTCATGTAGTCGGGTGCACCGGGTGCAGTGAGTGAAAGGGTTGACACGTGGCGCGCGGGGATTGGGCGCGCCACTGTGCGCGGCAGGCGCGGCGGTGCGCGGTGTACGGTGCACCGGAGAGGGACACGTGGCAGATGTTTAGTGGTTCGGTGTTTGGGATTCTGTGCACCGGGTTCAGCAGGTATTTGGACTGGACACGTGGCGCGCGAGGATTGGGCGCGTCACTGTGCGCGTACGGGCGGCAGGCGGCAGGCCGGCGTGCAGGCGGCAGGCGGCGTGGCAGCGGGCCGGCGGGCGTGGCGGCCACGGCGCCGACGTGGCGCACGCGTGCGCCACGTGGCGGCCGCCTATTGGCCAGCGCCAATGGCTCCGTTGACCAGAGGAGCGCCACGCGGCGCGAGGAGGTTGGACGGATTCGCTGTTTCGTGTTTGGAGACACGTGTCGCGCATTGGGCGGGTCGGACGCCCAGCGGTCCGGCCAGGATCCGCTGTGCGGGTGCGGATCGTGGGCCGGGCCGTGGGCCGGCTACTGTGTGGGCCACGTGGCGGGCCGTGGTGGTTTCGGGCCTGCACAGTAACGGGCCGGGCCCGTTACTGTAGCAGCCCGAAATTTTCGGGCGCCCGAAACCCGGGACCCATTGGTCATTTTCGGATTTGTTTTTTTGGGCCTATAAATACCCCCTCCTCTCCCTCTTTCTCACCTTTTTCCGAGCTTTAGAGAGGGAATGAGAGGGAGAGATCTTTATGAAAGTTGTTCCCCTTGGTGCCCTTGATCTCCTGGTGGATTCTCAGAATGTCTGGAAGCTCGGCAACGGCGATAACATTTTTACAGTTCGCCTCGGTTTTCCCCCATTTCGGCCCATTACCGTCGCAGATTATTCAAAAATTCACTGTGAGCAAACCAGGAGGAGTTTTTGGACGATTTCTTCGACAGCGTGTTCCTAAGAGGTAAGGCTTCGATTTTCGTGTTGATCGCTTCGCTCCGTTTCGCACTTTTGGCACGTTTCCCGAGGCATCTTTGACCCCCATTTTTCTGTGGTGGATTTTGGACAGCACCAACTTGCCGATTTTATATCTCAGCCTAGGAACATCGGATCGAGGCGATTCAAGAGTCGATTTTGATCTACTCGTCGCGAGGAACACAGTGGTGATTTTTCTGGGATTTTAGAAATTGTCTCGAAGGTGAAAATTACTGTTTTCTCAGTGTACAGTGTGCAGTTTTTCTTCACAGTTTGATGTTTGGATTACCACCTTGCCGAATTTATAACTTGACTTACCGAACTCGGATTTGGGCGTGCAAGGTACCGTTTCGAAGCTATCGATGCGAGGATCGCTGTGATATTTTTATGGCATTTTTCTGGGCACTTTCTGCAGGTGATAATTTAACAGTTTCGGGACTGTTGTTGTATGGATTAATTAAAGCGATATTTGGGAGCCTAAGTGTGTTTAGTGGATTTTGTGTTGTGCCAGGAGTGTTTCGGGTGTACTGTTCTTGTTGGAGCGCAGGATTGGAGTTTTTGGTATTTTCAGCTGTACGGACCCGGACAGTTAGCGCTTCAGGTGGGTGGTTGTTGCATGCCTCTACACCTGGCTTACTTACTAAGTTTATTAGAAAACCCCACTTTTGAGCATGTTGGTTGAATATTATGCATGATTGCCTGATATAAATGTGAGCCTATCATCTGAGATTAATTCTGTGAATATAGCATGTTGGGGGCATTATGGGAATAATTTCTGTTGGAACATGATCATTGGAATGATTTAATAAGTGATGATTAACATGCCACATTAGCACCTAGATTTGTATGAAAGTGGATTAAATGGGTTAATTGTGGGGACATAGTGACATATCTAGGTGCGGGTGCCACTTTGAGATTCATTATGGATCAGGGATTATACATGTGTAGTTGACTGATGATTTTAGCCTGATGGTTATATTTGTGGGGATATATATTAATTGTTACACATGTAGAGCTATTATGTGACTTTCTCTCTCTTTTACATTGCATGAGGACTTTTGCATGCTTGTTTGGACATCTAGATAGGCCACTATTTTATTGCTACACTATCATATTGGGATTTGACTTAGGAGAAACCATGATTGCTTTCTTTCTCCTTTTTATTTTGACTTTTGAGTCATGTTGCTCGGGTTCGAGCAGAGGTTTGGGATAGTGTAGCTGGGACCAGAGATAGGGTGTACCTGATGTTGGATTATGGGTTATTGCGGCAACCGCGGACAGTAGGCGGTTGACCAGATCTTGATTATTTCACCCAATTGTGGGTTGGGGGTTATTGCGGTGACCGCGGACTTTGGGCGGTTGACCGGATGTTTACTATTGCATCAGATTGGGTATTAGATTTCTCTAGTGGATGGTATTTCCCACTTTTGAGTATTATTGTATCAGATCGGGGTTTCATTAGTGGACGGAGTTTCCCACTTTGATCATTGTCATGATCCAGTCCTGCTATTGTGAGATATTGGTTACAGAGATGCTTGATACAGTGATACTTTACTCGTGTGGGTCGCTCCCCTCGAGTGCCACTCCGGAGTAGGCTTTAGACCGTGTTGGGTTCCGGTCAGACCGTGTTGGTGAGTTCTTGAGCTCGACAGCAGAGCAGGCAGTACCAGTTTTTACTGGTGACACTAGATTGGGTCTATTTAGCCAGATGTTGTTTCCTGGTGCATTCATACCGTCATTTCCTTCGGTATTGCATTTAGAGGCATACTTGTGGTGGTTTCCCTTTTATTCAGTAGTTCTGCTACAGCTTTACCCCCTTGCCTTTTTCTTGCCTCTAGTAGACTTAGTGGGTACGCCGGAGCTTGAGGCTTTACCCACAGGGGGAGGCTACTGGTTTACTAGTGGTTCTCACCCCCACTGTTGTTTCCTCTTCTTTTCCCCCCCCTGTTTTGCAGAGTCCTCATTGGAGTTGCTGATCTTCGGTCGTTGTTCGGGGCGAGGGAGTCACGAGCTAGATCGTTACCACCCGAGGAGTGTAGCTGTATCCCCTGGTTGGAGATTCCTCGTAGCTGTTGGCTGGTTTTACTGTTTTATCTGGAGGAGAGAGATCTTTTGTATTTGGAGAGACTGATGTACTATAGTTTTAGTTTATCTCCTTTTATAGTTGAGAGATGCTGTACTGAGGACATTGTATGATGATTATCTGTATTTGAGGAATGGATATTGTACTTCATTTCATATTGTACAGTGATTGGATTTTATTTTACAGCATTTTATTTCAGCTCTGATATTTGTGTAGCTATAGTACTATCTTTTGCAGGTTAGACGCTTCGCCTATGCGGGTTTTGGCATAGGTGGCGGATCTGTTGGCGAGCCCGGGTCGCAGTTTCGACCCCGGGGCGTGACATAAATAATTATATAACCGCAGATTATATAGCCTCACATTCATAAAGTCTCAAATTGAAAGATAAGCTAAGCTAATGTAATATATATATATATATATATATATATATATATATATATATATATATATATATATATATATATATATATATCATTCATTACTCTAAGTTATATATATATCATTCATTACTCTAAGTTATAAATCTTATTTCAGAGGATATTGAAATATTTCTTAACGGATTATTTCAGAATAATTCGTTAAGTAAAAATTATTTTAAATTATTTTTTATTTTCGTTTGATAAAAATAATAAAATAAAAAAAAATTATATTTTTTTTATTCTACCATCGATCTAAAATAATTTTGTTTGGAAAATTTTACGCATTAGATTATACAATAGAAAATTCATATTTTGTATATAGTCATTTCCTGCTGGCCCACAATATTGCCGCAGTGCAGTCAATCAGTACTAGTGACGGAGGCTGTCAGGCAGAGGTGTCAACATGAAGCAGACAGCGATGGGAGATAGAAAAATTGAAGGGTTTGTTGGAGCAGCGGCACCTATCATTTGCTTCCTACTTTCCAACTGCTCCCTCACTTGCCACAGTACAATTTTTCCCATGCAATTATACCCTTTTTACACCCTCACCATTTACCAAATTTGCATTCCACAACTTTTCAGTAATTAATATGGTTGTATAATATATATATATATATATATATATATATATATATATATATATATATAAGGGCAATGCTAGGTATATATTCTTTTAGGGTGTACATTCTATATCCCATCCCATTCTGGAATAGGTATATTTTCACTCGTCACATCGAGTGACGAGTAAAATTCACTCCACCTCAGGATGGGGTGGGGTGTAAGATATACACCCCAAAAGGGGTGTATATTTATATATACCCTATATATAATTAGGCTGGAATACTATCGATAGCATCAAGTCATTGGTGCTATCAAGTTTTTAGCTGTTGGATTAAAGAATATGTAGTTAAGATGATAGTGGTTCCCTAAAATTTACTAGGTTGTTGGTTGAATAGTAAAAATCTTAGGGGAATACTATAATCCCAACCGTATATTTTTTCATCCAACGGCTGAAACCTTAATAGCACCAATTACTTGGTGCTATCTATAATATTCTAGCCGGACTATATATATATATATATATATATATGTATATATATATATATATATACATATATATATATATATATACATATATATATATATATATATATATATATGAATTAGGCTAGAATACTATCGATAGCACCAAGTCATTGGTGCTATCAAATTTTAGCCTTTAGATTAAAAAATGTGTGGTTAAGATGATAGTGGTCCCCTAGGGTTTACTAGGTGGTTGGTTGAATAGTAAAAATCTTAGAAAACCATTATAATCCCAACCACATATTTTTTCATCCAACGACAGAAAACTTGATAGCACCAATTGCTTGATGCTATCGATAGTATTCTAGCCGGACTCATATATATATACACCAATTGCTTGATGCTATCGATAGTATTCTAGCCGGACTCATATATATATATATATATATATATATATATATATATATATATATATATATATATATATATATATATATATATTACAATCAGTCTATAAATAAAACAAAAAATAACGCTCATAAAATAAATAAATTATTAAATATGTAAAATAATAATAATAATTAGAAAAATATACGGGACTAAAGAAAAAAAAAATAGAGATAGTCTTTAGACACTACAATAAAATTATGCTATAGCGACACTTTTAAGTGCTTCTAAAATTTAAAAAAAAATGTCGCTAATAAAAATACCGACACTCTAAGGTGTATAGCTACACATTTTTACAATATGTACAAAAAATATATTTTTATAATCTAATTTTGGATATAGATGTAAAATAGATAGGATACTTATACAAAAGTGTCACAAATATGTGTCTCCATAACCTAATTTTGTTGTAGTAAGAGCAAAAAAAAAAAAAAAAAAAAAAAAAAAAAAAAAAAAAAATCTTAATGAGTTCTTCAATATCGAATCTGATCCGTACAGTAGAAACTTCGCTCTTCTTATTTTTGAGCCCGCCATTTTCACCATGGATATTTATTTTTTATTTTATAAATTATTTTTTTAAAATTTATTGCACAATGAAGCTAGCTGTAAATTCTAAATTTATATCATTTTTTTTGGTATTATATGTGTTTATATTTTACATGTTAATTTCGCATGTTTTTTATATTCATCATGTAAACGAACAGAAGCATCAAAAAATATATTTCTAGATTGTTCTTATGCCGTTGATCTTTTAGGTAACATTAATTTTTCACAAGCTAAAATAAAAACTTCCATTCTAATGTAATAGATCTCTAGATTGAGAGATTCTTTAAGCAAATTTAAGTTAAATAAATAAATTGCGTAGAAAATCATCTTGTATCTTACTGTCAGAAATAAATAAAAAATAAAAAATTATTATCGAATCATCTTAGATTGAACTTCTTTATTTTTATTTTTATTTTTTTTTTTATAATTTATTAGTTGCGCCCTTCGCTTGAACCACAGGTATAGTGGGAAAGAAATGTAGAGGCAATAAGAGCATCTACTTTGGAATAGGAACCATGACAATAATGCTAGAATTTTCATATCACTCTGTTGCCCTTTTCACCTGTCCCTTAAAAATAAGTTTCAGTAGAAGAAAATAGAAGAAATTGGCATCTAATTACTTGCATCTACTTTTGTGGTGGGGGGGGGGGGGGGGGGGGGGGGGGGGGGGGGGGGGTAAACCCTAATTAGTAACATTTGGAAAAGGGCTGGAAAATTTTATGACACAACTAGAGAATAGAAGAAATTGGCATCTATTACTTGCATCTACCTTTTTCTTTTATTTTCTTTTTTTTCCTGTAAACACTAATTAGTAACACTTGGAAAGGTGTGTGAAGTTTTACAAAACAAAAATCCTAATTAGTAATACAAAATAATTATTATTTTTTAAAAATTTAAACTATTAGATAACAGAAGATAACAGAATATATATATATATATATATAATATATATATATATATATATATATAATATATATATATATATATATATATATATATTCTGTTATCTTCTGTTATCTAATAGTTTAAATTTTTAAAAAATAATAATTATTTTGTATTACTAATTAGGATATATATATATATATATATATATATATATATATATATATATATATATATATATATATATATATATATATATATATAATTAGGTTAGAATGCTATCGATCGATAGCACCAAGCTATTTGTGCTATCAAGTGTTTAGCCGTTTGTATACGGTTGGAATTATAGTGGTCTCCTAAGGTTTACTAAATAGTTGGTTGAATAGTAAAAATTTTAGGGGACCACTATAATCCCAACCGCATATCTTTTCATCCAACAGCTGAAAACTTGATAGCACTAATTGTTTGGTACTATCGATAGTATTCTAGTCGGACTATATATATATATATATATATATATATATATATATATATATATATATATATATATAGAGAGAGAGAGAGAGAGAGAGAGAGAGAGAGAGAGAGAGAGAGAGTTGAGCTGAAATGCTATGATTAGTAGCAAACGGGCTTCGTTGTTACCTATTTATTTTCGATAATGGAGCTTCCAAATTGACAATCGACATCGTTGAAAATAATCTAGATCACTGGAAGTATCTAAAAATTAAATTTTAAATCTTTTTGATATCGTTGATCTAATGATTAAAGGATTATAAAATTTATAATTTTAATAGTATATATGAGTCTTTTGCTAGTTTAACGGTGTAAAGTATTTTAAATTAATTAAATTTTGATTAAAAAAAATTTAAAATAAGATCTAAACTATTAATTTTGATTACAAGACTGCTATTATCACTTTTTAAAGAATATTTATTTTCAACCGTTAATTTTTATGTCCACTTAATGGATAAAAAAAAATATCGAAAAAACATATATAAAATTTAATTTTCAAATAGTTTTAATGGTTTAGATCATATATAACAGTGTCAATTATCATTTTGAAAGCTCCATCATCTAAAATAAATAGGTGGCAACGGAACCTGTTTGCGATCGATAGCATTCCAGCCTAGCTATATATATATATATAGGAGAGAGAGAGAGAGAGAGAGAGAGAGAGAGAGAGAGAGAAAGAGAGAGAGAGAGAGAGAGAGTAGAGCTTATATGCTTTCAAAAACACAAGCCCAACTATAATTGTAATTTTTTTACCATTAGATTTGCATTAAGATTCGTGCTATTGCACTCTCTTTTTCTCTTTTTAGTTGACTTTATAATCGCACGAATCTCAATGCAAATTTAATAGTAAAAAAATTACAAACATAATTAGACTTGTACTTTTAAAAATATATCCCTACTCTATATATATATTATATATATATATATATATATATATATATATATATATATATATATATATATATAAACCCTAATTAGTAACACTTGGAAAAGAGGGCTGTGAAAAGCTGTAAGAGAATTAATAGACTCAACACTCCCCCTTTACTTTTTTATTTTTAAAAAATTCAAGACGTCAGTTTAATCAAATAGAAAAAAAATTATACAAACAGCCGTTATTCTTTAAAAACTTAAATTATTAGATAACGGTATTTATATATTTTTTATTCAATTAGAAAAAAAAGAAAAAAAATAAGATAAGAATTTAATCATGCATCCATGGTGGTAAGTCTAAGTTTGTGGATTGTGTTTGTGTTTAACAAGTAAATTAGTCCGATTAATGTAAAAGTAATGCCTAAATTATTCCTCATTATTTCACAATGTATAGTTCTTAAGTTCGAATCTGGTAGATCGTATTAAAAACAGTAATTTTCAGTTTATATTGATTTTAGATAGAATTGAGCTTCTATATATATATGCTTTTTCGATCGTCAAAATAATAATAATTTTTTAGAAATTATAAGTAATTGGTAGAATACTATAATTTAAAAAATAAAATTTGTTAGAAAAATAAATTTGAAATTAATGCTTTTAAAATTATTAAAAGCGAACTCATTTAAATATCAGATGCTATCAATGCTTTTATACCATGATCAAAACTCAATCCATCTAAAAGGAACAACTGATAAAACAGAGAAGGAGGAGGAGGAGGAGGAGGAGGAATAAGCATAATTACCATACACAAATCCTCACTAACAACATAACCCTCCAAAAAAAAAAATAATAATAATAAAAAAATAAAATAAAAACATAAATTCAAAATTCACACACTCCCACTCTTTCCCCCACAAATGAGTGGATCAGTATCCAATGCCACCCTCTTCTCATCCCCATCCCCACCCCCCACACACACTATCTCCTCCAACTTATAATCACGGCCGTTAATATTTATAGCTGCAATATTTTCTACATCTTTGGTACTTACACAACAATACGAAGAATTATTATTATGATCAGAAAGATCAGAAGAAGAAGATGATGATGATGATACTGATGAATTTTTGGTCAGCTGTCTGGCCCTCTCCACCTCGCCGGCCCAGTCGGTCCGCCAGACTGCCGCCACCATCAAAACGGCACAGGTCGCCTGCGCCGCCAGCAGGCCGAACCATAGCCCGACGAACTCCATCCCCGCCGCAAATCCCATAATCAGCCCCACCGGCAACCCAACCTATATATCGAATATAAAATATTATTTTTTATTACAGAGAATTCTGAGTTCGAATTCTATTCATCTTTCTAGATAAATATAAAATATTAAAACTTTTGTTCAATTTAATTAATAACTCTATCAAGGGATTAAAGGTTAATTACTTTAAATTTGATAAAATTATCCAAATCTAAAAAGAGGGGGATCAATTATAATTTTTACCATTAAAAATATTAATTTAATAATAATAATTCAGCGTGGTATCAGTGCGAGCTTATTTACCAAATAGAACGAGCCCAAATTTATGTTGGCTCCTGCGGCGGGCCGCGCACTACCGCGCAGCACGCCGCAGCCGGCGGTCTGCGGGCAGTTGCCGAGCTCGCAGAGCCCCATCACCGGCAGCGCGGCGGACGTGAGCCGCAGAATCGTCCGGTCCCTGGTGAACATCGTCCCCCACCGGTCCCTCACCCCGGCGGCGAACCCTGCGGCCGCGATGCCGACCACGGCGCCGCACGCCAGTCCGACCGCCGCCGCCCGCCGCGCTGTCGACGCTCGCCCGGCCCCGAGCAGGTTCCCGATGCGCGTCGACACGCCGAGGCTGAGCGCCGAGGGGAACACGTAGACGAGCGACGTGGTCTGCATGAGGATCCCCATGCTCGCGACAGTGTAATTCGGATTCGGCAGCAATCCGCAGAAGAGTATCATGAGCTCGTACCACCACCACTCGAGGCAGACGGACACGCAGGTGGGGACGGCGAGCCGGAGCAGCGCCGACCACCCTCGGAGGCACTCCGCGGTCGGGGCCACCCAGGTGTCGCGGTGGGCGCCGGAGATGATAATGTAAGCTACGAGGAATAAGAAAAGGTTGAGATTCGTCAATGTCATGGCGAGTGCGACGCCGGGGACGCCCATGCGGAGGCGGCAGACGAGGAGGTAGTTCAAAGGTGCGTGGAGTGCGATGGCGAGCGCCGACGCTGCGGTGATCGGTAGAGTGATGTTCTGGGATCGGAGGTATATGCGGATCGGGTGGAGGATGCTGAGGAGGAGGAGGTCGGGGAGTGCTACGAGTAAGAAGGAGGCGGCGGAGGCGGCGAGGATCGGGTCCTGGCCGGAGAGGAGGAGGAGGCGGCCTGCGTTGAGCCAAAGGAGGGAGATGGGGAGGGAGGCGGCGAGGAGGAGGAGGACGCAGCGGTGGAGGGTCAGGCCGAGGAGGCGCGGCTGTCGGGCTCCGAACGCCTGCCCGCAGATCGGCTCCATCCCCATCGCCAGCCCCGACAGCACCGAATAACCCGTGATGTTCGCGAACCCGATCGACAGCGACCCCCCCGCCAGCTCCACCTCCCCCAGCCGCCCCAGAAACAACATCGATATCATCGATCGCGAGTACAGCACCAGCCCCGTCGCCACAGTTGGTAAGGAAATTTTCCCTATCGCTATCAACTCCTCCACCACCTTAGTTGTTTTTAAACAACAAGTGAGTATATATATACACCAATGCACACATTGAGCTAATTAGCACCAGCTAAATTGTTTGTAAGCATCCAAACAATACGTTCTAATTGAGCTTTTGTAGCCCAGCCACGAAGTTAAGTCGAATAAGCTATAGAGCAGCAAAAGCACTTTTGTAGAAACTTACGTGGAAGTAGCTAGGGCATGCAATCGAACTAGTTCTAGGAGGGAATCTACCAGTTACGCATGTGCATGGGACATAATCATAATGCATGTTACACATGAGGTGGATATTATGCATGATGACATATATATATATATATAACATTTACCTCAGAGAGAGAAGGCCAACGGTTGAGATCATCATGGAGAGCATTGTGGGGAGAAGGATCCTCCTCCTCCATTAATGGTTTGCTAGGGTTTAAGAGATGGGATTTTTGGGTGGAAGAGAAAGGAGGGGAGGGAGAAGTGTTACACATTGAGGTGAGATGTGTGATCACCTTTTCCTTTTTTGGTTTTTAGCTTTTGGTGAGTTTTTTTTTTTTTTTTTTTTTTTTTTTTGGACTTGGTTTGGATGTGTGTGTATATATATATATAATATAGTTTCTTCCTTTTGGGAGGCTAGGGATGTTGGGAGTCTAATTATGATGATGGTGGGCTTGTGCTTCTGCTGCCAGCACTGGAACTGCTTATATAGGGCCAGGCAGTACACCCCTTCAAATGCCACTATACACGTGTCGATTTGGAATTCGGGCGTGATGTGATGGTTGGGTATATTGAAAGGGAAAGAGAAATGCTGCAGGTCCCGCCACCAAATATAGTTGCTGAGATTACAAATGCGCTGATCAATTTGTGTAGCGTTCTGATCTGTATGAACGAACAAATTAAAGCCGCCGACTGTTGTTGTTTCGATACTTATATACTTCGTGTTGTATTTTGTTTAACTGAATATATATATATATATGTATATATATATATATATATATATATATATATATATATAATATATATATTGTTTCTCTCGACATCGTATGTATTAACGCATTAATCCATTGAGTTCCCACTCAAGAAGTTTCTATAGCTAGATTGTTGATACGTACGATGGTCATCAAATTTGACTCTTTGAATTATATATATATATATATATTACAGTACTTTTATCAAAAAGCACGATAAGTCGGCCTCATCGTGGTCCAATACCAACTCAAGTCGCCGTAAATATCTACATTTGATAGATATTTCAATATCTAGAATTCAATGTGCTGCACGACTGATCACGATCGTTCGTAAAAGATTAAGAGATATGCGGCTAGCTGTCATGCATGTCGTGCAAAAAATGATTAACAGAAGTGATTTGATTTGGTGGACAAAATAATAATAATAATAATAATAATAATAATTGTATGAAAAAGAAAAAAAACATCAAATGTTGTTGTTTAATTATTCACAATTATGTGTTGTTGTATATTTTTCCCTGGTACAGTCTGTCAATGATGCAATGGACCAGATCCTACCAATTCCTAACTTCTTAGCTAGCCTGCAGGAGGGTTAAATGCATGGGGCAATTAGTTAATGCTTGTCCCATCAAATTGCTTAAGTTTCAGAAGCTTACCCCATATCAAAAAAAATCTTGAATAAAAGAGTCAATGTCCTCATTGTTAGCTATTTATTTATGGATTAAAAATAAGTCTAATTTCTGTTCGTGACAATAGACTCAGAAGACTAATAAGTTGAGTTGGGTGAGCCTAATAAGTTGAGTGGGGCTGCGGTCCACAATAGACCTAACGGCAAGAGGCCCAACAATAGACCCAACGTCCAGGTGGGTTAAGTCCGGTCGAGACCCGTGGGCGCTGTGTCTATACGCTTTAAGTGAATTGGTTGCGTATTTCTAACAGCTCGAGCTTTTGGAATTAATGGCTAGCGCCAACGATCCTACACTCATAAGGGAAAAAAAATAAATAAATAAAAATAATAGTGAGGAGATCTCAAGGACATTTTGTTGAGATCAATTTTATTTTTTTGTCTAAAGAATAAAATTTTAGTAAATTTTTTTTTTTAATGTTGTTATTGATTCATTATCGAGCATCGATTTTATTTTTATCTAAAAAAAAATCATATTTTTTATATTAAAATCTAAAAACTATATTTAATAATTTTAAAAGAAAATTTTATTATTTTAAAATAGGCAAAATCTTTCTGTAATATCTCGTTTTTTTATTTTGCTCCTCTGTCTTTTAAAACACTACATTTTGCCCCCTCGTAATTACTGAAATATATATTTACCCCCTACCGTCACCATTCCGTGAGTGAACCGTCAATTTTTTAAAAAATATTATTGAATATGTCTAAAATATCTTTTAAAAATGACAGGAAATAAGCTAAAACCCACTCTCTCCAATATAAGGTAAGGGCATTTTCGTCAATTTACCTTCTTCATTAACGTCGTTGTCTCTAAAGACAATTCGATAATTACGAGGGAACAAAATGTAGACTTTTTAAAAAACAGAAGGGTAAAATAATAAAACCGAATATTACGGAATTTTTTTTTGTAATTTAGCCTTTAAAATATAGACAAAATTAGCACATAGCACCGCAACGGTAGTTCCTCAATAAGGTTAAATTGCGAAGCTTTTTCATTTTTTAAATAATTATTTATTAAAAAACATTCAATGAATTTTGGATAAGAACAAAATAAATATGTGACTGTGGTAGATCGAGAGCTCTCCAATAAGACGTCGTTCGTTCGGAAACTACCCACATTAATCATGTGGTCTATGCACACTTCTTTTTATATATGGCCCCCTCCATGAGTGGAGATTGAATTTTCTC
>CM054947.1:15925675-15970675 GCA_029168755.2 Tillandsia fasciculata | reverse complement strand
AGGAACACAAAAATTCCTTTTTTAAGTTGCTAACATTCTAATAGTTTCTTTCTTTCTATCCTTCTCTTGTCCCCCTATCTTTTGTTAGTGGGGGTTTTGCTATCAAATTGTGGTGGGCATCCTTATCTCATGCTGCTGCATTTGTTCCCTCTACAACTTGCCACATGCATGCTCTTCCTAGTTTTCACATACGTACACATGCAGATGCTCACGCAAGTGCATGCACTATTGGAATATATGTAAAAAGATGTTGATAAGTGTTTTCTTTTCCTGCGGGATATCACAATATATACTTTTCGTAATAGCATCAGAGGTTTTGTTTCATATATATACTACTTAATTAAAAATAAGTCTAGTTAATCCATCTCTCATATTATATATGGAAAACTCTAAGTGTACACCCGTAAGGGGTGTACATCTCACACCCCCACCCATCTAAGGGTGGGGGTATGATGAGGGGTCATTTGATGTGATTCGTAAAAAACATCGCCACCATTAAAGAGGTGAAGATGTAAGATGTACACCCCTTCGGGGTGTACATATAGCAATCCTCATTATATATATATACAATCCCTCTCTTTCTGTCTCTCTCTCTAATCATTTTGTCCAGTAATTTGCACGGCAGATGTACATCTATTTTGTCTATCGATCCAGTCTCTCTCTCTCTCTTTGTCTTTTTCTGTAGTCATTATGTCCAGTCATTTTATTTTTTGATTAGGGTTCGCACTGCTGATGTACATCTATTTTGTTTTACGTGGTATACAGCTGTCTATTGAAGATGACTTCTTTATATTCGTGGAGTTTCAATGACACGCTTCTTTAATTACTGTCACTTGATGTTGCTTGCGTGTGCACATACAAATGTGAGAGCCCGCACAAACACAACATCGAAAACAAAGTAGAAGCACAAGAAGAGAGAGAGAGAGAGAAGAGAGAGAGAGAGAGAGAGAGAGAGAGAGAAAGTTTGGAATCTATTCAACAAAGCAATTGTAGATAATAATGTGCTGCAAAAGTGAAAGAAGGGGGCAGCTACTAATTGAAGAAACAATATACTCCTATTATTGTTTGTGTCTACCTCTCAGATGACAAAATTTACCAAAGCAGTACTCCCTACCTCCTTGTCCCAACCTTTTCCCTCTCCCTTAAGGCCATCACCCATGCACCAACTGCTTACGAGGAAAGCAATCTCATATCACTATAATAAAACTATGATATAGCGACACTTTTAAGTATTACTAAAAACTAAAAAAAAATTACTGTTATAAAAAATACCGACAATTATTATTAGTGTCACTATATGTGCCGTCGCTATGGTATATAGCGACACATTATTATAATGTGTTCCAAAAATATATCTATATAACCTAACTTTAGATATAGATGGACTATAAATGGAACACTTGCAAAAAAGTGTCACAAACATATGTCCCTATAATCTAATTTTATTGTAGTGTACACCCCAAATGATATGTATATATGATTTACACTCCGCCCATCCAAAAATATAAACTCTTCATCCCACTTCAAAATGGAAATCTTAATTTGGTGAAAATGTAATGGAGACCCATCTACTATAGATCATTTTGAAATAGTCTCACTACAACAAAACTATACTATAGCGATACTTTTAAGTATTTCTAAAATATGAAAAAAGTGCCGCTAGCAAAAATACTGACACTTGTAATTAATGTCGCTATATGTGCAGTCGCTAAGATGTATAGCGACACATTATTATAATGTGTCCCAAAAATGTGTTCCTATAACCTAATTTTGAATATAGATGAAATATAGATAAGACACTTATATAAAAATGTCACAAAAATATGTCCGTATAACTTATTTTTATTGTAATGTCTCCTTAACTTTACTTTCTCTCACCGATAATTCTTAACTTTTGATTATTTAAAATTGAGTGATTTTAGTCATATTTGATGCGTGGTTTTAATCATTTTCTAACTAAGGAAACTAAAACAATTAGTTGTTAACTATTAATAAGATATATTTTTTATAAGTTCTTAAATAAATTTAAATACATAAGAATAAATAAAAAATAATACCAAATTAATAATAAATTAATTCAAATGTATAATCAATCTATATGTTTAAACTCAACCGTTCAAAAATAAATCAAGACATTAAGTATTCACTAAATATACTGCATGATTACACTTTAGTAAACAAATATATAAGGTGAGGTGTATAAGAAGCTGTATTAAATTATTATGGCAATAGGATTAAAAGTAGTTCACATCAACATTACAATAAAATTATGCTATAACGATATTTTTAAGTATTTCTAAAATTTAAAAAATTATTGTTGAAAAAAATACCGACACTTGTTATTAATGTCGTTAGGGAGTATAGCGACACATTACTGTAATGTGTCCCAAAAATATGTCTCTATAACCTAATTTTGAATAAAGATGGAATATAAATGGGACACTTGCAAAAAAATATCACAAAAATATGTCGCTATAACCTAATTTTGTTGTATGCAAAATTAATAATATAAGTTAATACAAATATATAGCCAATCTAAACTTCTTTATAAGGGAAAAAAAAAAGTGAAGACATAAGATATTATTTAAAGAAAATTCTTAGCAGAATCTAACACTACAACAAAATTGGATTATAGCGACATATTTTTATGATTTTTTTTTACAAGTGTTTCATTTATATTCTATCTTTTTTAAAAATTAGATTATAGAGACATATTTTTTGAACACATTACAGTAATGTGTCGTTATACATCCTAGCGACTGCACATATAACGACACTGATAAAAAATATCGGTATTTTTTTCAACAGTATTTTTTTTAAATTTAAAAAAAATTTAAAAATATCTCTATAATATAATTTTATAATAGTGTAAATTTTTTAGACCGTTGCTTCTCCCTATTTTTCGATCTCCTTTTTCTATATTTAAAAAAGAAAGGTTGAGTTTAACCCGAAAATTTTCTAATTATAACCCATGTTTCGAAAAATCCTAATAAACAGAAAAAATCTATTAAAATATATCCAAAGCAAAAGATATATAAAAATAGGTAAAGTATTCAATTTTTTCATGAGCACAAAGTTGCATTAGAACTTGCGGTTAGGAATGTCAACGGGTCGGATTCGGAGCGAATTTTTAAAAATCTGAATCCGAACCCGAACCCGAACTCGACTACCAAACTCGAATCCGAATCTGAATCCGACGAATTTTAAAAATTCATATCCAAATTCGAACCCGACCAAAAATTCAAAATCCGAACCCGAAAATTCAAACCCGAAACAATTATTTTTCTTTTTTTTTCTTTACAATATTTCAAAATATATTATATTAAATTTAAAATTTTAAAATATAAATTTAAATATAATATCAAATATTTATATACATATATATTATATAACGTAAAATTAATTCGGGTTCGCATCAGATTCGGGTTCGGATCGGCTACAATCAAAATTCATATTCAAATTCAAATTCGTCGAATTTTTATTTTTTATATTCATATCTGAATTCATATCTATTTAACATCGGATAAATTCATTCAGTTCGGATTCGAATTCAGATAAAATTTCGAATATTCGTACCCATTGACATCCCTACTTGCGGTAGAACTGAAGCAAGGCAACAACAAACAAACGTAAAACAATCGCACTAAATCATAGTCAGTATCCTGAGTCAAAATTAACATATATAATTATAAAAAGTTTAAGATTGAGAAAGCTATAACAAAAAAAAAAAATTCAACCAAAATGCCCATTAGAATATTCTTATATATATTATAAGAAATCTAAATATATACATTTAATTAGTTTTCTTGTAGAATTTTTATATAATAAAAAATGTCAAAATTATTCTTTCGAATCTATTCAGCATCATAGCTGTCACAGATTCTATATTGGGAGTTATGTCTGAACAAAATGTAAGTGTTCATAAAAGCACCACAAATAGGACAAAGAAAAATTCAAATTTATTAAAAAAGCATATAAAGAAAATTTCAAATTTATTAAAAAAGCATATGCTCAATATGTTAGTCAAAATCAAACTAAATATATATAGAAGCATGATGGACAAGAGAACTTACAAATTCAGAAACAACCGACTGCAAATCAACCGTGCAGAGTTATCAAATTTCTAAGTCAAAGATATCAAAATTAATTTAAAATATATTATATGGTAGATAAATCATAGTAAACAAACATCATAACAAATACAAATCCAATAAGAATCTATCCAAGAAGAGTAACTGCTGCAGCTAACTGCAGTCACTTCCTGAGAAAAAAAAAAAGAAATACATTTCAATATTTTAAAATTAATTATATAGTAAGTACGCATTCTGAAATACACAAAAAACAAAAGGCAACAACTAGAACACAAAAGAACTAGAAGGTAGCGGGAGCAAATTAAGCGATGTCAAAGTTCTCTTTAGATGAGTAGATGTTTCTGGTCGCACAAAAAAAAAATCAATATATGTAGTATTATACAGTCAACGACACATACTGGAAACTGTTAGATGTGACTCCGAAATTTGAAATCGCTTCGATATTATGATTCCGATTCGCCGACAGCTTCGCGGTGCGACGACAAATTTCATGGATGTCTATGGTGGAAGCGGAGGGCTTGGACCACTAAGAAAAAATCTGTTAAGATTATTGTTCTTTTTTTTTTTGCCCTAAAGAGATCGAGCGATTGTACGATCATCTAAAAAAAAACTTTGTATTCCCTTTTGTTCCGACATAGTGAAACTCTCTTCTTTCGCCCGTGATTTTTTTCCTGCAAAGGGTTTTCCACGTAAATATGTGTTTTATTTCTCTGTCGTGCAATTTTGGATTTACTTTTGTATCGTGATCGCCAATTGATTTCATTTGGTTTGTGCGCTCGTTGCTAATAAACTGGTATCAGAGCCAGGTTCATCGATTAGGGTTTCTTCTCATCAATGGCGTCCATCAAGTATGATCTCCCTTTGCTTGATCATAGCACAAGATTTACGTTATGGCAAGTGAATATGCGCGCAATTCTAGCTCAGATGGATCTAGAAGATGCGCTGCTCGGGGTGGAAAAGATGCCTACATCCCTCAGTTTGGCGAAAAATGAGAAGATGAATCGAAAGGCCCTTACGCATATCCAACTACATCTTTCGAACGAGATCTTACAGCATGTTATCAAGGAGAAATCTGCTGCGAGCTTGTGGCTGAAATTGGAGTCATTGTGTATGACGAAAAGTCTTACCAACAAACTCCATCTGAAGCAGAAGTATACTCTTATCGTCTAATTCAAGGTAAGAGTATAAAATCTCATCTCGATGATTTTAAAGAAATCATTACCGATTTGGAAATGCTGTAAGTAAAATATGATGATGAAGATCTAGCATTATTGCTGTTATGTTCTCTACCATCTTCCTATACAAATTTTAGAGATATTATGCTTTATGGACGTGATACCATATCTTTGGAAGAAGTCTCAACTGCCCTGCTCTTGAAAAAGAGGATCGATAAGGAAATGAGTGGTACCCTGAAAGTCAGGCAGAAGGTCTGTTTATAAGAGGAAGATCCAAGCAGAGAAATTTCGATGACAGTAAAAAGAAGGCTAGGTCGAAATCCAGGCACATGAACTTGATTTGCAATTACTGTAAGAAGAAGGGCCACATTAAAGCGGACTGTTTCAAGTTGAAAAGAAAGGAACATACCGAAGGAAGAGGTGATTAAAGGGGAAGAGATGGTTCAAAATCTGCTGAAGCCAGTGTAGCAGAAGACTATAGCAGCAAGAGGAATGTGCTGCTGGTCTGCGATGATCAATCCAGAGCCAGCATAGAGTGGATTCTTGATTCAGCATGCTCGTTCCATATGTGTCCCAACAGGGATTAGTTCTCCACTTTTGAAGCTGTGAATGATGGGGTTGTTTTGATGGGCAACGATGCATCCTGCAAAGTTATCGGACGAGGAACGGTGAATATCAAGATGTTAGATGGCATTGTGAGTCCACAGAACAAAAGGAACACTTGACTACACCCATTCAGTTCTTTGGGGACCAGCACCGGTTCCCTCTAAAGGTGGTGCAAAGTACTTGCTAACCTTCATAGATGATTATTCAAGGAAGGTTTGGACATTCTTTCTGTTGAATAAAAATGATGTATTCAAGACCTTCAAGCAGTGGAAGACCTTGATTGAGAAGCAGACAGGAAATAAAATTAAGCGCCTTCGCACCAACAATGGACTCAAATTCTGTTCAGGAGAGTTCAATGAGTTTTGCAAAAATGAAGGAATCGAGAGACATCGTACAGTTCCTTACACGCCGCAGCAAAACGGCGTAGCAGAACGTATGAACAGAACACTCATCGAGAAGACAAGATGTTTGCTTTCGAATGCAGAATTTGGTCAGGAATTTTGGGCAGAGGCAGCTTCTACGGCTTGCTACTTGGTGAATAGGTCTCCGTCGACTTCCATTGATCTAAAAACTCCAGAAAAGGTATGGTCTGGTCACCCTCCAAATTATTCTGATTTGAGAATTTTCGGTCGTCCTGTTTATGCACATGTGAGTCAAGAAAAGTTAAAACCTAGATCGAAAGAATGCAAATTTTTGGGCTATGCTTCTGGTACTAAAGGATTTAGGTTGTGGTGCCTTGAAGATAAGAAAATTATAATCAGTAGAGATGTTAAGTTTAATGAGAATGCTATGCTTTGCCGAAAGGAGGAGTCGCATGTTCCTTGTGATACATGTACAGATACAGGTGCAGATGCAACAAAGAAATTTGTTGAGCTGGAGTATCAAACCAACTCTAAAGTTCAGATTACTCTGGCATCAAGTACTACTTCAGGCGATTTTGCTCCTACGGAGCCTCAGGTACCGCCACAGAGAGACACACACTCTATAGCCAGAGATCGATTGAGGGAGCAGATCAAACCACCACAAAGATATGAAGACACGAATCTGGTGGCCTATGCATTTGTGACTGCACAAGAAACAGATGCACTTGATGTGACGCCCTGCCTTCCCAGGGGGTCACCCATCCTAGAACTACTCTAGCTCCAGCACGCTGAACTCTCTTAACCTCTTGGGTCTTGCTACCACCCAAAATGCTATAGCCGGATTAAGAGATTTAGTCCTATTATATAATTTATATATAGAATTAATCCAAATTTCGGGGGTACCACATTCTTCCCCCCTTTAAGACCTGACGTCCACGTCAGGCTCAAAGACACTCACAAGCACCAGGCGATGTGAGACTCGTCTCGTTAGCCTTAATCGACCTTGTGGGGAGCTGCACTCGACCCACAACGGTCCCAGGGAGCCTCACTCTACCCGCTATATAATCTTGGCTTAGCCGAGACTCATCTCATATTTCCGGCTGGTGAATAGCTCTGATACCAACTGTGACACCCCAACTTCCCAGGGGGTCACCCATGTGATGATCCGGATCTCCGCAGAGCTGCTGCAGTGTGTTGGGGTGGCTATTGGAGGCCTACATGGTGTGTTGGAGGTGTTTGGGGCATAATTGGGCACAAGTGTTGGACTTCGGGCTTAAATGGATCATGTGAGTGATCGGAGGACTCCATGGAGGGTTTAGATGTGGTTTCGCGCGAAACGGATATTAAATTTGGGCTCCGCGCGAAATTTAGGCTAAGAACGCATTTTCGGGCGCCTTCGGCAATTTTTAGAGTTGGAATTTGGCAAAACGGACGTCAAATTCGGATTCAGCGCGCGAAAACGGTCAAAACGGACTACCCACTTGTCATTTTTGAGCATCGGTTACTGTTCACGGTCGGAACAGTGTTTCCGGCGATCGCCGCCGCCGGCGGCGGCGGCGGCGGGCAGCGGCGGAGAGCGGCGGTGCGGCCTCGGGCAGGCGGAGAGTGGCGGCGGGCAGGGCGCAGGGCGCGCGGGTAGGCGCGCGGTCCACGCGGCCGGCGTGCACCGGAGCGGGGTGCCACGTGGCGTCTTCCCATTGGGTGGTTCGCAGGTCGCGGTCTACGGAGCAGCGCGGTGTTTGGTGGACTGGGCGGGAAGACACGTGGCATCACATCATTGGTTCGGTGTATAGGGTGTCGTGCACCGGGTGCAGCGAGCGTGTGGCTTGGACACGTGGCGCGCGGGGATTGGGCGTGTGACACCCCCGGAATTTGGATTAGTCCTCTATATAAATGATATAATAGGACTAAATCTCTAACCCGGCTATAGCATTTTGGATGGTAGCAAGATCCAAGAGGAACATGAGAGTTAAGCGTGCCAGAGCTAGAGTAGTTCTAGGATGGGTGACCCCCTGGGAAGTGGGGCGTCACAGTTGGTATCAGAGACATTCACCAGCCGGAAATGTGAGATGAGTCTCGGCTGAGCAAGGGTTATATAGCGGGTAGAGCGAGGCTCCCCGGCTAATGACCGTTGTGAGTGGAGTGCAGCTCCTCACAAGGTCGGCTAAGGCTAGCGAGACGAGTCTCACATCGCCTGGTGCTTGTGAGTGTGCTTGAGCCTGATGTGGACGTCAGGGCTTAAAGGGGGGAAGAATGTGACACCCCCGGAATTTGGATTAGCCCTCTATATAAATGATATAATTGGACTAAATCTCTAACCCGGCTATAGCATTTTGGATGGTAGCAAGATCCAAGAGGAACATGAGAGTTAAGCGTGCTAGAGCTAGAGTAGTTCTAGGATGGGTGACCCCCTGGGAAGTGGGGCGTCACAGGGCGCATCACTGTGTGCGTACGGGGGGAGCAGGTAGCGTGGCAGACGGCGTGGCAGCGGGGCGGCTGGCGTGGCGGCCCGCCATTGGCGGGCGCCAACCACCCCGTTGACCAGGGCAGGCCACGCGGCAGCGCGGGAGTGGCTGGCTTGGCTGAACGCTGTTCCGGGACACGTGGCAGCATCAGGTGAATCCGGGCGCTGGATCAACGGGCGGGATTGAAGCACTGTGCGGCACTGTAGCAGCCCGAAATCGCTCGGTGCGCCCGGTTCACAGGACACAAAGGTAATTTCTTCAATTGTTTGTTTGGCCTATTTATACCCCCTCTTCTCCCTCTTTCTTCCCCTTTTTCGAGCCTTAGAGTGAGAATGGGAGGGAGAGCTCAATATGAAAGTTGTTTCCCTTGATGTTCTTGAGCTCGTGGTGGATCCCCGGAATTTCTGGAAGCTCGGCAACAGCGATATCGATTTTACAATTCGCCTCGGTTTTCTCCCCATTTCGACCCATTACCGTCACAGTTCAGTCGGAAATTCACTGTGAGCAAACCAGAAGGATTTTTTGGACGATTTCTTCGACAGCGTGTTCCTAAGAGGTAAGGCTTCGATTTTCGTGTTAATCGCTTCGCTCCGTTTCGCACTTTTGGCATGTTTCCCGAGACATCTTTGACCCCCATTTTTCTGTGTTGGATTCTAGACAGCACCGGCTTGTCAATTTTATATCTCAGCCTAGTAGCATCGGATCAAGGCGTTTCAGGACTCGATTTTGATCTACTCGTCGCGAGGAACACAGTGGTGATTTTTCTGGGATTTTTGGAAATTGTTTCGAAGGTGATAATTAAGCTTTTCTTGGACAGATTGCTACAGGAATTCTGTTGTGGAGATTTTGAGTATGCAACGGTGTTTTATTTTTATCTTGGCCTACAGGTATAAGATCTGGGCGTTTAAATAGTCGTTTTGGGGCTACTTTTGGCGAGGAACGCGACCGTGAATTTTCTGGATTTTCTTGAGGACTGGACAGAGGTGATATTTAGCCTTTTTGGGGCTGATTTTGGACAGTGGTTAATTGTACAGTTTTGGATTAATTGTGCGCATTGTTCTGTGCAGTGGGACACAGTTTTTGGTGGATTGCTGTGTTAGAGGACAGCGGGCAGCGAGAGGTCTCTTTTGGTGTTGTGCGCGCTTTTCGAGGTGGGTGGTTGTTGCATGCCTCTACTTCTGACCTGCTCACTAAGTTTATTAGAGAACCCCACTTTTGAGCATATTGATTGATTATCATGCATGATTGCCTGATATAAATGTGAGCCTATCATCTGAGATTAATTTTGTGGATGTAGCCTGTTGGGGATATTATTGGGATAATATTGCTATTGGAACATGATCATTGGAATAATTTAATAGTGATAATTAACATGCTATATTAGCACCTAGATTGTATGAAAGTGGATTAAATGGATTAATTGTTGGGACATAATGACATATCTAGGTGCGGGTGTCACTTTGGGATTTATTATGGTTCAGGGGTTATACATGTGTAGTTGACTGATGATTTTAGCATGATTGTTATATTTATGTGGATATTATTAATTATTACACATGTAAAATTGTTATTTGACATATTCTCCCTTTCACATTGCTGAGAACTTTTGCATGCTTGTTTGGACATCTAGATAGGCCACTATTTTATTGCTACACTATCATATTGGGATTTGACTTAGGAGAAACCATGATTGCTTTCTTTCTCCTTCTTATTTAGACTTTTGAGTCATGTAGCTCGGGTTCGAGCAGAGGTTTGGGATAGTGTAGCCGGGACCTGAGGGTCTGAGATAGGGTGTACTTGATGTTGGATTGTGGGTTATTGCGGCAACCGCGGACAGTAGGCGGTTGACCGGATCTTGATTATTTTACCCAATTGCGGGTTGTGGGTTATTGCGGTGACCGCGAACTTTGGGCGGTTGACCGGATGATTACTATTGCATCAGATTGGGTATCAGTTTTCTCTAGTGGATGGTGTTTTCCACTTTTGAGTACTATTGCATCTGATTGGGGATTGAGGTTTCTTTAGTGGACGGAGTTTCCCACTTTGATCATAGTCTTGATCCAGTCCTGCTATATTGAGGTACTGATGACAGAGATACTTGTGATACTGATGACAGAGATACTTTACTCGTGTGGGTCGCTCCCCTCGAGTGCCACTCCGGAGTAGGCTTTACACCGTGCCGAGCGCCGAGCACCATGGTGAGTTGTGAGTGCTGATTGGGATTTCGAGCCTTATGTGCTGGTCCCCTACTGAGTTCTTGAGTTCGACAGCAGAGCAGGCAGTACCAGTTTTACTGGTGGCACTAGATTGGGTCTATTTGGTCAGATACTGTTTCCTGATGCATTCATACCGTCATTTCCTTCGGTGTTGCATTTAGAGGCATACTTGTTGTGGTTTCCCCTTTTATTCAGTAGTTCTGCTTACAGCTTTACCACGTGTCCCTTTTCTTGCCTTTAGTAGACTTAGTGGGTACGCCGGAGCTTGAGGCTTTATCCACTAGGGGAGGCTACTGGTTTACTAGTGGTTCTCACCCCCATTGTTGTTTCCCTTTCTTTTTCTTCCCCCCCTGTTTTGCAGAGTCCTCTTCGGGAGTTGCTGATCTTCGATCATTGTCCGAGGCGAGGGAGTCACGAGCTAGATCTTTACCACCCGAGGAGTGTAGCTGTATCCCCTGGATGGAGATTCCTGGTAGCTGTTGGTTGGTTTTTACTGTTTTCTCTGGAGAGAGATCTTTTGTATTTGGAGAGACTGATGTTGAGACTGATGTACTATAGTTTTAGTTTATCTCCTTTTTATAGTTGAGAGATGCTGTACTGAGGACATTGTATGATGATTATCTGTATTTGAGGAGATGAATATTGTACTATATTTCATGTTGTACAGTGATTGGATTTTATCTTACAGCATTTCATTTCAGCTCTGATATTTGTGTAGCTATAGTACTATCTTTTGCAGGTTAGACGCTTCGCCTATGCGGGTTTTAGCATAGGTGGCGGATCTGTTGGCGAGCCCGAGTCGCAGTTTCGACCCCGGGGCATGACAACCCATCCTAGAACTACTATAGCTCTAGCACGCTTAACTCTCTCAACCTCTTGGGCCTTACTACCACCTAAAATGCTATAGACAGGTTAACAGATTTAGTCCTATTATATTATTTATATATATGACTAATACACATTTCAGGGGTGTCACATTCTTCCCCCTTTTAAGCCCTGACGTCCTCGTCAGGCTCAAAGACACTCACAAGCACTAAGCGATGTGAGACTCATCTCGCTAGCCTTAACCGACCTTGTGGGGAGTTACACTCCACCCACAACGGTTATTAGACGGGGAGCCTCGCTCTACCCGCTATATAACCCTGCTCAACCGAGATTCATCTCACATTTCCGGCTGGTGAATGGCTCTGATACCATCTATGACGCCCCACTTTCCAGGAGGTCACCCATCCTAGAACTACTCTAGCTCTAGACACTTAACTCTCTTAACCTCTTGGGTCTTGCTACCACCCAAAATGCTATAGCCGGGTTAAGATGTCTTCTCACTTACACAGAGGCAGTCTCGTGTACTGATTCCGCTAAGTAGATGCTCACTATGGAGGAAGAGATGGAATCTCTTCATAAGAATCAGACTTGGGATTTAGTGAAGCTTCCTAAAGGAAAGAAAGATGTTCGATATAAATGGGTGTTCAAGAAGAAAGAAGGCACACAGGGAGCTGAGAGTATTAGATACAAGGCTCGATTGGTGGCAAAAGGATACAGTCAAATTCCAGGTGTCGACTTCAATGATGTCTTCTCACCAATGGTGAAGCATACATCCATTAGAGTTCTGCTCGGTTTGGTTGCCATGGATGATCCAGAACTTGAGCAACTAGATGTGAAGACAGCTTTTCTACATGGTGAATTAGAGGAAGAGATCTATATGCAGCAGCCTGAGGGATTCACAGTCGAATGAAAAGGAAATCATGTTTGCAGACTGAAGAAACCGCTTTATGGGTTAAAACAATCTCCAATGCAATGGTATAAGAGGTTTGATTCTTTTATGATTAGTCATGATTTTAATAGAATCAATTTTAATAGTTGTGTTTATATGAAAAAACAAATTGATGGTTCCTTCATTTATCTCTACTCTACGTGGATGATATGTTAATTGCTGCTAAGAACATAGCTAACATTGATGAACTTAAATGTGATGATCCGGACTTTTGTAGAGGCTTTTGTAGCTATAGTAGTGATTACAGAGAGCTTACATAGTGTATCGGAGCTCGTAGTATCGAAAACGGATCTCAAAAATGGATCCGGCGCGAAAAACGGATCAAGTGGGCCTTCCGGGGGCTTTCGGCAAAATTTCGGATGAGAATTCGAAGAAACGGACGACGGATTTGGACTCAGCGCGCGAAAACGATCAAAATGGTATATTTACTTGAAATTTTTGGAGAAAGTTACTGTTCACGCCGGAACAGTAACTCCGGCGAGGCGGCGGCGGCCAGCGGGCGGCGGCGCGCGGCGGCTCGCGGCGGCGCGCGGCGGCTCGCGGCGGCGCGCGGCGGCACAGCAGGCGGAGCGCGGCCGCGGGCAGCGCGGGCAGGCCCGGGCAGGCGCGCACGGGCGCGGGCAGGCGCGGCGCGCGCGGGCTGCCGGTCCACAGGCAGGCGTGCACCGGGTGCACGGAAAATACCATCTGCCACGTGGCAGCACCCCATTGGTCCGGCGGCGTCAAGGAAACCGACTTGTCTATGACACGTGGCATCACCCCATTGGCCGACAGGATCCGGAAGACCCGGCGCGTAGACCGGGCGCGTGCGCCACGTGGACACGTGGCCACTGTTCATTGGCGGGCGCAGAGCTGCCCACGTGCGCCGGGCGCGTGGAAAACGTGGGCGGCGGTGACACGTGGCGTATTTCTATTGGCCCGTACGGCTGTTTCGTGTTCTGTGAGGCGTGGCGCAATCTGATTGGCAGGATTTGGTGTTTCCTGTTCTGGGCCCGGATCTGGTGTGGAGCCCGAATAGGAATTTGGCCCATTATAAATACCCCTCCCTCTTCACTCTAAAATTTCGGGGTTTTAGAGAGAGAAAGTGAGGTTGAGGCCTTAAGGAAAGTTGTTCCTCTCTCTGTCCTCTACCTCTACAGAAAGTTTCAGAATTTTTGGAGTTTCCGACAGCAAGTTATCTGCGACGCGGCGTACTGCGACGATTTTCAGTTTCGGCCCATTTTCCGTCGCAATTCAGTCGGAAATTCCCTGTGTGCTAACCAGGAAGAATTTTTGAAAGATTTCTACGGCAGCGCGTTCCTAAGAGGTAAGGCTTCGTTTTTCGTGTTGATCACTTTGCTCCGTTTCGCACTTTTGGCATGGTTCCCGAGGCACCTTTGACCCCTCTTTTTGCTGTGATATTTTCTGGACAGCATCGACTTCTCCGATTTATATCTTGAGCTAGGAACATCGGATCAAGGCAAATAAATAGTCGATTTTGATCTACTCGTCGCAAGGAACGCAACCGTAATTTTTTTGGATTTTTCGGAGCACTGTACAGAGGTGAAAAATCCCTTCTTTTTCGTGCTGTTTGGAAAAACAGCAAAGGCTGTATTTTTGGGGTTTGTGTTTACTCTGGATGTGTTATTCTGTACAGTTGTGCACTGTTTTCGACGAGTTGTCAGGGTAAAGGACCTTGGATAGCAAGGAGGCTTTTTAGGTGTGGATTGCGCTTTTCGAGGTGGGTGGTTGTTGCTTACCTCATTTCTTGACTAACTCACTAGGAGTATTAGAGATTCCCTATTTCAAAACTGATAATCGATATTCCAATTATGAATTGCATGAGTAGACTCCACAAATTATATAACAGCTCATTTATGTTAAATTGGGACACTATTGTTGAGACAAATGCTATATCCTATTCTCGCATGCAAATGACTTATCATGTTGGGGACATTTAAACCACCTTTTTCCAAATAAATATCAAACACTTTTCTTCAGTTTTTAAAGAGGGCAATTGCATGCTTGTTTGGACATCTAGTTAGGCCACTATTCATTGCTACACTATCATATTGGGACTTGACTTGGGAGAAATCATGTTTCGTTGTTCTCCTTGATATTCAGACGCATGTGGCTCAGTTTGAGTAGGGTTTTGGGATAGTGTAGTCGAGGTCATTGAGTCGGGGACGGGTTTGACTCGATTATAGATTGTGGGGCATTGTGGTAACCGCGGACATGAGGCGGTTAGCCAGATGTTGATTACTTTATCAGGTTTTGGACTTATAGGGTGTTGCGGCGACCGCGGACATTAGGCGGTTGACCGAATGTTCACTTATGCATCAGATTGGGTTTCAGATTTTCCTAGTGGATGGTGTTTCTCACTTGTTGATTACTATTGCATCTGATTGGGGATCAGGGTTACTTTAGTGGATGGATATTTCCCACTTTGATCATAGTCATGATCCAGTCCTGCTATTGTGAGACATTGATTACAGAGATGCTTGATACAGAGATACTTGATATAGAGATGCTTTACTCGTGTGGGTCGCTCCCCTCGAGTGCCACTCCGGAGTAGGCTTTTTGACCGTGACGGGTACCGGTCAGTTGGTGAGTTGTGAGAGATGACAGAGCAGGCAGTGCCAGTGTTTCCTGGCCCTTTGATTGGGTTTCTTTGGGCGGTTAGCCTTATAGTTGCATGCATACGGTTATCTTTTTGGCACTGCATTTAGAGGTATTGTTGTCACGCCCCGGGGTCAAGACTGTACCCCGAGTTTGCCAACAGATCCGCCGTCCCTACAGGAAGCCCTGTAGAGGCGTAGCGTCTAACCTGCAAAAAGGAAGATACTACACTAAACAGATATCAGAGCAAAATAAACTGCTAGAAATAAAATAAGTACAACTCTCATAATACAATAAGTTCTCACCAACAAATACAAAAGTCTCTCAAAGAAAGAAGAAAAGTACAACTCGATACCTCACTACATAATCTCTCAAACATGACACAACCAAAATATAAGGGTACCTCTATAACACACTGTAGCTGAAGGGGGAAGGGATCTATCTCGCGACTCCCTTACCTCGGTCTGGAAGAGCAGGATCAGCAACTGGCACCGCAGGAACTGGAGCTGAAGTCCCTGGGGAAAAGACACCACGACGGGTGTGAGAACTACCTCCCACAGTAGTTCTCAGTGGGTGCCGCCAACAAGCCCGACGGCCTGCCCACTAAGTCTACTAGAGACAAAAAGTAACAAAAGAAATGCAGTATGAAAAGCTGGAAAGTAAACATCTACTGCTACTATGCCTCTATCTACAATGCCCAAGGGAAAAGAACAGGAGGACGATATGCCACTACTGACACTCAACTCAGAATACCCAATCCAAACTGACTGCCACAACGGGTCCAGTCAAACCTGCGCCTACCTACTGCTGTAGGTATGTCCGGTACTCCAACCCGGTATCTAACTCAATCTCCAAGCCGGTACTACAACCCGGTCTCGCCTACTCCGGAGTGGCACTCGAGGGGAGCGACCCGCTCGAGTCAAATAACTGCGCAACACTGTCAAGCACAAATGTGGCACATGCAGGCTGTGATCCAATCACTATCTCACTCACTGGCTAAAAATCCACACTGTCACTATGACCATGTCCCAAAGATCCCAGATCCACTATCACTATCACTATGCAAACTGGTCTACAGACTGCTACAAACGCCACTCGGTCCCCAGACGCGAGTGCAAATGCAATCCCCAGCTAATAAACCTCCCGGCCCCCGACTCGGGAAAAAAAATCACTATGACCAGAGTGACAAGGGTACTACCACTGTGGAAAGCTAAGGTGATAAATAAATCTGATGTATGTTCGAGTTACTGTAGTTTAATGGCGCATGCTAAGTGAATAACAGGCAATTATGCTAAGTTAAGTTCCCAAGTTGCAGAGTTAATCAAGAGATCGACAGATTTAGCAATTAGCTACAGTGGTTTTCAACATACAGTTTACACATATTATCTGGCTCATATACTATGCATGCTACCATATTTGTAGAATTAGAGTGCAGTCCATAGAATTTGAAAGCAGGATCACCCACCTGATCGCGCTAACTGTCCAGGACGATACAGATAACAAGTCCAGCCACCGCTAAATTTCCAAGTCCACAAAGCGAAGAGCACAAGAACGATGCTTACAAAGTCCTGGGTACAACAACAATTCCACAATTTACATTAAATTCCACACTAATTCCTTATACAAAAATCTGCAAGAACAGTCACTGTTCAAACGTAATTTCCACCTGAAAATAATTTTTTTAAAATTCCAATAAAAATATCACGACGATCCTCGCGAAGTGTAGATGTCGATAGGCTCTTGAATCGTCGAATTCCGATGTCCGGATGAGGAGATAAAAATCCGCGAAGTGAGTGCTGTCCAGAAATCTCACAGCAAAACAGCGGCTCAGTAATGCCTCGAAAACCGTGCCAAAAACCCAAATCTAGGCAAAACACTCAACACGAAAGTCGAAGATTTACCTCTCGTGAATCCAACGCAGCAAAAATCGCTGAAAACGGCTGTGGGGGTAGCTCTGTGGAAATTTTTGACCGAAATGCGACGATAACGGGCCTCCAACAGAAATCCGTCGCTCCGCACTTCGAGGCAGAAAACACAGTCGTCGCGGCTTCCAAAAGTTCTGAAACTTCACCGGAAGATGCGCAAGAAGGAGAGGAAGAAATCTTATGAAGGGGTCAAAGGCTGAATCTCCCGGGAAAAAGCTCAAAAACTCGGCCCAAGGTGGCCTATTTATAGGCTCCAGAGAAAAACAGCCCAAAAAGCCAACCATTCACTTTCGGGCCCAACTTTCGGGCGCCCGAAAGTTTTCGGGCTGCTACAGTAACGGGCCGGCCCGTTACTGTGCGCGCCCGAAACTCCCAGAGGCCGACATGTGTCCCTTTTCCGCCTTCTGCACCTGGCGCACGCACCGCGACCAATGCCGCGACGCCACATGTCCCGACCGTGGGTCGTGCACCGGTGCGCCCGACCAACCACGGGGCGCCACGTGGCGCCCCCACGCCGACCCGGTCAACGCGCACGTCGCGCGACGTGCGCGGCCGCGCCGCCGCCGGACCCGGGTCGGGCACGCGCCCCGAGGCACCGCCTCAACCGCCACCGCCGTGTGGACCGGGTGCACCAGAACCCGCCAACCACACAACGCCACGTGTCCCCGGTCTACCGTGCACCAGAGCCAAAAGTTCGTGGACCGCGTGCACAACACCGCACCAACCACAGAATGCCACGTGGCCTACCCTCGGTCCACCGTACACCCCGTCAAGGCCCGTGGACCGCGCCCGCTGCGCCGGCCAACCGCAGCGCGCCACGTGGCCCGCGCCCCGCTGTGGACCGCGCGCCTGCGCCACCCTCCGCCGCCGCGTTCCGCCGCGCTCCGCCGCCGCCGGCGCCTCTCCGGCCGCCGGCGCCTCTCCGGCCGCCGGAACAGTAACCTTGCCTCGATTTCCGTGTTTTTGCGTCCGGGCTCCGAAAAATTCAAGTAAATAGTCCATTTCGCTCGTTTTCGCGCGCTGAATCCAAATCCGAGGTCCGTTCTGCCAAATTCCGCTTCTAAAATTTCCCAAAATTTCCCGGAAAAGTAAACTTGATCCAATTTTCGTGCCGGGTCACCTTCTTAGCTCCAATAAGCGCGCAAACACCTCACACACCCAAAATGGACTCTCAGCAAAGAAAACAAGCTCCAATTTCACCAGAAACTCAAATCTGGAGCCCGACACGCACACACACGCTCCCTGAAACCTCCAAACCAACAGTAAACCTTAAAGCGGGGATTCGGGTCCTCACATCCTCCCCCACTAAAAGAAAGTTTCGTCCTCGAAACAAACACGGCTCAAAAGAGAGTCTCCAAGCCCAAAGGTAAGCCTCCAACAACACAAACTCCAACTCCCCAGTCGCTACAAACTCTCCACAAAGCGCGTCCAACCGCGAAAAACTCAGGAATTCCCAAACACTGGGGACAAGGTAGAACAGCCAACTCTACGCGTCCAAGCTAATCGAATTACGCCGCAAAACTTAACAGGAAAGGAAAGAGCCCCACCAGTAGGAAGGTCATCAACCTCCAACTCTCAAATTTAGAAAACAACTGAAATCAGCGAAAAGTTCGAAAGTTCCGAGAGACCCGAGCCCTTGCTCTAATCCAACAAGAACAGGTTCGGGCACCGTCCCCATTTCTGGAGTAGTCTTCGTATCTTTCATCCTGTTCGCGAATTTCAGCACACGAAAGAGAAAATAAGGGAGAGAAGGGTTGATGCCGTTCCTGCTGCGTCAACAAAACGGAAGCTACGGTCTATCCGTGCCCCTAAAAGAAACACACTCTAACCCAGACCCCTAGAGTCAAACCCTCTAGTCCTAGGCGTCACCTACGCTCGGCAAGTCGCACCTAACCCAAAGCCGCTGAAGCACTGCTGCAGGAAGGATGCCTCGGTAACCAGTAGAAACGATCTTCTGTCGTCCAACTTGCGGAAAGGCCACTATTCTCCGTTCGCAATCAAATGTTGCACGATACCGCACCAACTGGTCCATCCCAAGTGCTCAATCTGAGTCGGGGAGCTGCAACTGAACCAACACAACAATCGGCGTGACTTCCAAAGTTCAGTTGTTCTGGTCACGCCCAAAATTCGCCTCTGCTAGAAGATACTGGAATGAATCCAAACACTAATGCAAGTCGCAAACTTCCTATCCCTTAATTATACAAAAAAAATGCACATGCCCTGGTATCATGCGGATGGATGTCGTGGTACTAAAAACTCACACAGCTTGATAAATTAAAACCATACCATGCCGAGATGCAAAAGCTCTACTGATGAATAAATGAGATGCACTGGTAACTAAAGAGCCCGAGCACGGACTGCTGAGAATAGACTAATACCTGCGATGACCTGCTCTGCTGCTGAAGTGTCCTCAACCTGAGCGGCATAAACACGACCGCTCGGTGCCGGGGGACGTCGCTCTGGCTGCCGGGTAGAAGATGAGGCAAATCTGGCCTGCTGTAGGCCGCAGTAGGGCTGGCTGGCTGGTAAGGAACAAACGGTGCAGATGCTGATGAAGGAGCTGAATGGCTGGCTCTGGGGCACACGCTCGCAAAGTGACCGGCCTGCCCGCAGCGAAAACAATGGCCCTGTCTCTGCGGGCACAGAGTCGGTAGGTGTGGGCCTCCACAGATAACACACCGATCTGGGCGCTGCTGCTGAGAAGTCTGCTGTGAGAACTGCTGCTGTCGTGGGGGTCGATGCTGCTGCTGTGTCTGGCGAGACGCCCCTGATCTCTGGTGTCCCCGGTACCCCTGGCCCTGCGAGTGGGAACGTGGAGGTCTCGGGGGTCCCTGCCTGCTAGACTGCCCCTCCTCCGGAGATGCCGGGCGCTTCGCCCCAGAAGTCGCTACAGGGGCCGGAGATACCTCATCCATCACGGCCTCTCCACTCTCCACATACAAAGCCTGCTCCATCGAGGCCTCCAAGGTCTGCAGTCGGCGGGAGCGGACAAACTGGTAAATGTCTCGGCGAAGTCCTCTCTCAAACATATAAACACGATGGCTCTCGTCTCTGGCCACATGAGGCACACATGCCAACAGCTGGTTGAATTCCGCTATGTACATGTGCACCGGTCTATCTCCCTGGCGGAGATTCTTCAACCGCTCCTCCAGCCGCTGTCGAACACTCTCTGGAAAGAAGGCCCCCAACAACATGCTTCGGAACTCAGCCCAGGAAAGAAGCTGCGTCCCCGGTGGACCAGCGGGTCGCACACGCCGCCACCACGCCTCGGCGTTGCTTTCCAGAAAATGGGTAGCCAAAATAACCCGATACCTCTCATCCACAAATAAGCTCTCAAAGTGGCGCTCCAAGGTGGTAATCCAAGTCTCGGCTGCCCAAGGCTCAGCATCCATGCCCGAAAAGCGGGGCGGATCGAACCGCCGCAGTCTCATCAGCAAATCAACAACCTCCCGCTGCTCTGTCTCAGTCAACGCTCCCGTCGCCCCAGCCGGTGGCCTACTCGAAACCGGCTCAGCAGGAATCGCTGGCGCCGGCTGCACCACAGGGGGTGCCACAACAGGGGAAGAAGGCACCGGCGAAGCCTCAGGGGGTGCCACTGCCGGCTGTGCTCTCTGCTCCAATAAGAGCGTCAGCCGCGCCACTGCCTCCTCCTGGCGTCTAGCCGCCTCAGCCATCTGTGCCATCTGGGCACGGAGCTCCTGAATCTCAGCCTGTGGTCCTCGCCCCGAGTCCTCCTGCTCGGGCTCAGAGGACGAAGGCTGCGAGCGCGTCACCATCGAACGTCGAGGAGGCATCCCCACCTGAGGGACAAACAAACAATCAGAACCAGAAGCAACACTCGACCCAATCTAGCGAAAGTCAAAAGGCATGTCCCCCTTTCCGAAGCACTATGTTGTCTGCAGCCAACATAGTCGCTACAAAAGGGAGACATGTCTATCACTCGTCCCTATCCACTCGGGAGAGTTAGAAACCCAATCCAGACTTTCGCTAAAATCGGCTCTCACGTGGGTCATCCTAGGTTTAACCATAAGCCTAGGGTTCCTAAGTCCTCAAGACCTACACCCTAAGCTCTGATACCACTCTAATCTGTCACGCCCCGGGGTCAAGACTGTACCCGGGCTCGCCAACAGATCCGCCGTCCCTACAGGAAGCCCTGTAGAGGCGTAGCGTCTAACCTGCAAAAAGGAAGATACTACACTAACAGATATCAGAGCAAAATAAACTGCTAGAAATAAAATAAGTACAACTCTAATATACAATAGTCCTCACCAACAAATACAAAAGTCTCTCAAAGAAAGAAGAAAAGTACAACTCGATACCTCACTACATAATCTCTCAAACATGACACAACCAAAATATAAGGGTACCTCTATAACACACTGTAGCTGAAGGGGGAAGGGATCTATCTCGCGACTCCCTTACCTCGGTCTGGAAGAGCAGGATCAGCAACTGGCACCGCAGGAACTGGAGCTGAAGTCCCTGGGGAAAAGACACCACGACGGGTGTGAGAACTACCTCCCACAGTAGTTCTCAGTGGGTGCCGCCAACAAGCCCGACGGCCTGCCCACAAAGTCTACTAAAGACAAAAAGTAACAAAAGAAATGCAGTATGAAAAGCTGGAAAGTAAACATCTACTGCTACTATGCCTCTATCTACAATGCCCAAGGGAAAAGAACAGGAGGACGATATGCCACTACTGACACTCAACTCAGAATACCCAATCCAAACTGACTGCCACAACGGGTCCAGTCAAACCTGCGCCTACCTACTGCTGTAGGTATGTCCGGTACTCCAACCCGGTATCTAACTCAATCTCCAAGCCGGTACTACAACCCGGTTTCGCCTACTCCGGAGTGGCACTCGAGGGGAGCGACCCGCTCGAGTCAAATAACTGCGCAACACTGTCAAGCACAAATGTGGCACATACAGGCTGTGATCCAATCACTATCTCACTCACTGGCTAAAAAACATCCACACTGTCACTATGACCATGTCCCAAAGATCCCAGATCCACTATCACTATCACTATGCAAACTGGTCTACAGACTGCTACAAACGCCACTCGGTCCCCAGACGCGAGTGCAAATGAAATCCCCAGCTAATAAACCTCCCGGCCCCCGACTCGGGAGAAAAAAAATCACTATGACCAGAGTGACAAGGGTACTACCACTGTGGAAAAGCTAAGGTGATAAATAAATCTGATGTATGTTCGAGTTACTGTAGTTTAATGGCGCATGCTAAGTGAATAACAGGCAATTATGCTAAGTTAAGTTCCCAAGTTGCAGAGTTAATCAAGAGGTCGACAGATTTAGCAATTAGCTACAGTGGTTTTCAACATACAGTTTACACATATTATCTGGGCATATACTATGCATGCTACCATATTTGTAGAATTAGAGTGCAGTCCATAGAATTTGAAAGCAGGATCACCCACCTGATCGCGCTAACTGTCCAGGACGATACAGATAACAAGTCCAGAAACCGCTAAATTTCCAAGTCCACAAGCGAAGAGCACAAGAATGATGCTTACAAAGTCCTGGGTACAACAACAATTCCCAATTTACATTAAATTCCACACTAATTCCTTATACAAAAATCTGCAAGAACAGTCACTGTTCAAACATAATTTCCACCTGAAAATAATTTTTTTAAAATTCCAATAAAAATATCACGACGATCCTCGCGAAGTGTAGATGTCAATAGGCTCTTGAATCGTCGAATTCCGATGTCCGGATGAGGAGATAAAAATCCGCGAAGTGAGTGCTGTCCAGAAATCTCACAGCAAAACAGCGGCTCAGTAATGCCTCGAAAACCATGCCAAAAACCCAAATCTAGGCAAAACACTCAACACGAAAGTCGAAGATTTACCTCTCGTGAATCCAACGCAGCAAAAATCGCTGAAAACGGCTGTCGGGGTAGCTCTGTGAAAATTTTTGACCGAAATGCGACGATAACGGGCCTCCAACAGAAATCCGTCGCTCCGCACTTCGAGGCAGAAAACACAGTCGTCGCGGCTTCCAAAAGTTCTGAAACTTCACCGAAAGATGCGCAAGAGGGAGAGGAAGAAATCTTATGGGGGGGGTCAAAGGCTGAATCTCTCGGGAAAAAGCTCAAAAACTCGGCCCAAGGTGGCCTATTTATAGGCTCCAAAGAAAAACAGCCCAAAAAGCCAACCGATTCACTTTCGGGCCCAACTTTCGGGCGCCCGAAAGTTTTCGGGCTGCTACAGTAACGGGCCGGCCCGTTACTGTGCGCGCCCGAAACTCCCAGAGGCCGCCACGTGTCCCTTTTCCGCCTTCTGCACCCGGCGCACGCACCGCGACCAATGCCGCGACGCCACGTGTCCCGACCGTGGGTCGTGCACCGGTGCGCCCGACCAACCACGGGGCGCCACGTGGCGCCCCCCACACCGACCCGGTCAACGCGCACGTCGCGCGACGTGCGCGGCCGCGCCGCCGCCGGACCCGGGTCGGGCACGCGCCCCGAGGCACCGCCTCAGCCGCCACCGCCGTGTGGACCGGGTGCACCAGAACCCGCCAACCACACAACGCCACGTGTCCCCGGTCTACCGTGCACCAGAGCCAAAAGTTCGTGGACCGCGTGCACAACACCGCACCAACCACAGAATGCCACGTGGCCTACCCTCGGTCCACCGCACACCCCGCCAAGGCCCGTGGACCGCGCCCGCTGCGCCGGCCAACCGCAGCGCGCCACGTGGCCCGCGCCCGGTGCACGCGCCCCGCGGTGGACCGCGCGCCTGCGCCGCCCTCCGCCGCCGCGTTCCGCCGCGCCGCCGCCGGCGCCTCTCCGGCCGCCGGAACAGTAACCTTTGCCTCGATTTCCGTGTTTTTGCGTCCGGGCTCCGAAAAATCCAAGTAAATAGTCCATTTCGCTCGTTTTCGCGCGCTGAATCCAAATCCGAGGTCCGTTCTGCCAAATTCCGCTTCTAAAATTTCCCAAAATTTCCCGAAAAAGTAAACTTGATCCAATTTTCGTGCCGGGTCACCTTCTTAGCTCCAATAAGCGCGCAAATACCTCACACACCCAAAATGGGCTCTCAGCAAAGAAAACAAGCTCCAATTTCACCAGAAACTCAAATCTGGAGCCCGACACGCACACACACGCTCCCTGAAACCTCCAAACCAACAGTAAACCTTAAAGCGGGGATTCGGGTCCTCACAATTGTAGTAGCACTTTCCTTTTCAGCAGCCTTTGTAGCTTACCACTGTTCTTTCCTTTTGCCTCTAGTAGTCCTAGTAGGTCCGTCAGAGTTAAGGATTTACCCACAGGGGGAGGCTACTGGTTTACTAGTGGTTCTCACCCCCATTGTTGTTCCTCTTTTTCTTCTCCTCTGTTTTGCAGAGTCTTCTGCGGGAACTGCTGGGCCATTTGCAGCTGATCGAGGTAAGGGGATCGCTGAGTAGATAGATCTCCTGTGAGGCTGAGAGTTGCTGTTGGATAGATGCTGTACCCCCTACTCAGACTGTAGTATTTTTCCCTTTTATTTTGGGGTATGGTTTTAGCCAGCTGGTTGTACCTTTTTGGTGAGCTGGGAGATCATTGTATTCATTACAGCTTATTTTTATTTTCAGTCTGAGATACTATGTGGTTCTTCTATTTCAGCTCTGTATTATGCTCTTTTATTGTACATTTTATATCTGAGCAGGTTACCGACGCTTCGTGTACATGGAAAATTCCGTGTACTCGGCGGATCTGTTGGCGAGCCCGGGTTCTGGTTTCCACCCGGGGTGTGACATTAAAGATCAGTTGAAATCTGAATTTGATGTCAAGGATTTAGGTGCAGCGAAAAAGATACTTAGCATGGAGATAAAACAGAACAGAAATGCAAAGAAACTACAGTTGTCTCAAAAGGCATACATTCAGCGTGTGTTGGAGCGATTCTGTGTAAAGGATGCCAAACCAGTAAGTACACCCTTCACTACACATTTTAAACTTTCGACAGATTTAGCACAAAAAACAGATTATGATAAAGCATATATTGAACGAGTTCCTTATGCCAGCGCAGTCGGTAGCATTATGTATGCTATGGTCTGTACGAGACCAGACCTTACGCATGCTGTTAGTGTGGTAAGCAGATACATGGCAAATCCAAGAAAATAACATTAGTAAGCTCTGAAATGGATTTTAAGGTATTTGCGAGGTACTATAGATGCATGTTTGGAATTTGGGAAGTTCGAAGCAAGCCTAACCGGTTTTGTAGATTCTGATTATGCAGGAGATCTTGATAAAAGAAGATCACTTACCGGTTATGTCTACTCATTTGGTGGATGTGCAGTTAGTTGGCGAGCTTGCTTACAACCCACGATTGCATTATCCACAACAGAGGCTGAGTACATGGCAATTACAGAGGCTGTGAAGGAGGGCATATGGTTGAGAGGCTTATTCAATGAATTAAGCATAAACATTCAGAAAGTTACAATATTTTGCGATAGTCAGAGTGCTATTTATCTGACAAATGACCAAATGTTCCACTAGAGAACAAAGCATATAGATATCAAGTATCACTTTGTTCATGAAGTTTTTTCTCAAGGTAACATTGCGGTGAAAAAGATTAGCACTTTGGAGAATTCAGCTGATATGTTGACGAAGCCTCTTCCTCATTTCAAGTTCAAGCACTGCTTGGACTTGATTAGCATTGTTTGTTGATTGGATTGCCCTTAGGGGCTTGTGGAGAAGGTGGAGAGTTATTATTAATGTTCTATTTAAAGGGAATTTCGAGTAAAGGTGGAGATTTGTTAGATGTGACTCCGAAATTTGAAATCGCTTCGATATTATGATTCCGGTTCGGCGACGGCTTCGCGATGCGACGACAAATTTCATGGATGTCTCTGGTGGAAGCGGAGAGCTCGGGCCGCTAAGGAAAAATCAACTAAGATTAGCGTTCTCTTTTCTTTTGCCCTAGAGAGATCGAGTGATTGTACGATCATCTAAAAAAAAAAAATTTGTATTCCCTTTTGTTCCGACATAGTGAAACTCTCCTCTTTCCCCCGTGGTTTTTTCCTTGCAAGGGTTAAATTTGTGTGTTATTTCTCTATCGTGCAATTTTGGATTCACTTTTGTGTCTTGATCGCCAATTGATTTCGTTTGGTTTGTGCGCTCGTTGCTAACAGAAACACCGAAGAGCAACCCTTCTGATTCAACGAAGGGGCGACAATGAATTAGATCCATTTTTTCGTCAAGAGGGGGATCAACGACAGAAATGAGGTGGCAACAATGGACGAGAACGAAGCGACGACAATGAATCCGATCTATTTTTCCGTCAGGAGGAGAATCAACGATGGAAGCGAAACAGATTAATTATGGAGAGACTACCATGTAGGGCCCAAATTATGTAAAACCTGCCGTGTGAACTTAAGATTGTATATTTTAATATAGGTTATACATGTTTGACTTTTCTAGGTAGGTTGGATAGTACGATAAAAAGTATGGGCAAAAATGTAGCTCTTCTCACAATAATTGTCCACCATATAATGCATTTTACTGTCTCCTCTTTCACTTTGCCTCCTTTAGTACCATTCTTGCACATTTAATACTTCTTAGTATCGTGGGCCCTGTATTCAGTCTTTGTTGGTGGGCCCTACTATAGATTTTTGCTCCTTTTTTTTATGGGCTGGGTGTACCTGTGTGTAAAAGAAATAGATTTTTACTCTTTTTTTATGGGCTGGGTGTACTAATGGGCTGAAATTACTGTTGCGCATTTAATGTGCGCATTCAACGCACACCTGCTGTGATGACCCGGATCCCCGCAGAGCGGCTGCGGTGCGTTGGGGGTGGCTTTAGAGGCTTACTTAGTGTGTTGGAGGTGTTTGGGGCACAAGTGTTGGACTTCGGGCTTATTTGGATCACGTGGGTGATCGGAGGACCCTCGTGGAGGGTTTAGAGGTGGTTTCGCGCGAATCGGATATCAAGATTGGGCTCCGCGCGAAATTCGGGCTAAGAATACACTTCCGGGAGCCTCTGGCAATTTTAGAGTTGGAATTTGGCAAAATGGACGTCAAATTCGGATTCAGCGCGCGAAAACGGTCAAAATGGACTACCTACTTGACTTTTTGGGCAAGGGTTACTGTTCACCGCCGGAACAGTAACTCCGGCGATCGCCGGCGGCGACCGGCGACGGCGGAGGGCGGCGGCGCGGCCTCGGGCAGGCGGAGAGCGGCGCGGGCAGGGCGCGTGGGCGCGGGCAGGGTGCGCGGTCCACGCGGCAGGCGTGCACCGGAGCGGGGGGCCACGTGGCAGTTTCTCATTGGATGGTCCACGGGTCGCGGTCCACGGAGCATATCGGGGTGTACGGTGGACCGGAGCGGGGACACGTGGCACCTTCCTATTGGATCGGTGCAGTGGTCTCGGCGCACGCAGGGTGCGCGGGCAGGCCGGGCAGGCCGGGCAAGTGCGTGGGCAGGCGCTGGAGGTGCGGGCTGGTGGTGTGCCACGTGGCATCGTGCTATTGGCCGAGAGGTGGACACGTGGCAGAGTAGGATTCGTCGAGTGCACGGAGTGGGTGCACCGGGTGCAGCGAGTGTATGGCCTAGACACGTGGCGCGCGAGGATTGGCTGTGCTACTGTGCGCGTGCGGCGGGGCAGGTGGCGTGGCAGGCGGCGGTGGCAGGCGTGGCAGGCGGCAGCCGGCTGGCGTGGCGGGCACGGCGGCGAGGTGGCGCACGCGGGCGCCACGTGGCGGCCCGCCATTGGCGGGTGCCAACGGCCCCGTTGACCAAGGGCGGCCACGTGGCGCGAGGGGAGCGGCCGGGTTGGCTGTTCGGTGTTCGGAGACACGTGTCAGCGCGTGGAGCGGGTCGGACGGTCACGCGGTCCGACCGGATCGGGTGTGCGGGCGTGGGCCGTGTGGGCCGGGTTACTGTGCGCGCCCGAAAGTTTGGGCCGGGCCGCACTGTTTGCGCCCGAAAAGATTCGGGCGCCCGAAAGTGAGGACACAGTGGGCATTTTTGGATTTGTTTGGAATGGCCTATATATACCAACCCGAGCCCCTTCTTTTCGAGTTTTTCCTCCCTTTTCGAGCCTCTTCTGCCCGAGCCACCTTAAGGAGATTTGTTCACCTCTTGATCCTTGATCTTCCTGCCAAGTCTAGGATTTTGGAGCACGCATCCCGAGGTTCTCCATTTTACGGCGCGGCGCGACGTTGCATTTCCTGTTTCCTTCATCGGCGCAGCAGTGATGTTTTAGCTCCCCTGGGCTACCCCGAGGTCCCTTTTCAGTGATTCTTGCGCCGGCTGACTCCTTACAGGTAGGGCTTCAACTTTCATTTTGATCGCGCTTTTCCGTTTCGAGGTTTTGGCACGGATCCCGAGGCAAACAGTGACCCCTTTTTGCTGTGTGGATTTCCTTGACAGCAGTGAGTATTTCGGCCATATCTTCGAGCACGAGCGTCAGACGGAGACGAGCTTATACAACTTTTTCATCTACGGATCGCAAGGAACGCGCTCGTATTTTTCTTGGATTTTTCAGAGATTTATTTCGAGGTGATAATCACTGTTTTCTCAGTGTACTGTGTGCAGTTTTTCTTCACAGTTTGTTGATTGGATTACCACCTTGACGAATTTATAACTTGGCTTACCGAACTCTGATTTGGGCGTGCAAGGTACCGTTGCGAAGCTATCGACGCGAGGATCGCCGTGATATTTTTCTGGGAATTTTCTGGGCACTTTCTGCAGGTGATAATTTAACAGTTCTGGGACTGTTGTTGTATGTATTTGTAAGAGCATTATTTGGGAGCCTAAGTGTATTTAGTGGACTTGGTGTTGTGCCAGGAGTGTTGCGGGTGCGCTGACCTTGTTGGAGCAAGGGATTGGAGTTTTGGGTATTTTCAGCTGTACGGACCCGGACAGTTAGCGCTTCAGGTGGGTGGTTGTTGCTTGCCTCTACATCTGACTTACTCACTAAGTTTATTAGAAAACCCCCAATGTTGAGCATAATGATTGAGTATCCTGCATGTTTGACTGATATAGATGTGAGCCTATCATCTGAGATTTCTTTGGTGGATATAGCATGTTGGGGATATTATTGGGGTAATACTGCTGTAGGAACATGATCATTGGAGTAATTTATTATTGATAATTGACATGCTACTTTAGCACGCAGATTTTATGAAAATGGATTAAATAGATTAATTGGTGGGACATAATGACTTATTTATGTGCGGGTTTCACTCTGGGGATTTATTATGGATCAGGGATCATATACATGTGTAGTTGACTGATGATTTTAGCATGACTGTTTTATCTATGTGGATATTATTAATCGATGCACCTGTTAAACTGTTACTTGACTTTCTTTCTCTCCCACATCGTATGAGGACATTTGCATGCTTATTTGGACATCTAGATAGGCCACTGTTTTATTGCTACACTATCATGTTGGGATTTGACTTAGGAGAAACCATGATTGCTTTCTTTCTCCTTTTTATTTTGACTTTTGAGTCATGTTGCTCGGGTTCGAGCAGAGGTTTGGGATAGTGTAGCTGGGACCTGAGGGTCAGAGATAGGGAGTACTTGATGTTGGATTGTGGGGTATTGCGGCAACCGCGGATAGTAGGCGGTTGACCGGATCTGTATTATTTTACCCAATTGAGGGTTGGGGTTATTGCGGTGACCGCGGACTTTGGGCGGTTGACCGGATGTTTACTATTGCATCAGATTGGGTATCAGTTTTCTCTAGTGGATGGTGTTTCCCACTTTTGAGTATTATTGCATCAGATCGGGGTTTGTTAGTGGACGGAGTTTCCCACTTTGATCATAGTCTTGATCCAGTCCTGCTATTGTGAGACAGTGGTTACAGAGATGCTTGATACAGTGATACTTTACTCGTGTGGGTCGCTCCCCACGAGTGCCACTCCGGAGTAGGCTTTTCACGGTGCCGTGCGCCGGGCACCATGGTGAGTACAGTTTTTGAGCCCTTGGGACTCCTTTTGCTTCGGTGTTATGCGTAGGCTGGCATACCCGTCGCGGCAGAGCAGGCAGTACCAGTTTTTACTGGTGGCACTAGATTGGGTCTATTTGGTCAGATACTGTTTCCTGATGCATTCATACCGTCATTTCCTTCGGTATTGCATTTAGAGGCATACTTGTTGTGGTTTCCCCTTTTATTCAGTAGTTCTGTTTACAGCTTTCCCACTTACCCTTTTTCTTGCCTCTAGTAGACTTAGTGGGTACGCCGGAGCTTGAGGCTTTACCCACAGGGGGAGGCTACTGGTTTACTAGTGGTTCTCACCCCCATTGTTGTTTTTCCCTTTCTTTTCTCCCCCCTGTTTTGCAGTGTCCTCTTCGGGAGTTGCTGATCCTTGATCGTTGTCCGGGGCGAGGGAGTCACGAGCTAGATCTGTACCACCCGAGGAGTGTAGCTGTACCCCCTGGCTGGAGATCCCTGATAGCTGTCAGCTGATGTTTACCGTTTCCTTGGAGGGAGATCTCTTGTATTTGGAGGGACAGAGTTGAGACTGATGTACTATAGTTTTAGTTTGTCTCCCTTTTATTGTTGAGAGATGCTGTTTTGAGGACATTGTATGTTGATTACCTGTATTCGAGGAAATGGATATTGTACTTTATTTCTTGATGTATAGTGATTGGATTTTATTTTACAGCATTTTATTTCAGCTCTGATATTTGTGTAGCTATAGTACTGTCTTTTGCAGGTTAGACGCTTCGCCTATGCGGGTTTTAGCATGGGTGGCGGATCTGTTGGCGAGCCCGGGTCGCAGTTTCGACCCCGGGGCGTGACACCTGCTCCGTTGGGGGTTCCTTTTTGCTTCCTTGTCCCCTCCTCCTTCTCCTTCTCCCCTCCTCATTCTCCTTCTCCGTCGCCATGACGGAGAGCGGTCGTCGTCCTGTGTTTGTGTGGACGGTTTGGGTTGGGGTTGTTGGTACGGTCCCCTCGCCTTCGTCCTCTTGCTGCCTGGGATGATGAGGCAGTCGTCCTCCTCGGTGATGTGGCGTGCTGGCACTCACCGATGCTGGGGTTGTTGGTACGGTCCCCGCCTCCGTCCTCTTGCTGCATGGGATAATGAGGCAGCCGTCCTCCTAAGGCTGGCTGCGATGACGAGGCAGCCATCCTCCTCGGTGACATGGCGTGCTGTCACTCACCGAGCCATGGTGAAGCTAATGCCCGCTCCTGTGTATGGCTGCGTCCCTAGGGTTTTTGCTCATCTTTAGCTCCCTGAGATGTTCGATTTGTTATATATATTTGCCCCTTTTTTTTGCCTCTCTTCTTCTCCTTACTTGCTCTTCTTCTTTACTCTTCACCTTCCTGTTCTTCTTCTTCTTTGCTCTTCTTGGTATACATATACATTTCTTCTTTGCTCTTTCTATATTTTTAAAATTAGGTTTGAATATTTTTAAAAAAATAGTGTGTTACCATTAATTAATTAAGCCAGAATATTTTTAGGTTTGAATATGTAAGACTGATTTATTTATTTATTTTCCATATTCTGTTGCTCATTCTGGGACGAATATGGTGTTTTGTCGGCTTTGGTGTTTGGTGGAATTGCATCTGTTGGCTGATGATGATGATGTTTTTGAAGATATTTTTGACTATTGTGTGCTCGTCGAGGGTTTAATAAGCTTGCGAGGTAATAAATTCCTTTATATTACATGTTAGTTTATACGAGATACATTAATTAGTACTCCAAAACATCATCAACCTATAAGAGCAATGTTTTGACGCACCTATAGTTGCACGTACTCGTTATAGATATGTAGTTCATTGTAAGATCTTTCCATATATAATGAGTGTCAAAGAGTGGGAAATAATCATTTTTCTTTAAATACTTAAGTTGATAAAGAACAGAGAGAATGATGATTTATATCTTGTATTCAACAATTTCCATGTTCCGAACTCGAGACTTTTTGATAGGCTTAAGATGTGGCCTGATGAGATCCAAGCTCAAGATTTACTACTTTGATACCATGTTAAAAAATGTGAAATAACTGTAGTTCTCCAAAAGCTTAAGCTACCAAAGAACAGTTCTTTAATTTTAAATTCAACAGTATATCGGATCATTTGCGTTAACAATTAATCCCAAAAATTTGACCTACTAGAAATATACAACGAATTTACTTAAAACGTATAGACACAGTGCCTAGGTGCCTCGAATGTGACTTGGTCCAATCAGCTTTATGCCACTTCGAATATGACTCAATCCAACTCAGCCTCACGTCATTTCGAACATGACTCGGCCCAACCTGACTTCCGGACGCCATAGGACAAGATGCTGGTCTCTTTAAGCCAGCACAGTGAATAGAGAGAACTGGGGCCAAGAGGTTCTCTGTTAATGAGTATAAAACTCCCAATGATGACAAAAGTATCCTAATTATAATTTACCTACCATATTAATGTAAAATAACATAAGAACATAAGAAAAGATAGCAAAACTTAAGAATTACATGTCAAGCTTTACTATAGGCATAACAATTTCCCAATTTTAGCTCTTAAAAATTGATAAATAATGACTATTATTTATAGTTTTAGCAGCAAAATAGTCAATATAGCATGAACTTGCTCTTCCTCTTTTGTAGTGTTCTAGTACTTTGGAGCATTGCGAATGAACACAGTTAACTGGCCGATGCATCTGGAGATAGTCGAGTCGAGCGAGAACTGTTTCGCGCGAAATCGACGCGAAAACGGGCATCGGAAGGGCGGATTCATGGAGATTGAAATTACTGTGAAAAACTGAGGTTTCTATGAATTTGGGCGCTCAAATCATGGTTTCGGGCGCTCGAATCCCCTATTTCGGGAGATATGTGGAGCCCGAGTTGCACTAATTCGGGCCCTGATCTTCCGAGCGCCCGAATCCCGATTTGGGCGCCCGAAAATATCCTGAGGGTGCTAGATCCGAATTAGTTTTGTGGTTGATCCGCAGGCCCATTTTATCCGAAACTATTTTTCCCTATATGTAGAGACTTAGAGGGAGATTTTTTTAGGGTTCTTTCTCTTCTTTTGGGTTCTTATCCACTCACCTACCCCCCCCCCCCCCCCCCCCCCCCCCTCCCTCAAGCTTTCCTGGAGACATTGGAGGAGAGGCAGCTGTAGCAGGACTTCTTCCCCACGACCTGTTTGAGCACCTTAGGAGACCGTTCTTGCTCCAGAAGCTTTCGTTTTGAGGAGCGAATCGCATGCTGGTTGTGCGAGCGGATGAGCGGAGAGACTGGTGGTCGATTTACTGGAGGTTTTCAGCTTGTTTTCTTGAAATTTTTTACCTCCTCCATCCATGGCTATACAGAGCTCTCATGCTCAATTTTTGGGATTTCTTCTTTTTCCTATGAAGCTTGGTTGAGAACTTCTTCTTCTTCTTCTTCTTCTTCTTCTCTGGAGTAGGTTTTGGTGGCTTGAGGCTAGCAAAAGCTTGGGTGTTTTGGACTTGGATTGTGGACTGCAGAGATCTTGGAGGGATCTAGCTGAGGAGCAGCTTGAGCCATTTTTGAAGTTCCTGAGCACCTAGGTTGAGCTGAAGCTACAGAACGCTTCCCTATTTATGGATCGAGTCACGACGATTTCTTGCCATTGATTGGATTAGCGTTTGAGGTCGGTTTGATTTCACCAAAATAGACGAACTCTCTATTATGTCTATTTTATTTAATTTGAGATCCAGCATGCTAGAGTATAGTTCGGATTTTTCTATTAAATCTGATACCATCTAAAAAATTCCAGAAAATTATATTTGGACCCCTGGATATTTTTGATGCAAAATAGAGAGTAGTTGACACTAGAAAAACTATTAAAATAATATTTTTATATGTATTTGGACGTCCAAATAAATATCTGTACCGTGCCTATACACGTTCATCATTTTTATATTTTTATTACCCTGGGCAGAGGGTTGTGAGTGGTCGGGTTAGTGTAGGTTACATTTACGCTCGTGTCTGGGGGGCCAGAGTGAATTTTTACAGCAGTGTTTAGACTTTGTTCTAGTGTTGGGAGTCGTTTGGGTTGACGATGGTCCCAGGCTGTTGAGTGTTCCAGCCTATGCCTTGGGCATGTTGAGAGATATGAGTTAGTTGATCTGATTGATCATTGGATTTGGACTATAGCATGCATGAGCCATATTGAGCTCGATCGAGATGCGCAGCTTTCCTCGGTGGGGTCACGCCCCTCGAGTGCCGCTTCGGAGCTAGACCTATTTTCTGCGTGACATCGATATAGCCCGTTTAGGCGCTCTACGTAATTCCAGTCCTTGGTAGATGTAATGGTAGTAGGTGGGCGCAGGTTTGATTGGATCCGTAGTGACAGTTAGTGAGATTGGGTTGACTATGAGCGTTTTGTGAGATAGATGCAATTATTTCTCCATTTTCTTTAGCATAGTAGTTAGAGGGATAGTAGCTGCAAATTTATTTCAGCTTTCACTTTCCTGTTGTTTAGCTATAGTTTATTTATACCTCTAGTAGACCTAGTGGGTAGATCGTCGGTCTTGATGACGGTACCCACTGAGAAGTACTTTCTTTTTGTAGTTCTCACACCCGCTGTTGGCGACTTTTTTGCAGAGACTTCTGCACCTGTTCCTCCGCCGGCAGCCACTCTTGATCGAGGTAAGGGAGCCACGAGTTAGATCCCTACCGAAGTGTACTTGGACTTAGAGTCGTCCCCTTTGGTGACTATTTTGGAGTTGTTTTACTGTATGGTCTGAGTATTTTATTATACCTTATTTTATGCATTCTGGGAGATGACTTTGTATTTTGGGTTGTGTATCAGACGTACAGTGGATCATGTTTTAGTTTATATTAGTTTCCTTTCATGTAGTGCTCCGGCTTTCGTTAAAGTGGCAAAGTCCGGATAAGGGACCCTAAACATGTCTAAAATATAGGTAAGATGAGCTGAAGCAAGTTTGGTTCAAAGTAAAGGGCATCCATACCAAAGTTGAGTTGGAAAGCAAGCTTGAAAAAAGTCAAAATATGCAAAACCTCATATTATTGAATAGAGTACCTGTCACGCCCCGGGGTCGAAACTGCGACCCGGGCTCGCCAACAGATCCGCCGCCTATACAGAACCCCGCATAGGCGAAGCGTCCAACCTACAAAGAAAAACTACTACAGCTAAACAGATATCAGAGCTGTAAAATAAAAAGCTAAAAAGAGCTCAAATCCAACACTGTACATCTGAAAATAAAGATACAATATCCACCTCCCAAACATGATCAAATACAAAATCCTCAAATATAAAAACTCAGAACTCAACAGGGAGGAAATCCTGAAATAAATAATACATCAGTGTACATGCTCTCAGTACAAGTCATAACCTCACTACAATAATCTCTCATAAGCAGAAATAAACTAATCTACAGACTGTACTATAAATCTCCAATGTTGGGTACAGCTACTCTCCAAAAACAGGTAGGAATCTAGCTCGCGACTCCCTCGCCTCGAACAGCAACAGCAGAATCAGCATCTCCCACAGATGACTCTGCAAAACAAAGGAGATGAAAGAAAAAGGAGGGGGAGAACCCCCAACGGGTGTGAGAACTACATCAACACGTAGTTCTCAGTGGGTACCGCCACCAAGCCCGACGGTCTGCCCACTAAGTCTACTAGAGGCATAAGATAACAATGCAGTGAAATCTGAACAAGAAAAGTTGGAAGTACTCTACAGCTACCATGCCTCTATCTAAATGCTCAATGGGTGGTACGGATGAAAATATATGCAACTACTCGCATCCAAGATGCTCAATCGACCCAATCAAACTGACTGCCTCATAGGGTCCAGTCAAGCCTGTGCCTACCTACTGCCACACATCCACAAGAGAACGGGACTTACGTAGGGCGTCCGTGACTGCCAAAACTGGCCCAGCCAGAGGGACTACATCCGTGACTGCCTAAAAAAGGCCCAGCCAGAGGGACAGCATCGACAAGTCGCGATACAAAAGTAACAGGCCACTCCGGACGGGGCACTCGAGGGGCGCGACCCCACCGAGGAAAAGGTATCCGCGCACCATCTGTCGAGCTCAAAGTGGCTCCTGCAGGCTATAGTCAAATCCACGCTCACTCTCAGAACGGAAGGACTCAGGATCCTCAAACATCTCGCACAACGGTCGGAGTACTCTCGACGACTCAACTGATCAGCTCTCTCGAATCTCGAGACACTAGCAAACTCCACTAACTCGTGGCACAAAACACACTGGTTGGAGATACTCCACAGCCGGGATCGACCCACAACTCAGGGCTAACAAACAGGCCGGACGACACTCAACGACCCGAGACCACCGTCAACCCCAACGGCTCCCACAACACTAGCACAAGTCTAAACTCAGCTACCAGACTCCACTCAGCCCCCATGCATAAGTGCAACCATGTCTCACAGAAACCTGACCCCTCGGCCCACTACCCGGGCGAGGCAACACTATGTCCAGAAAAGAAGCAAAGTGTGGGATGTCTAAAGCATAAAAGAACCTAGCCCAAGTGAAGGTTCTCTACTGGTCTGATTAAACATGTAGCATATGACGGGGGTGTTAGGTCAAGTTTCAATAATAACATTTAAATAAACTGAAACATAAGCAGAAAACATTAATGGATATAATCACCAAAACCAATCAAAATACGCCTCATCTTCCTAAACATGCTCTCAACTAGCATAGGTAAATACAATCATTGAGCATATAATATCTCGAAGGTATCTAATGGGTACCATAAATCATATAAGCCTCAATCCACATGAACTATATCATTCTTATGCTCACATCTCAAAGCTATATGTTGTACAATGAATTATGCATGCTCTCAATTACCAGACATGAATACCTTATCTTGCAAGTTTCCATTAGGCATAACTGATTATCATATCATACAATTCCTCAACCCAATGTCATTACCAAACTTGTGTCTCAATCAAATATTAGTATCCTAACATACATGCATTCTATTAAATAGAATTAGAGAACCGTCCACCGGTTCTGGAGACGAAGCACCTACCTGATTCGCTTCCCGCAGGCAAAGCCGAAGTCGGTGAAGTCCGCAGCCACTTGCTAACAAAATCCACTGGAACCGCACCCTCGGTACACAGTCGCACCAGCCTCTGCTCAAACCAACAACCCAGCCCACAATTAAACAACATCACAAATTACCCACAGCAAACACTTGTTGTTTTTCCAAAACAGCACAAAGAATGCCCTTTTCACCTGCAATCTATCCTCAAAAAAATCCAAAAAAATCACCGTTGCGATCCTCGCGACGAGTAGATACAAATCGAGTATTTATACACCTCAATCCGACACCTATAGGCCAAGATATAAATGAAACACTGTAGTAAGCCAAACAATCCACAATACAATTTCGCAGGAAAAACAGTCCCAAAGAAGCTCAATTATCACCTTCGAGGAGTCCTCCAAAAATTCCAATAAAAATACGTGTGAGTCCTTCTCGAAGAGTAGATGCCGATCGAGTGCTCATACGCCCAGATCCGATGCTCGTAGGTCAGATATAAAATCGACAAGCCTCCGCTGTCCAAAATCTCATAATAGAAAAAGAGGTTCTCAAAACGCCTCGGGAACCGTGCCAAACACACAAAACGAGGCAAAGTGATCAATACATAAATCGAAGGCATACCTCTCATGAACGCCCTGACGCAAAAATCGTCTCAAAATTCCATCGGAGTGATCCAGGGTGCCTCTCGGACTGAAATATGATGGAAATGGCCCACCGAAGAGGAAACGTCGCACTGTGCCAAAACGCCGAAGTCGTCGAGGTCGCGCCTTCCAAAAATTCTGAAACTCCTCCGCAAGATGCAGTACAAGAATATCAACAAAGATGCTAAGGGCTCAGGGCTAAGAAGCTCGGGAAAAGGGGAAAAGGCCCAAGCAAAAGGCCTATTTATAGGTCCTCCACGAAAAAGGAGCAAAAGCCCACCTTAATGGCTTTCGGGCCTAAGATTCGGGCGCCTGAAAATTTTCGGGCGCCAACATTGCCCGATCGCAGCCGTCCATCACGCGCCAGGAACGTCCCTGTCGCTCCACGTCACGCCGAATAGGGGAGCACCAACCGACCCCCCCCCCCCACCAAGCGCCGCGTGGCCTGCCGCGGATGCCGACGCGTGGCGCGCCCAAGCGCGGGAACCGCGCGTCACGCGCGCCTTCGTGCGCGCACATCGCCTGTCGGCGACGATACCGGGCATGCACCCCCAGGCACATGCCACCCTACTCCGTGGACCGCGCTCGTGCGCCAGCTAATCCACGACGCCACGTGTCCACACCAGACCAATCGGGAAACGCCACGTGGCACACACCCCCGCTGCACCGCGCGCCTGCCCGCGCGCAGCTCCGCCTGCCCGCGGCCTACGCAGCCGCGCTCCACCGCTACCGCCACCACCGGCGATGCCCGGCCGGCCGGAAGTAACCCAACACCTCGAAATCCGTATTTTCGCATCCGGGTTCCGAAAAATATAAGTAAATAGTCCATTTCGATCATTTTCGCGCGCTGAATCTAAATCCGCTGTCCGTTTTGCCCAATTCCACTTCTAAAATTTGTCGAAAATTCTTGAAAAGTGAACTTGATCCATTTTTGTGCCGAAATCTTGGGTTCCAATACGCGCGCAAGTACCTCTATCACCCAACATGGGCCCTAGAAGCTACTGATCAACCAGTAACCTCATCGCGGGGATTCGGGTCCTCACAGTACCGGTACCCTAAGAACGTACTGGAATCCCATAGAAGTCAGGAAAATCCAGCTCTCGGGTTTTTGAGAATTCAGGCGAGGCATACTGGAACCAAAGCCCGCGTACCGGTACCCCAACCTGAGTACTGGTACCCCAAGCCCCTGACAGCACAAGCAAAGTTGGTTAACCATGGTTAGTGTGGGGGTTTAAGTTGGGTTAGCCCAGCTTAAAACACGACCCTCTCTCACAATAAACCCCATTCCACCCTCCCATCTCATTTCTCTTTTCTTTTTCTCTTTCTAGAAGCTTGGGAGAGAAACCCTAGCTTGGAGGATTGAAGGGATTGATCTCTTGGAGGGCAAGAGACTTGAAGGAGGCTTCCAAAGGAGGTTCTTAGAGCTAGAAAGGGCCATCTTCTCCACGTTTTTGGAGTAAGAATAAGAGGTAAGTTTCTAGGGTTTGAGTATTTTCGGGTTTTTATTGTTTTAGAAGAGAACTATGGATCTCTTATAAGTTTTTATCCCGTTTTTAGGAAACTTCTTGGAAAAAAATAATGGATCAAGCCTAAATTATTGCAAGAGGACACAAAGGTAGGAAATTTCACCAAAAAAAGGGAAATCATCTATTTTTTTTTGCTTTTCTATGATTTAGAAGTATAGTGTAAGAGTAAATGCATTTAGTGCATGAGTACATGTATAAGATTTAGGGTTTTAGCCCTAAGAGGTAAAATGGATAGCAAAATTTAGCCTTGCATATATATGGTCAAGAAAACCTATATGTAGGTTACCTTTGTATGGAAATGGACTTAGGAAAAACCTAGGTCAAACTATGTGTGATATGGAACTTAGGAGAAAATCTAGGTTGAATTGTGTGGCATTGGACAAAATCAAAGTCAAAGAGTATGTGACATTGAACTTAGAAAAAGATAACTTAAGGCAAGCATGTAGAGTATAAACTCTAACTTGAAAATATAGAGTCAATGAACTTTAGGTTAAGAGTGATATGCAACATAGAGTTAATGAACTCTAGGTTAACTATGAAATGTGACATAAAATTAAGAAACTCTAGGTTAAATATAATGAGCAAATTGGTGTCCTCGAGACATCATGGCACCCTAAGGATTTAAACATAGGGTAACGGATAAGTATAAGTGAGTTGTGTGTCTATATAATATCTTGTAACTCTAGAGTATAGAATTTAGGGTCGAATGGGCAAAGTGAGTAAATGATATAACTCCAACTTAAATTGATGTTCTTGGGGCATCCTATCTATCCTAGAGTTAATAACCTAGGGTAAAAGTGGAATGTAAAAGAGGAAAGTAAAGAGAAAAATAAAAGGGAATGGTAAAAGACACACGTTATAATCCTAGGGTCATTGGACCTAGGGAGAGACCGTGGCCAATGCTGCAACATTTCGGAATAGCTTGGCGAGAGATATCGATCACCCTCAACTCCCAGTATAGTGGCGGGAGATGTCGATCACTCTCGACTCCCTATATAGTGTTTGATGATGCCAATCCCGGCCCCTCGACACTAAGTGGCTGTGCAGTGCTTGGAAATGACGATCCCCCACGATTCCAAGTAACTAGCGAGCGTGGCGATGTCGACCACCCTCGACGTTATAGGCCCACCGATTGGAGAGTAACTGACTATTCGGGCTCTTCATGAGGTGTTGTGATATGGAACCGATCGATGGACAGTTCGGGACATGTGGCATAGAGAGTATGCACATGATTGGTATGTGAGCAAATGGGACCAAATCAGCTAGTGGGCTAAGTAGAGGTCTTGGCAAGTAAAGATGGAAAAGATTTTTAAAACAAAAGGTAATATAAATGTACTTTCAAATTTGGGACTCGTAATTTGGAAGGTTTGTGCTTATGCTGACTCCCCGGGCATGGGCCCTTTAGGCGAGGTACTTCCGAAAGGTTAAAGATAAAAATCTATTGTAATTGGCGCCTTCGAATTTGAAACTCGATATTAGGAGCATGACTCCTAGGGCACGGGTCCATTGGCGAGATACTTTCGAAAGGCTAAAAATAAAGAGAAAACACAAATGAAAGTGACCGTATGTGGTCGAGTTAGGAGTAACCCTTGTATAGCGGGATAGTAGCCGAGTTATGGTATAGTGGCCTAGTATGGCATAGCACGGTAGCATTATGACATTGAGTATGCACTAGTAGTATAGTTATTATTATATCAGCATGCTGTGACACCCCAACTTCCCAGAGGGTCACCTATCCTAGAACTACTCTAGCTCTAGCAAGCTTAACTTTCTTAACCTCTTGAGTCTTGCTACCACTCAAAATGCTATAGCCAGGTTAAGAGATTTAGTCATATTATATCATTTATATATAGGACTAATCTAAATTCCGGGGGTACCACATTCTTCCCACCTTTAAGCCCTGACGTCCACGTCAGGCTCAAAGACACTCACAAGCACCAGGCGATGTGAGACTCGTCTCGCTAGCCTTAACCGACCTTGTGGAGAGCTGCACTCCACCCACAACGGTCCCAGGGAGCCTAACTCTACCCACTATATAACCCTGGCTCAGCCGAGACTTATCTCACATTTCCGGCTAGTGAATAGCTCTGATATCAACTGTGACACCCCAACTTCCCAGGGGGTCACCCATCCTAGAACTACTCTAGCTCTAGCACGCTTAACTCTCTTAACATCTTGGATCTTGCTACCACCCAAAATGCGATAGCCGGGTTAAAAGATTTAGTCCTATTATATTATTTATATTTAGGACTAATCCAAATTTCGGGAGTACCACACATGCTAGTATAGTATTTACAACTTTCCCTATTATCTTGGTGTACTAATGCTTCCAATTGGACTAAAAGGTGTAGAGCATATTTTTCGGTAGATGAACCTACTGAGAACTATTCGTAGTTCTCACGTCCTATTGGTTACCATTTTTACAGATCCAGATACAGCCGGTGAGGTACACGACTGGGTAAGGGCCCAGCAGCATAGAGACCTAGAGGATCTAGCAGTATTATACCATTTTGTATTATAAAGTGAACATTGTATTCTGGTGAGGATAAGTAAGAGAAAAAGTTGTAACTAATTGTGGTATAGTTAATGTTCATTCGAGTATTATATTTCAGCTTTATACAGTTGTACTTATATTTAAAGTTGAATGCTCAATTTATCTGTAATTTTATTCTGATATTGCATCTCATTGTACTCATTGTATTGCTTCAGATGGTTGCTTTGTTCCTTTCAAATATATAGAGGTCATGCCCGATTGGCGGGTTTGTTGGCGTGTCCAAACTATTCCAAATTAGCGATCTCGGGGCGTGACATTTTAGCTCTGATATATCTGTTTAGTTTCGTAGATGTTATCTTTTACAGGTTAGACGCTTCGCCTATGCGGGACTTCCCGTATTGGTGGCAGATCTGTTGGCGAGCTCGGGTTACAATCCGACCCAGGGCATGACATCTATTAAGTGTGCTATGAATTTCTTCTGCGCCCTTACAAATACTTTCACTATTTCATTAAGCTACAAAATAGGTCACTAAATATTTTTTTTTTTAACCAAAAAAAAAAAAAAAAAAAAATCAAGTCACCAAAGTTTTAGCACTTAACAAAATTAACTCCTTAAAAGCTAAATAAAATATATTGGCATATTCTGGTCAATAAACATATGTCAACCACATGTATGTTGATTATCCTTTATTTTATAATGAAAAACATTATCAAAAAAATAAAAAAATAAAAAAAAAGAAGAGATGACACAAAAAAGGGAGTTGTTTGTCAAAAGCAAATGAAAAATACTTTTGTGAGTAATTAATTGTGTCTTAAAAGTAGGAATCAACAATAGGTTACTTTATAGGTGCCACAAAGAAAAACTGTGGACATTAAGTGATTAATTAATTTATCATTAGTGACACAAACAGGATGATTACCACAGTACCATCATCATGCCAAAGTCAATTGCACCTAAATATCCATGCAATGATAATATTGATAATTCAACGCCGACTAAATACCAATCGAACCGTTACGATCAGGATTAAGAATGTCGGTTTATTAGAATATTGAGATAGTTTAGAACCGACAACGTCGACGGATTAAAGTAAGTGAATACTTGCCTAGATTTAGAACAAGGACAACACAATTGCTCCACTTCATGGTGGTTTCATATTATTATCCATCTAGAAAAGGAATCCCCACTATATTAGGATGTGATTAGGAGCATAACACCTCTCCTAAGAGAATTGACACTTAGCATGTCAAAAGTTGGCATATGTAATATATTAAGGGAGATAAGTTGAATAATCATTAGTAGTTTAGTAAGTAAAGAAGTGTTTAGAAGAGTAAAGATGATCCCCACATAATTAATTGGAGGTCAAGAATTAAAAATGGAAAAAGTCAAATCTCAAGCTATTGTTAGAAAAACCTAAGAACCATTATTTAATAAATTGATGAGATATCTAAAATATATCTAACAATAAGAGAAAGGTTGGTTCCTCTTGAAACTTGAGGTACAAGGAGTTATCTTAAAATAGTTAATAATATTTTGGAGCTGTTGCTATTTATTTATGTTCGTCTAACTTTCTGAAACTAGGAGACTAATGAGTTGGGTGAGCCCAATAAGTTGAGTCTATAGACCTAACATGACCAAACGTCCAGGTGGGTTGAGTCCGGTTGAGACCCGTGGGCGCAGTGTCTGTACGCTTTAAGTGAATTGGTTGTGTATTTCTAATAGCTCGAGCTTTTGGGATTAATGGTTAGCGCCAACGATCCGACAGGAGCAATTTCGTGTTGGCGAGTAGACCAGCATTTTGCCTTTGTTGCAGAGATTGCGTTAGGCAAAGTCGCAATAAAAAAAAATCAATGCTGTCTTTTTGCACACTTTGGTTATCCTCTTTCTAATAGTTTGAGCTTTGAAAATTATAGTTATCGCTAACGATTCAAAAAGTATAGTATCAAAGCAGGTCATGGATTCGACATACTGCAATGTATGTACGTGCAAAAAAGAAAAGGATTGTCGGCGAGTAGGCCAGCATCTTACCTATCTACTACTGTGTTTGTGTGCTTTAAGTGAACTGGTTGTTTTCTTTTTAATAACTTAAACTTTTAGAATTATGGTTAACTCCAATGATTCAACAATTTATATATATATATGTAATACCTATTATTTTACACAAAAAGGCCAAATAATAAGAGACACAGTTCAACAAAAAAGGAGACCATCTTAAGGGAGACTTAAGTGTCATCACCCTTGATCACCAAGCTTATGATTTTGCACCAAATATTAACTAAAAATAACCGACCATAGTTGGCGTTACAAATGCCAATTTCTTATCAACACCTTTTTACCAATAAAGGATAGGCAAATAAAACAATAGATCTTTCTTTTCCTTACTTGCAAATTTAAGTACTAGTAATATTGGAATGAAGGGTTTTCATTGGTGGAAGAGGGTAGTTTGGTGGGTCCTGGGAGAAAAGGGGGGGGGGGGGGGGTGTGGAAGAAAAAGGAAGAAGAAGAAGAGAGAGAAAGAGTGGAGCAAAGTGTTGTTGTTGGTAGGGGGGATAGCAAGAACTTTTGTCTAATTTAAAGGGACTTGTTCAATTAGTTTGTTGTTTATTTATTAGGGTAGGGTTGCTTTGGAACATGGCTAAAACAAGTAAAACTCCTACTTCTCCCATCTCCACTACATGTCATGTCAATAAGCCATGCATAGAGAAAGTGCTCCTTATCTTCTCCCACCCCAATGCACAAAGGCCCAGAACAAAGTAGTAGTGGCCACCACCAAACAAGTCTTCCAATGAAGATGGTAGGGAGGGAGGGAGGCCGTGAGTTTCCCTTCTAGGCATTGACACTTGTGCTCTTCCCAACTCATTCTCTCTCTCTCTCTCTCTCTCTCTCTCCTCTCTCTCTCTCTCTCTCTATATATATATATATATAGCCTCCACTTTTCCTCTTTTGTTCCCACAAGGCTAAGGAATGCTTTGGGGCTCCATGTTCTTTTGAACTACATTGGTCCAAAGCCAAACTAGCTAGTAGGCTCCATTACTATTTGCAACAAAGCCCATCCTCTCTCTCTCTCTCTCTCTCTCTCTCTCCTCTCTCTCTCTCTCTATATATATATATATATATATATATATATATAAAGAGGCTGGAATACTATCGATAGCACCAAGTTATTGGTGCTATCAAGTTTTTAGCTTT
>CM054947.1:15872163-15925575 GCA_029168755.2 Tillandsia fasciculata | reverse complement strand
CTATATTTCAGTTTATATCAAATTTACCATTCATAATGTCTAACCCATTCTCCACACGCCCGAAGAACACCAAATTGTTAGTCCAAGTAAATTTCTTGATGCTAATAAGTTGATGGATCGGGCAGCAAAGGTGGCAATTCTTGCCTACGACACACAAGAAGATTATTCAAAGGATAGAGTGGCTGATTTCTTAGCTCATCACGTAGGTGGAGATCCCGATGAATATGGATTTGGAAAATGTGCGGATGCCGATTACCTTATATACTTTCCTACTGCAGAGAGTCGGAATAGAGCTATTCGTCATTCTTTTCTGCAGACCTACTCACTCAGCATTATGGTATCGCCATATGAATTCAACCTTGGTCACCGGGCACTTTTTAAGTACTTTGTATGGATTCGCTTGCATGATTTACCGCTTCAGTGTTATGAGTATGTTGATTTGACAACTATTGTATCTAGTTTTGGACGTTTTATTGGTGGTGATGAACGTTGCCGTGATCGCGATAATCTCAAGTTTTATCGTCTGTTGATAAAATGTAATAATCTTCAAAACATTCCGGAGTGTGTAACGCTCATCGTGGGAAATGTGGATGGGCAATAGTGGAAATAGAGTCGGGGAACCTTACATAAGTTCCTGCAGTCCGTAATATTTGTTTTGATTGTGACTGCATCTTTGGCCATCTCAATAGTGTTTACAACTGACGGGCTACAGTTTTGTGTCCTCTATATTGAGTAATTAAAATTTGCTTACTTTTTATTTCGTATTCACAATATGGTGTGTGTGCAATGTATGTAATACAGAACTGATTTGTTAAGAACTATATAGCACATATTTTACGGGGAGGAAGGGCATTGGATGCTGTTTTGTAAGGTTGGCACACATATAGTCAAAAGGTGACAGCTTTAGAGGTCACAGGTAAAGAGGGGACAGCTGTATAGTGTGTTTCAGCACACCTATACTGAAAAGGTGACAGCTATAGAGGGGACAGCTGTATATTGTCTTTTCCCTTTGGGCACACGTATATTAAATATGGGGAAAGCTAGAGAGGCTTCCGGTACAACCATATATAATACCGGAACACCTATATAGGAATACCGGATCAGCTATATATCTTCCCGTACAATCTGCCCACTTTTGCTAACAGCATACAATGTAAGGTCTATATGTATAAAAGGCAATATATACATATAGCTGCTCTCACCAGGTGACACATATATGTCCTATATATATATATGCATGCTATCTAATTCATACATATATATCCAGTCCACACATATATCACAGCTTATTATATTTCAGTATTGGTCAAATTTCACAAGCTTCCATGTCAAGCGCTACCTCCACACGCCCGAATAACACATATTGTTTTATGCCATGGAAGGATGAATTTGTTGATGCTAATATGTTGATGGATCGTGCAGCAAAGGTGGTCATTCTGGCCTACGATACAGAAAATGATTGTTCAAAAGATGGAGTGGCTTCTTTCCTAGCTGAACAGGTAGGCGGTATTCCCGATGATTACGGATTTGCACAATGTGAAGGTGCCAATTACCTTATATATTTTCCTACTGCTATGATTCGGGATAGAGCCATAGAGCGGTCTATTCTGCAGACCGAGAAACTGACGATTACGATAAAGCCATTTGAAATCAACGAAGGTCGAATCCGTGAACGGTATGCGTATATGGTATGGATTCGCTTGCATGATTTACCTGCCCATTGTTCGGACTACGAACAAATCAAAAATATTGTATCTAGTTTTGGACGTTTAGTTGATGGTGATTACCGCTGCCATCTCCGCCAAAATATCAACTTTTACCGGGTCTTGATCAAATGTCGTGATCTACAAATAATCCCAGAGTGTGTAACGCTCATTGTGGGAAATCGCGAATGGAAAATAAATGTGGAAATAGAGTCGTGGCAATCCTGCACAGGGAACGGCCATCCGTAATGTGTTGGCAAGGTGACGTCTCCTTTTGCCAAATGGATATGTTGTTTAATAATTATCGATACTACTTTTTCTTGCAAGTACGCAATCATAACTAGGTACTCGCAATATAATGTTTGTGATATGCATGAAGTACACATCTGTATCTATTGACAATGACCTGTACATATATATAACTTGTACAATCCGATGGGATAAAATTGTAGGACATTTTAAGGGTAATTATGCATCAAGTTGTATTCGTGCTTTGTACCTTTTCTATTGTATAATATAACTCTACCCGATTGACTTATTTTATTACTGTTTATTTAATCCCGGGTATATACAGAAGTATATGTACAAGCAGGGACTAAAATATTATTGTATGTGGTTCAGTATAAGACTTGTACAGGGGATGAAGAAACAATGGATGTCGACAGTTCAACAGTAATAGTAAGAATAATATAGGGGATTATATTTTAAAATAAATAAATAAATGTTATACAGTAATGATTTTTTGTATTTGAAGATATTTAGTAAAAAAAGTTATTACACAATATATATAGATATTTTTCTGTATAAATGAACCAAAAGAAAAAAAAAAAAAACTTAATAAGTCATTTATAAATGTATTAAGTAATTTATAATATATATATAAATATATATATAAATTTTAGAATTTTGAACTGCATACCGTTAGATTTTGAAATTTCAAAAGTGTCCACTATCCTCTAGTTAAAGGAAGAAAAGGAAAGGAAATGTCTATTGGTACACTCCTATTTAAAACATCAAATATTATATGATTTAATACTCCGGGCAGGGTAAAGGCAACCCCACCTTCTCTTTCCGTGTTCTCACGCCGTCTCACACCTGCCTCCTCCCACCCCGCCCACCAGGCCGCATCAGATTGCCTCCATCGGACATAAAGTTTCCTCAGCCCCGGGCCGCATCACCGCGTACGAACGACATCGGAACCCCTCCAAGGACGCCCGCTGATCGCCAGGCTGCAAAGCCCTGAGGAATCCAACCCCTTCCAGGACAACGGCCGATCTACTGGTGATCCCTCCCTGCCGCGTTCTGCTCATCATTGTCGTCCAACTATACGAGTATGTAGGTAGATTCATTTAAAAATTATGTGTTAATTCAAAGTGTTTAGGAAATCGGGGTAAAATTAATATTTGCTCTACATTAATATAATTTATTTTTTCTGAAGAAATGACATATTTCCTAACATTTGTAAAAGTTGTGAAATGTTCGTTCCATTCGATTTAACTTTTGCTTAATGTTAATCATAACTCCTTAATATTTATTGTGTAATGTGTGTAATTATTTATCATTGCTCCAATGAGTTGCCCTTCGTGTATGTTTTAATTTGAATAATTGGGCAAAAAAATTAGTTTATTGTACTGGTAAACCCCTGTTTGGGGTATACAGTCATATATACAGCTAAATTCTTAAATTAATGCTATATACAGCTATATTCTAAATGGTTAATGCACCTATACAGGTATATAATGATAATTTATGCTATAGAGGGGACAGCTAAAGAGGATTCCCGTACAGTATATATTTCCTAGTTGAATATGTCGAATTACCCTCTCATCCCAATGCACAATTGTTTACCTTTCACTAAATCTGCATGAATTTAGTACGTTGACTTGCAACATAGTGGTAAAATCTAAGAGATTTTTCCTATCTATGTTTTCTTTCTTTTCCGAATATTTGCATGGATGTATAAGTATTATAATGATATTACACATAGATGGATTCGAGCTTTACATCCTCGAGCAATGGGGCCAGGCCAAATACTCCTTATTGCCATTGTCAATTGCAATGTGTCATGAGAACATCATGGACGCAGAACAATCCAGGCCGGCGATTTTACGGCTGTTCGAGATATGGGGTAATCTATGTAATGTACATAATAATTTGTTATCCATGCTATATATCAAAAACTTACCATCTAGACTTGCCTCCCATATTTGCAGGGGCATGGGGCATGCAATTATTTCAGTTGGTATGACGCGCCGTTTACGAGCAGAAGTATTTCAGTATTGAATGGATTAATAGTAAGTAACAATAAGTTGCGCAATGAAGCTGCAGCTGCTGCAAGGAAAAGAAGATGGGGGTTGTACATATTTGTTGCATATTTTCTTATCAGTGGGATTTTTGTTTCTTCGTGTTATAACTGTATGTTGAAATCCATACTATGACTATCCCTTTCCTTGTAATGTATTTGAATATTTTTGTCTATATATGAATGTATTTATATTCCTCTCTAAGTAATAATTGCTATGTGTTGTACACTGTTTATCTAAGATGTATATATTTTTTAATTAAACCAATGTAATCGCATCTTATAGTATTGCATATATATCATCACACTTTATATTGTAATAACAAGTGTGTGGCTTTCGGGTTTAGAGGAACTCAATCATATACCGGAACCATGTGTACCGGTACGCATGGTTGGGTACCGGTATTGTCCGAGGATTGCAAGCGTGAGGCGTTCGGGTTCTGAGGATCTTGGATGTGTACCGGTACTAACTAATCAGTACCGGTACAGAGTGAGTACATCAAAGTGTACCGGTACGAAATATAGAGTACCGGTACTGAGGGACAAATCCATGAATACTACTTTCGGGTTTTGAGGAACTAGGGCGTGTACCGGAACCATTTGTACCGGTACTCAATGATGAGTACCGGTACTAATTGACGATTGCAAGTGTGAGGCTTTCGGGTTATGAGGAACTTGAATGTGTACCGGAACATTGGCTTGCTCAATCTGAATCGGTACTCACTCTTTACCGGTACAGATGGTTTTTGTATAGGGATATACTTTTTGTACACCCCCAAGTGGTGTGTACATCCTACTATTCAAGACACCAACCAACGCAAAGCTCCCAGGAAAGAAGGGCTATCCCCTATAAAGCTGTCTCCATATACACATATAGGTGTGCACACTTTTCAAAACAGCATCAAATGCTAAACCTCTCAAAAGGCCCTATATAGATGTACGAAACCCATCTATACATGTTCCGGTAAGCGTATATGACTGAGTGGAAACCCTCTTTAGATGTCCCCACGAAACCATTAAATTTGAATATAGCTGTTTATATGACTGTACGAACCCAATATATAGCTGTTCCGGTGTTCATATATGGTTGTACGTAAAGCCGCTATAGATGTCATCAGATTTAATAGGTGTGCCCAGAAGGGAAAGACAATATACAGCTGTCCCATCTAGCTAGCTGTTCTTTTGAGATAGGTGTGGTGAAAGTCCCGGTACACACTACTACCCACTTACCCACTTTCCAAAACTACAATCAATGCTATTCCTCCCCATATCACACTATTACCCACTTACCCACTGTTCTAAACACCATATTCTAATATAGATTATTCTATATTAGAATATGCTATATAATAGCCCTTCGCAAAAGTGCTCAAAACCGCTGTATAGCCTCCTAAGGAATTATGGCCTATAAGAGTAATCGCTTTGTATACCAATATCCGCAATATTGTAGTTAGGTACTCAATCTCACCCTACAACCCGCTCACTCTATCTCACACTATCTTCATCTCCCTCTCAATTTCACGCTCGTATACAATTATACTTATCATGGCAAGCTCTAGCTTTAGCCAAACCTCATATTCCTCCCGTCCTCGCAACACCTACTGCCTCATTCCTTGGACGCCTGCGCATGAAGAGACTGATAGTCAATTGGAGCGGACGGCGCAAATAGTTGTCGATGCCAATGCAAACGAAAATGAGCGTTCGCGGGCTGCCGTGGCCGCGTTGCTCGCAAGACGGATAGGGGGAAGGCCTCATGATTTCCAACTAGCACGAGGTCCTGTCGGAAATTATATTGTAATTTTTCCTACAGTGACAAGTATGCATATTGCTATTCGTTGTTCTCCAATTCGCAACAACACATTGGCGATGACGGTATCTCCATTGGATGGCAATCGTGGGACAATAACGCAAACATTACAATACTATGTATGGATTCGCCTACATAATTACCCGATTTATTGCCATCAGTACGCAGAGGCTGAAACAATCGTCTCTAGTTTTGGGCGCTACATAGGTGCGGATGATCCTAGCCGACATTTCGAAAATTTCAAATACTATCGCGTGCTTATCAAATGCATTGATCCTAACATGATTCCGGAGCAAGTAACACTATATGTAGACAATAGAGAATGGATCATAAGAGTTGTGATTGAGTCCTGGGAGCGTTGCGAGCCAACAGATAACCCATGGATGTAGATTGTAAATTATATCATGGATGTAACTGATTATTATTCACTCTTAATGATTATTCTTCACCATAAGTTTTGAACATGCAGATATGACTGTGTAGAATCACTCTAGGGGTGTTCCTTCAAAAAATTGGCAGAATTTAGTAGATGGGTGTTCCTTAAAAGTGTTAAAGCAACAGCTATTAGATAAGTGTTGAACATTCATATTTACAAGATTGAGGACTTGAAATTAGACTGCATACAAGTGTTCCCTTTTATATATATCAGTGTGCAGAATCCCTCTATGGTGTTCCTTAAAACAATTGGCATGAATTACGTAGATGGGTGTTCCTTAAAAGTGTTAAAGCAACAGCTATAGAAAAGTGTTGAACATTAATATATACAAGATGGAAGACTTGAAATTAGACTGCATACAAGTGTTCCCTTATATATATATATATATATATATATATATATATATATATATATGGTGCAGAATCCCTCTAGGGGTGTTCCTTAAACAATTGGCAGAATTTAGTAGATGGGTGTTCCTTAAAAGTGTTAAAGCAGCAGCTATAGATAAGCGTTGAACATGCATATAAACAAGATGGAGGACTTGAAATTAGACTGCATAAAAGTGTTCCCTTTTGCATATATGACTGTGCAGAATCCCTCTAGGGATGTTCCTTACAACAATTGGCTTTGGTTTAGTAGATGGGTGTTCCTTAAAAGTGTTAAAGCAACAGCTATAAATAAGTGGTGAACATAACGAGATACAAGATGGAGGACTTGAAATTAGACTGAATAGAAGCCCTGCATCTATGGTTGTACCAGCTTGATTGATATATATTGGATGGCGGCAATGATTAGTTCTTTTATATAACATATGGGTGTAACAGTCTGCGAATTTATATATCAAAGGACAATGAAAGATGGAAGAATATCGAGATACATAATTACACGTGGTATGACAAATTGGAATACAGATTTGCCATATAAACTCAAATATATACATAGATCTTATAAGATAGATATTAAATATAAAAATTCATAGATTAATATAGGAAAAATGTAAGTATGTTATTACAAATATTCATCATGATATATATGCAATACTACAAGAGCAGAATGAAAAAGTTTAATGCTAAATATAAACTCTCCCGATTTAGTGTACAAGGCATATCAATGCTTAATGGTTTAATAGCATAGTGCATTGTATGGATCTCGCTTTCAATTGCCCGTCTCATGTTTGCTGTGCTGCATTTATTGTTCTTGCGATATGTCATATTCGTACACCTGATTAAATATTAAATAAACTCAAATTAACGACAGAGCACAATTTTACATATAGAATTGAAACAATAAATTGGCATTACCTGTCAGAACTGCATAGAGTGCGCCATTTGCATAAAGCAGGTAGGAATCTCATTAGTTTATTTTGGACTTGTATCCGACATAGGAGGGTACCTTACAGGGTCTGTGGACATGTCCAAGTTTTGAGGGGCCCACGGGGTCTTGCATATATAACAAAATAAATAAATTAGAATATGTGTATTAAAGACAAATTTATAGTAAATAAATATCTAGGAGAAAGTTAAGTAACATTACCGTTAATATCATGGCTGGATTGCTCTGCACACCAATCCCATAAGGTAAGTGCATTATGGGCGAGTTGTTATTCATAGGACTTTGCAACCTATTTTAATAAATCGGGAGGGAGGGGGCCAATATGGAAGACACATTAATTATGTAAACAAATGAGTAAAATCGACCTATGAATCATATATTAAGAGAATCAAATGAAAATATAAAAAATTCTTAAACATTTACACTGTGTTGGGACGAGGCCGAGGGCGACGATGAGAAACGATTAAAGACTGAGCATTCACCATTATAAAACCTGTCCGTAGAATCTTGACGCATCTATTTAAATAGAAAAGAATATTTCAATTAATGTCATCTAGCATAAATTATAAGCCAACAATAATCGACATACGTACGTACAGATATACCTGTTGCTTGTTGCCTTTCATCTTAAGCCGACGTACAATTTTATCTGTCATCGACTCCTTTCGTTTGCTTGGTGGGCGGCCTTTACTTCGAACTGACAGCGGGCTCTTTACTCTTTGGTCGTTACATCTAACATCTGATTCGTGTCCCATACTAGAATGTATATTTCCGGAAAATTGGACATCATTGCTTCCCTTGGATGACGAAGTGTTCTCTAATTTCATCTTCATATCATCAAGTGAGCGTAACGTTGATATATATTTCTCATCACTCTCAGCAGCTATGAATGCAATGTCGTTAATACGACTACATATTGCCTCATATCGGCTTATTTCTGGACAGATCCCTAAGCTTTTATGCCATGCTTTCACCCGAGTATACCTCCGTCTTACATCCTTCCTCCATCGTGTTAGTATGTAACAAGTTGGGACAATCATCATCTTTCTATTAACTAGGACGGCAATAGAATGTCGGCATAAAATACCCTTACAATCAAAAAGACGACAAATACAACTAACTCGGGAGCTAGACTCATCAAAATATACAGTGTATACTATGTCTTTGCCTCCTTCGCCATATTGTACATACTCGTTAACCCTATACTCATGCACGCTACCATTAGATGATATTAAAGATGTCTCACAATGCATTAAATCCTTTAACTCCGTCTGAAATTCTCGAAATTTAGCAATTGTGTACACATCTTGAAATTGCTTCTCAAATGCATAACGACTTATGGATGGGATGACGGAGGTGAATGATTTGTAGTCTAATAGAGCCTCCTTTTCAGCTTTATTCTTTATAGCGCTTTCATACTGCTCCACAAATACTTTTAGCGTCGTTTTGGAGTTCACATACCCATCAAAAAACGAATTCATGCTTTCACTTCGCTGTGTGGTGGACATTCCAGCCCAGAATGTATGCTTCACATAAACTGGCACCCACTTTCGTCTGTTCTCGTACAGTCCTGACAACCAATCATTCTTTTCAAGTCCATAACAAACTATCATACTCTTCCATTTTTCCTCAAATTCAACTTCTGTTAGTGATTCATAAATAGCATTCATCAATATGCTCTTAATAGAATGATAATCACCATAACTTTTTAGCTTCTCCGGTATCTTTTTTGTTATGTGCCACAAGCACCATCGATGTTTGGCATCGGGGAATACCAGTTCAATAGCATTTTGCATTGCTTTGTCTTGATCGGTGATTATAGCTTTGGGGGCATGGCCGGACATACATGACAGCCAATTACGAAAAAGCCATACAAACGAAGCTGTATCTTCACCAGAGAGTAAGCCGCATCCAAACAAGATTGACTGACCATGATGATTAACACCAACAAATGGAGCAAACGGCATATCATACTTATTCGTTAGATATGTCGAATCAAATGTAATTACATCTCCAAAAGATTCATAGGCTGCTCTGCTTCTAGGATCTGCCCAGAATATATTGCGAATACGAGAATCATCGTCCAGATCGATGGAATAAAAGAAATTTGCATTTCTCTCTTGCATGGTTCGAAAATAATTACAAATGGCTTCGCCATCACCTTCACCAAGTCGTAAACGCCGTATTTTATCAATATAATTACGGGCATCCTTCTCTCCAAATGTCAAATTTTCATACCCACCAGCCTCAACAACAAAAGAATTAAAACTTTTATTCACTCTGATTCCGGCACAATCATTAACATCAAGCCGCCTCTTAACACTACAATCTATAACTCGATTGCAGGGAAAATATCGAGACTTGCAAGGACTTAATCCATGATTATGGTCAAGTTTGACCATACTTATTACACAAGATAAATCCAAATTTATTTTCACATTTATCCTAGCAGGACAGTCTGTCTTCGATGCCGAAGGACGAGGCCGGAGATTACTCAAGGTCCGATTTACTTTTCCATGACGAGAGCATGCGATGATTACATACGAAGGAATGCCGTTACTCATTTTAGTAGACCTCTTTACAATGCCAAATCCTAATTGTTGTGCGTAATTCTTATAGAAGCCCATAACCGCATCAATATTATTAAAATGCATTCCAACTTCTGGTACTAAATTGGATATGTCTGAGACCTCATTGTTTCTTTCTTCATCCATGTCAACCTCAACAACTGATAATGACAAGTGCGTCTAGATATTTCAAAATAATTATGACCTGTAACACATCATATTTACTCCTAATACAAACTTGAAATTATGGTTAAAGAAGAAAATATTTGTAGAATTTACGAAAAATTATATATAATGTATAAATAGGATTTGTATATTTACCAAATATTTGTAAAGGCATTATTCTACTATACCCTCTAAATGTATCCTTACAGCTAATACATGTTCGACATTAATACTAACCAAATTACATAGGAGCATTATATGATGTACATGTTCTAAACCGTAAACTATTCTCTTCTTTTTCTTTTTTTTTTTCCCTCCATCAAAGGTGCTTTTGAAATGATTTAACCAATAAAGGAAAATATATATTTACTTATTTAGGGATCTTTTCTGTGTCAGAATATATAATATAGAATAATGCTAGTGGTACACCCCTGTTAGGGGTGTATATCATACACCCCTACAATTAATTCTAAACCGTAAACTATTAACATATTATTATATATAATGTAATTGTCAAAACATCCTATTACATATTATATAGTAGATTGGAATAAACCATAAATGGCCGCTCTCCTATATCGGACAAAAGTCAACATATTAACCCCTACTTTACCTTGTACCTGCTATTTGTTATCAACGTCATTCTATTTATAGACCAAACAAAGAATGTTTTCTTCCCTTGTAGCGGTATTTATACACCCAGGATTAAAGGAAAAAAACCTTCTTTCATCTTTAATTCTAGGTGAAGCACATAGTTAATTGGGTAGTTTATGGAGCGGAATATCACAGCGGAGAGGTTGGATGAGCAGGCAGTGAAGACTCTTGAGTAGCTGTGCTTTGATTTTTCAGTGTTGAAGCACCGGCGAATGGGATAATACAAATGTCGGTAATATGTTACTGGACGGGCATCTCGTTTGGGATCCATTGCCTAGGAGCAGAAGATGATTGCGAAGTTTAAAGCGGCTAGGGTGTCCCTAGGCGCATTACGCTTCGCTATCATGTTCTGCTCCGATGACAATATCACAACGAGATGCCCGTCCAATAGCATATTACCGACATTTGTATTATCCCATTCGCCGGTACTTCAACACGGAAATCTCAAAGCATGGCTACTCAAGAGTCGTCACTGGCTGCTCATCCAACATCTCCGCTGCGGTATTCCGCTCCATAAACTAGCAAAATAACTATGTGCATTCCAAACACGCCGGTACAAGGGAAAAAAACCATCTTTCATCTTTAATTCTAGCTCAAGCAGGGCTGTATGATAAGAAAGATACCTTATGTCCATCCAAGTCCCATATGTTAAGTGTGTAACCTATACATCGCAAGCAGAGGTGTACAAATAACAGTTCTCAGGAAGAAAAAAGCTAACATTGCTACATTTTAACCCCTATCTTGAAATCGCTACACAGCTATGATAAGAGCTATATATAAACTGTACCACACAACCAATGATGCCTACAAGTGTTCCCTATTGTTTGATATATGACTGTACAGAACCCATCTAAGGCTCTTACTAAACCATTTGGCAGATCCTACTTGCATTTGTACTAGAGATATTTACACAGCTAGATATCAATGTGATTCCTCTGTTAACAAAGCTACACCAAATAACAACGACAGCTTTTGACTATATTTACATATCTGCTTTAATTTGGAAAGCCTACAAGGGTAGTCTTTTGTATATATGACTGTACAGAATCCAACTTTACACTATTTTAAATTTTCCTAATATTTTTCCAAATATAAATTTTTCATACACTGATTAGAGTGGAGAATTACTTTACAATTGGGGACCCTCTGTTAAAGGCGTATAATAACTAAGGTAACTAAGATAATAGAGATAACTTTCAGTGGTATAATTTTCAGTATTATTAACTAAGATAAGTTAATAAAATCATTAACCTAGATTTAATAAAGGTCTGCTATTAAGCATTTTCATCCCACTACCCTCTTAAGGGTGTAAGCTATACAGCTTTGTCAAAGGGTGTACAGCTAGAAGAGTTGTTTTAGGAAAATGATACCTGCAAACTTAATAAAAGCATTAACCTACATTTATTAACCTACATTTAATACTACTAGTGGGAGAGAGATAGAGAGATAATTTATTATATTAATTAATTTTGACCCAGGATTGTCTACCCCATGTGTACAAAGGATTTGTGTATATTAAATAAATTTGACCCAGGATTGTCTACCCCATGTGTACCAAGGTAACCATAAAGCAATATGTACCGGTACACATTGCAAGAAGAGGGTGTGAGAAGAGGGTGTGAGAAGGTAACCATAAAGCAATATGTACCAAGAAGAGGGTGTGAGAATACCGGCTGGGATTTTTAGTTTCAATCCCAGCCGTCCCTGTTAGGGGTGTAGGATATACACCCCTAACAGGGGTGTACCACTAGCACTACTGCTATGGGAAAATGCTATTGGTAGAGCCCTTAAAGGGGTGTACCATAAAGCAATATGTACCGGTACACACCATGGGTACCGGTACAAGGATTGTGTTCCCCAATGTACCCGGTACAGAATCCTGGGTACCGGTACAAACAATGAGTTCTTAATTAGTACCGGTGCTAAATCCTGGGTACCGGTACAATGAATGTGTTGCCCATTTGTACCGGTACTAAATCCGGGGTACCGGTACCTTGAATGGGTTACCATCAGTACCGGTACTAAATCTTAAGTACCGGTACTTTTAATGTGTTCCCCATTTGTACAGGTACTAAATCAAGGGTACCGGTACAATCAATGTGTTACCCATTTGTATCGGTACTAAATAATGCGTACCGGTACAATCAATGTGTTCGCAATTTGTACGGGTACTAAATCGTGGGTACCGGTACAAGGATTCTGTAGAGGAACAACAAGTACAGGTACACATTGTAAGTTACAATGAATGAAAAAAAGACATCGTAACAGGATTTAGCCATAGCATTACTGTGGAAAATAAATAGAGAATAAAATGAGGGGATTTTGAAATGTACATATGGCGTCGGCCTCGCGAAGGTGTCGTAGCTCGTAGCTTGTCGAAACAACTGAGAGTGAGAGGGGCAGAGGGGGAGAGTGGCCGAGGGGATGGAAGCATACACAGAGGATCTAATCGACGTCGTGGCCTGATAGGGGTCGTCGCCCTCGCGAAGGCCTCCCAGATTGGCGAAGGGAGGGAGATAGAGAGAGAGAGAGACTAGTCTCGAGAGAGAGCGAGAGAGGGAGCGGGAGGAGAGAGCGGTAGCAGTATTAAATGTAGGGTTCTGTGAATAGAAAGGGAAAGAAAGGGAGGGAAAGAATATGAACTGTAAAATTGGAGTGAAAATATCAGCTCCTTACTGTGCAGTTTAATCCCAGCCGTTCATTCAGTGGGTGTACGATCTACACCCCTTTAAGGGGTGTACCAATAGCATTTTCCTATATTAATACTACTTAAGAACCTTGTAAATTATTTTAACAATAAATTTTTATTAATTATTTATATTTTTTATAATTTTATTATTTTGATTATTGGCAATTTGAAATAATTTATTTTAATAGTACTCAAGAGAAACACGCCTTAATCTCTCTAGCATATTAGTTATATTTAATCTATAAAAAAGAAGTGAGTAATTAAAGTACATTATACTAAATATGAATTAAGTAACACTACAATAAAATTAAGTTATAGGGACACATGTTTGTGACACTTTGTATAAGTGTCCTATCTATATTCCATCTATATCCAAAATTAAGTTATAGGAATACATTTTTTGGACACATTACAAAAATGTATCGCTATACACTCTAGCGACGGCACATATAGCAACACTAACAATAAGTGTCGATATTTTTATCAGCGACATTTTTTTTTAGATTTTAGAAATACTTAAAAGTGCCGCTATAGCATAATTTTGTTGTAGTGTTATAAACCTAAAAAATTAAAAACCATCCTTATTATTCTCGTCACATTGGAATTTTGCATACATTAGGCTGTCATTAAAGCTACTACTATACTCGATCAGGCTGACTATTAAGGTAGTAATCAAACGGCTCATCAATGCTGTGGAAGAAGAAGCTTAATATTTGAGACCTATAGGGGGTCGCACGCACGACGATGGAGAAGATGAGGGAGTTGAACTACGGTGCAACGACGCCGGCACTGGAAGGAGCGCCGCCGCCGTCGAAAGGGTTGAAGAAGGCCATGTACGTGATGAGTGCGGCGAATGCAAAGGCAAAGCTGTAGAGAAAGAGCATTGTCCTCCGCATGCTCATCACAAAGATGAGGATTTTGAGATCCGATGAAGAGAAAGCTACGCCACCGCTCTGTGGGTGCTTCCCAAACTCTTTCATAGCATAGGAGGAAGGGAGAAGAAGGAGTTGGGTTTTAGTGTCTGTGGCGTTGTTCTTGGATTGGGCATTAATGGTAGGAGAAGAGGCTAGGGAAGAGAAGGTGATGGAAGGCGAAGTGATGGTTCCGCGATGGCATTAAATGCCCGGATCTACGGTAGATCATAGAGGCATATAGTACAAATTAGGAGCAAAATGAGAGAAAGTATAAACCCTACATAGATAATCGTATGGTTCAGGCGAAGAGAAAGAGCGCGAGAGAAAGTAGAGATACACCCTCAGTGGTGCACAAGAGGCGGAAGAGTACAGAGAAGTCGAGGGATCACAAAAGAGCATGAGAGAAGAGAGAGAATAGAGAGAAGAGAAGAGAATGAGATTGAGAGAGAGAGCATGGGAGGGCAAAGGATAAGGGGCCCACAAAAAAAAAAAAAAAAAAAAAAAAAAAAAAAAAAAAAAAAAAAAAAAAAGCTAGAAGAGGGAAAATATATGCTTTGTGGGATCGTAGTTCGAAAATCATAGCGAGACTAGTTTAGGATTCGCCATTTAATTGAATTGTAGTAAGGTTTATAAATGTGATTTTGAGAAATATTATGTAGCCCCATATTTCTACCCCTTTTGAATTCAAATTTTGAATGTGAAATATTTGAATCTCTTCTCGTAAACTATTATTTTGATGTGGAAATCGGGTTGGACATCTTTCCAGGTTTATTGAAAATTGATTCCTAGCTTGGACCAACTCGAGAAAGCATTATGGTCAATCACGAGTGAGGCTTCCTCAACCAAGTCAGCTGAACAAGTAACTTCTTTATTCCGTCACCCTTCCTCTATTGTCTTGTTCGAGGGTTGACACCACCATGTTGCCCCCCTTCTCTCTCTCAAATCTCCCTATATATTTTTCTTTCTATTCTTTCCTCCTTCATTTTTTTTCTCCCTTTCTCTCCGCTTATACCATCTCTCTCTCTCTCCTTATTCTCCTCCTCTTCTTCTCCCACCCTACTACTCTCCTTATGGAGAAGCTCTATATTGGGCCTACTCAAAATAGAAAGAGCCCAAAAAGACATATCTTTGGCATGTACAAAAAATAAATAAATAAAAACTAAAAAAGAGAGGAAAAAACAAAGAAGATGAAGATCGGATTCCGAACCCCACCGGCGTACATCCCGTCCGCCGCGATTTGCATCGCTCGCCATCACCTCTAGTGGATCTGAAGATTCCAGAAATCCCGTGCATGCCTTCGTCATCACCGTACATAGATCTTGGAGATCGCGTCGGCAAATTCCAGAGAGCTCGCCGGCGTATATCTTACTTCCCCGAGCCATTATCGTCACTGTCGCATCCCACGCATCCTAACCGCGTCACTTTACGTAGGTCCCGCAGATCTAACCGCCGATCACGCCGAGCCCCGTCGATCGTCGGCGGAGATCCGGGGATTTGGTTCCATAGAGCCCAATAAAATAGCGTCGAGGGGAAAAGGCAGGGAGAAGATCCACCCATACACATACATTCACATGCACCCATCCATACCCATTGCATGCACACATACACATCCACAATTAACAGAGAGAGTTGGTGAGGAGGAGAAAAACTCATCCACCCACACTCACAGTGAGCAAAAAAAAAAATAAAAAAATAAAAATAGTAGTAGAAGACAAAAAAAAAAAAAAAAAGAAAAAAAAAAAAAGAAGGAGAATGAGAAAAAAAAGAAGTAGAAGAAATAGAGGGAAAGGAAGAAGCTAGATTTTTCTCTTCACCCATAGCAGTGGAAAAAAAAAAAAGAAAAAAAATGGTGAAGCATTTTTTGTTTAAGTACACCAACTTGTATTCCATAATTAATATTTGAATAGGTTGAGCTTGCTTAATTTTTCATCCATTGCGTCAATGGTTTTATACACTTTGGAGATTGCCTGTAGAGTCTTTCAAGATTGAATGTTTTGATTTTTTTTTTTTTTTTTAAATATGTAGCTATAAATTGTCATGCATTAAAATAATAATAATAAAAAAATATTATTATTATTATTATAAGATAAATCAAAATATCTTATGAAATTTTATAGCATGAATAATTTATGATTTAGATCTAATTATATATAAACAGAATTGTGCCTTTTAAGATATTAAAATAATAATAATAATAATAATAATAACATGTCGGATTTACCTAATATTCTGAACTTTATTTTGTTACCGTAAAGTTTATAGCTTGTGAATTTACTCAACCTTTAATTTTTTTTTCGTACTTTACTAATACTCTATAATTTTTTTTTATTTAGAGGGCGGTATTTTAATTACGATCAGCTTAATCGGAGATAGCCCAAATGTGACAAGTGGGAGCAATTAATCGGGTACCTTTGGGTACTCGGGAAGTATTGAACCCCTTAATCTTTGATTCTTAGTCTTTTAAATTATCTATATTTTTCTCGCGATTAAAAGCGATATAGTTGAGAAAAATACAATCCCCAATATTTTATAAATACTTCTATTTTTTATTCTCTCGTTTTTTTTTTTACTTTTTTCGAGAAAACACTTTACAGTCTCATCCTAAGCTCCCGTTAAACCTAAAAATTGGCGAGCACAATGGAGAAGATCAAAATGGCAAATTTTACTTATTTTTTAACTTCGAAGTTTGAAATCCAAGTAATTCATTTTGCATGGTACATTTTTTTCTATTTTAATCATTTTGTAAGATTTAGTCCTTTTGAGCTTTTGGTTTGATGTATCTGTGTGTTATTTTTATGATTGTAGATGTGACACGGCTGACCGACCGTACCCCCGTTCGACAGAATCAACTCTATAGGGTGGTTGACCAAGCTTGGATTTTAGATTGATCGTGGGACAACCAAGAGGTTATAAACAACTCATTACTTGAATTTGACCGACCCCAATGCACCAACAAACTTTGAGCAAGATATTATCTTATTAAGTTAGCAATTTTGTAAAATCTTCTTAGCCATTTAAATTACAACATTCTTGATTATAGTAGTTACAAGATTGCTGTGATTTTAGGCATAATAGCTTTGTTATATTGCCATTTCTTGTCAGACACTGCATGATTCATAGTAGCATACTCGTATGACATGAGTTGAGTAGAGTCTAATTCACTATGTGATATAAACTAGATTTAGTCGAGTATCTTGAGATAAGTAGTAATTATTATGTGAATGGTTGGTATTGTGTGAGCTGCCCCATTGGGTGTTGCTGATGGACATGAACAAAGACAGAGCACCCGGAGATCTTGGGTGAATTTTAGTACTCTAGAAGGCATTCTATTGATGAGGTAAGTTGCTGTCAGTACAGCTTCCTCCTAGAATATTTTTGGAACATTTGTTGAAAACATGAGCGATCTGGCTACCTCTAGCAAATGTCTATTTTTCCTTTCAGCGATAACATTTTGTTGCGGGGTATCTACATATAAACTTAAGTGAACTATTCCTTCTTTTGCTAGAAATTCTCCTAGAACAGAGTTGAAGTAATCCCTAGCATTATCAGACTTTAGGATTTATATTTTTGATAGGAATTGGGTTTAAATCATATTTTTAAAATTTTTGAATATTTGACCCATTTCAGATTTTTCTTTCATGAGGAACACCCAAGTTAATCTAGTGTGATCATATCTATGAATGAGACAAACCACCTCGCACCTATTATATTTTTTATTTTTGATGGGCTCGAGCTATCACTGTGGATCATTGAGAAAGGACTAGAGGCTTTTGTAGGGTTGAGTTGGAAAATGAGACCGAATATGTAGTAGCCCCGATTCCCGTGCAGCTTTTCCCATGACCCACATTGTGGGACACCTATTATGGGTGTGTCAGACTCGCAACGCAGCGAATGGACGCATTGGACGGACTCTGTGAGGCTTCTGAATTGAGCCTGCCTTTTGGCTGTTTTCGTCAGATTTTAGAAAGGGTTTCAGGCTAATCCGAGGCCGAATTTGGATTCAACGCGGAAAAACGTCGAAAATCGGCTATTTACTCGTGTTTTTCTGAGTCCGGATGCCCAAAAACGGACACCCGAAAGTTTTCTGCGTATTTTGGTGCATGGGGGAAGCCGTGGACCGGCCGGATGCCACGTGGCGGCCGCTGATTGGTCGGCGAACGCGGCGTGGTCCACAGAGATGAAGCGCTGGTGCATGGACCGGGCGCGGGGGACACGTGACAGCCTCGGATTCGCGGGCTCACGCGGCGCGGTCCATGGCGTCGAGCGGGATGGCGCATGGACCGGGGCGGGCCACGTGGCGGCCTGTGAGTGGCCGGCTCTGGAACTCGCGGTCCACGCTTCGGGGGGAGCAGGCGGGGCAGGTGGGGGCAGGCGGGGGCAGGTGATCGCCGTACGCGGGGCGCCACGTGGCCCCCGGCGATTGGCGGGCGCCACCCACCCCACGCACCCCGGTCGGGCCACGCGGCGAATCCCCAGCGGCCCCGCACACACTGTCTGCTATTCGGGACACGTGTCGGGCGCTGGTCGCGGGCCGAGCCGAGACCCGGTTTTGGGTACTGTAGCCGCCCGAAACCGTCCGGGCGCCCGAAATTGGGGCCCAAAAGCCTAATGACTTGGTTTTTTTTTGGTCGGCCTATAAATAGGCCACCCTCTTGGGCCTTTTGACTTTTTTCCCGAACTCCCCTCTGTTTGATCCCCTAAGCAAACTTGTTCTTCATCTTGTGCTACATCTCTTGAAGGAGTTTCGTAATTTTTGGAGGCCGCGGCATCGACGTCTTTCGGCAATTCGGCGCAGTGCGACGTTCATTCTTCGGCTGGCTTTTTCGTCGCGTTTCGGTCCGAGGTCCCCAGAGCTACCTCGAAGGAATTTTTGGACGATTTTTGTGGCATCGGTTTCACGAGAGATACATTTCCGTTTTTCATGTTTTTCACTCCTCTCAGTTTTGGGTTTTTAGTGGAGTTTCGGGGACATCTTTGAACCCCTTTTCTGCTGGTGACTTTCTTGGATAGCGGAGTATTGTCGGATTTTTATTTTGGTGCTCGGTTATCGTATTTCGACCTATGAGGACTCATTCGACATCTACGCTTCGCAAGGATCATAGCAGTATTTTTATTGGAATTTTTAGAGATCATCTCGCAGGTGGTATTTAAGCTTCTTTCGGACTGATTTTTATAGCAGTGTTATGATTATGGGAATGTTTGCTTACCGCGATGTTTGGACTGTATCTTTGTACCCAAGAGTTTTCTGGTGTTTTTGGATTTGTTGGAATCGCGGGAATCTGAGGATTATCCCCGTTCAGTTTCAGCCCATTTGGACCTCGGATTGACGCGCACTTTCAGGTGGGTTGCTTCGTCTCCAGAACCAGCGGACGGTTCTCTAATTCTATCTGATAGAATGCATGCATGTTAGTGTACCAACATATGGTTGAGATGTAAGCTTGGTAAATGGTATTTGTTTGAGAAATTGCAAGATATGATATTCATGTTATGCCTAATGAAAACTTGCAAGATTTAGATATCCATGATTATGATCAATGAAAGCTTACCTAAGGGAATGTTACACTATGTGATTGATAGCATGCATAATTTAATGTACAACCTATAGGATTGAGATGTAAGTATAAGAAATAATATAGTTCATGTGGATTGAGGCTTACATGGTTTATTGTACATGTTGGGTACCTTCGAGATCTTATATATATTTAAATGGTTGTATTCACCTTTGCTAGTTGAGAGCATGTTGAGGGAGATGAGGCTTATTTTGATTGATTTTGGTAATCATATCTATTAATGTTCTCTACTTATGATTCAGTTTATTTAAATCCTATTATTGGAACTTGACCTAGCACCCCGTCATATGCTGCATGTTTAACTAGACTAGTAGAAAACTCCAACTTGGGCTAGGTTTTTTTATGTTTTAGACACTCCCACACATCTTTTCTTTTCACCTGGACATGGAGTTTCCTCGCCCGGGTAGTGGGCCGAGTGGTCAGGTTATTGTGGGACATTGTTGCACTCGTGCTTGGGGGCTGAGTGGAGTTTGATAGCTGAGTTTAGATCAGTGCTAGTGTTGTCGGGAGTCGTTTGGGTAGACGGTGGTCCCGGGCCGTCGAGTATCTTCCGATCAGTGTTGTTGGGAACCGTTTGGGTTGATGGTGGTCCCGGGTCGTTGAGTGTCGTCTGACCAGTTTTGTTAACCCTGAGTTGTGGGTCGATCCCGGCTGTGGAGTACCTCCAACCTGTGTGTTTAGCGTGGCGAGTTGGGTGTTTCATTTTGGGAGCCGTTTGGGTCGACGGTGGTTCCGGCTGTGGAGTATCTCCAGCCAGTGTGTTTTGTGCCACGAGTTGGTTGAGTTCGTTAGTGTCTCGAGATTCGTGAGAGCTGGTTAGCTGAGTCGTTGAGAGTGTTTCAACCGTCGTGCGAGATGTTTAAGGATCTTGAGTCCTTCCATTCTGAGAGTGAGCGTGGATTTTGATTATAGCCTGCAGGAGCCACTTTGAGCTCGACAGAAATGTGCGGATACCTTTTTCCTCGGTGGGGTCGCGCACCTCGATTGCCCCGTCCGTAGTGGGCCTATTACTTTAGTATCGCGATTTGTCGATGCAGTCCCTCTGGCTGGGCCTGTTTTGGCAGTCACGGACGCCCTACGTAAGTCCAGTCCTCCGTAGATGTAATGGTAGTAGGTAGGCGCAGGCTTGACTGGACCCTATGAGGCAGTCAGTTCGATTGGGTCAATTGAGCACCTTGGGTGCGAGTGGTTGCATATCTGTTCATCTGTATCACCCATTGAGCATTTAGATAGAGGCATGGAAGCTGTAAAGTATCTCCAGTTTTTCTTGTTAAGTTTTTACTGCATTGTTATCTTATGCATCTAGTAGACTTAGTGGGCAGACCGTCGGGCTTGGGGCTTGGTGGCGGTACCCACTGAGAACTACCTATTGATGTAGTTCTCACACCTGTTAGGGGTTCTCACCCTCATTTTTCTTTCCTCTTCTTTGTTTTGCAGAATTATTTGCGGGTGTTGCTGATTTTGCTGTTGCTGTTCGAGGCGAGGAAGTCGCGAGCTAGATCCCTACATGTCTTTGGAGAGTAACTGTACCTCCACATTGGAAATTTGTAGTACAGTCAATAGATTATTTTATTTCCACTTTTGAGAGACTGTTGTATTGTAAGGATCTGACTTGTACTGAAAGCCTGTATACTGATGTATTATTTTTAGTTTACATCCCTGTTTGAGTTCTTGATTATTGTATCTGAGGATATTGTCTGATTATCACTTTTGGGAGATGGATATTGTATCTTTATTTCCAGTTGTACAGTGGATGGATTTGAGATTTACAGCAGTTTATTTTATAGCTCTGATATCTGTTTAGCTGTAGATTTTTCCTTGCAGGTTGGACGCTTCGCCTATGCGGGGTTTTCGTATAGGCGGCGGATCTGTTGGCGAGCCCGGGTCGCAGTTTCGACCCCGGGGCGTGACAGAATATGCTTTGATAATTGACAGATTTCTGTAACAACCCGACCCACTAGCAATAATAACTCGTTGGACTCAAACCACAACCCAAAATGTTTAAGCTCAGTTATTATTATTAGTATGCATGTCTCTTATATACCAAATCACAATTCCATTCCTATCAGATGTGGGACTATTTGAGTGGATAGAGGGTTCCCAATATATGTAGCGATCTGATCACGTCTTTGGATTAAAGTTTAGACTATAATTTTTTTTTTAAAAAAAAATACCGCTTTTCATAATCCGGAGCGTGACAATTTCATAATCAAAGAACTTTGGATTTTTATAAAACAAAGATGGAAATAAATGCCTTAGGTGCATAAAGTTTGGATAACCTAAGCGATAGTGCCACAACATGATTACACTATCTTTATTTTGACAAGAGACATAGAAAGAGCCACTACTAACTGCCTTTTAAGGTTGTTCTTGTGGATAGTGAGACTCCTTAAGGATATAGACTAGCCCAGAGCATTCCTCAGCACTGCCAATCGTCTTGCCCAAATCCAAATCTTGAAATTCACAGTGAGTAGAGAAAAAATTAGTAATACACTTCTTGTCCTTAGTGAGTTTACTAATTGACAATAGATTACAGTCCAATTTAGGAACAAAGAAAACAGAGTTGAGAGTGAGATCCTTTGATAGCACAATTGAACCTGTACCTGTAACATTTGATAGCGAACAATCTGCTATCCGAACCGTTAAATTATTTTGACATGGGCTATATGTATCGAACATCATTGCATCTCCCGTCATGTGATTAGATGCTCCTGAGTCCACAATCCAAGGGTTTTTTTTGCTTCTTACTCATAGTAAAGGCACTCAAAAAATTATCTTTGTGGGCCAAGGTTCCGGAACCAATGACATGATTGGAGATGATTTGGTTTGTGATTGTGTTGACTGAAGATTAGTCATTAACTTTTGAAGCATCTCCATTTTCTCCTTGTTAAAAGGGCTTGCTTCAGGATTTGATTGCTCTTCGGTATTGGCATGATTTCCTCGACCTTCTTTCTCCAAATGGTGAGCCGACTTTCAACGGTTGGTTTCTCATGTAATTTCCAACAAGTTTCCCTAGAGTGCCCAGGTTTTCTACAATGATCACACCAAGGCCTTCCTCCTTTATTTTTCTAGCGATTACCTGAATGAGTAAACTGAGTTCCCCTAGTGACAAGCGCCAAGTTTTCGGCTATATTCAAATGTTGTGGTGGCCCCATCATGATCTTCTTCCTGCTTTATTCCCGTCGAACTTTAGAGAAAGTTTCTTTGAGATTTGGTGATGGCTTTACTTCTATGAGTTTTCCACGGACCTGTTGATACCAGATTTTTCGCCACTTAAAGAACGACATGCGGCGGATACCGCCGACAGACATCAGCAGACAGAAGAATGAGTCAGAAGAAGAAGACTCACATCTCGATCGAGACCGATCTTAGTCGCGTAAGAACACAGCGCGCTACATATGCCATTGGCTAAAAGCATCAGTCGATAGGAGAAGCAGCCGATAAGGGAAGTAACGCCTCGTCCAAAACCAACTTCGGTCGTTACTAGACTGCTCCAGTCAAGCAACGAAGAAGGCGGGAGTCAGAGTTAGCCATCGGTTGCTCGAGCCAAAAAGGAAAAGACTTCGAAAGAGTGCGGGATACGGGAGCAAATCCCGTAACCAACGCAGAACGGCAAGCCGCGCCCAGTACTAGAAAGCGCTAAGAATCACACTCTGGCGCGATATCAAGGGGATGAACCTGGATGGAGAAACGATCACTATCCTGATTGAAGGCATTCGGCTCAAAAGGAAGTAGTCACAAAATATCTGATAACTTCCCCCAATTTACGCCGATAATTCAAAACGACACCTAATAACTTGGTTCGGGATGTGTATAAATATCCGAACCATCGAAGGAAAAGGGGTCCGACAATCTCGTAAGCCCGGTACCACCCCAACTTCTTCATATCTAGGAGTAGGTTAATTTAATTTTACTGCTTTCCTTTACCGCTTTCTTAGGAGTAGGCTTACTTGTAATTTCTATCCCTACATTCTTACTTGTATCCCATTTTCCAACAATATAAAGATTTAATCGGCTCATTAGCCGTGTCATTATTTGTGTTTCTTTATATATAAAGTTATAATCGACTCCTTAGTCGTGTCATTATCTTTGTATCCGGTTTGGCTACTCTAAGTCGAACCCAACAATCCCTCTCAACCTCCATAAATCTGATTCGGCTATTTTAAACCGAACGGTCGCGAGAGTTATCAGAGGAGAATCCGGTCGAGAATATCCCTCCTCAGCTCGATCGCTTGATCTGTTGGCACGCGGTGCATTCGACATCTTTGAGGGTCGCTCCCAAGGGACGATCGCGCGAAGCCACTTTTTTGGCCCTAATAGGACCTCATCAAGATTTTTATTCAAACCTAGCAAAAACTTGTATACACATTTTTTCTCTACAATCTGTTTGTCTAATGATGCATCAGTAGTACAGGACCAAATTATGAACCTCATATGTATCATGTTGACGCCAATTGCGAGTGAGAATTTTGAAATATTGTGTTACCGTGAGATCGCCTTTGTCGCAGATCGTGAAGGATCCATTCAATCTCTACCACCTCCGAAGTGTTCTCGGTGTCTGAGAAAGTTTCCTTGGCTGCATTCCAGATCTCTGTAGTAGTTTCAAACGACAAAAAATTCTCACAAATGTCCGTGGTCATTAAGTTGACGAGCCATGATATTACCATGTTATTTTCTGCCATCCACTTTTTGTAGGTTGGAACCATCGTTACTGGGGCTGCTGAAGCACCAGCGAGAAAGTCGTTGTGACACCCCAATAGTCCCACATCGGATGGGAATGAGATTGTGATTGAGTATATAAGAGACAATGGACAGTAGTAATAATAACTGAACTTAAGCATTTTTGGGTTGTGATTTGGACCCAACGAGTTATTATTGCTAGTGGGTCGGGTCGTTATATTTGTTATCATAGCCAACCACCAGTCGAAAGTGTGTGACGAGTCTTGGCTGAGTCTAGATCTAGATAATAGGGCTAGTGAGATAAGTCTCACATCGCTTGGTGATTTTGGGATGTGCGTGTGATTTGGCTGACGAGGACGTTAGCCCTAGACAGGGGGAGTCTGTTAATAACTGTGCTTATGTTAGTGATATACCCTAAAGCCAATCGGTAACATAGGCTTATGGATATTTTTTGTATTTTTCTTTAATTAATAAAGGGCAAGTTTTATTCATGTTTATTGTTAGCAATATGTTTACATGAATCGTCCATTGAATCTTTGTTAAGAAAATATATTCTTAAAGGTTAGGAATTTGAGATATATATATATTTCTTTGTACAAGATTCTTAAATGCTCCTAGCCATAGGAATATCATAAGGACGATGATATTTCCGGATAGGCCGGTGTATGCTATACTTCTAAGTTGAGGTGACGAATCTCAAGTCACTAGTGTGGGGACACTAAAGTAAGCATACAGGTGCTTATTAGAGAATAAGTACACTGAGCGTGACCATTTAGTTGAACAGTCACATGGTTCTATTTTCGTCAGTGACTAGTTCTTTGCTACCGATGTGTGAAGTACTTCTTGGACCTGAGGCGTCATAGTTGCTTCACATATAGATTGCTACCGTTTGACTGTACTAATACTTAGACTTTAATCAATAGTCTACGTCTGGTATTGATTGGCTGTAGTAGTTTATATGGGGAAGCATATGAGCGTACAATAAGGAATTCAACACTCTCAATGTTGAGAGAGAACGTCCTATGTAGATTATCAAATTCAACTCGAAAATCCCTGGCCAGGGTACATGGTGTATGGAAAGGGGTTTCCAACTGAGTTACCATATTGAGTCGATTTAGATATCCTAGTCAATGACCGAACCATGTTTTTGGTTCGATCGGGACGTTGTGTGTTGAAAGGAATTTATCACACTGTAACGGTAAGCGGAAAGGTTCAGTTTTCATCACCATTTTGGATTGTCGTGATATACTGCTAGGTGTCACTCACGGACAGTGAGAGAAGTAAAAATAATTTAAAATAAATTATTTTCATCAATTAGAAGAGTTCTAATTTAATGTTAAAGAGTTTGATATTGGACTCCACTGCCAAATGGTAATGGACCTGTGAGGTCACACACAATAAGAATTGTGTACATCCAAAATAAAAGGGTGAGTCTAATACACTAAACAGTTTAGTGATTATGATGAGAAATTATACGAAAGATTTAATTTCTAATTTGATTAGAGAATAATTAAATATTCATAAATTCTTATGAGATAATGTTCTAATTAGATTAGATTTAAATATGAATATTTAATTATAATTTAATGGATATGATCCGGTTAAATTAAAGAGAGAGATAAGGTTTAAACATATTCGATAAGTATCCTGAGATATTTTTGTAACTAATTACAAGATTTAATTAGTTACTAGATTTTATCTTGAGAAGATTTTTCTTTGTAACTAATTATAAGATTTAATTAGTTACTAGATTTTATCTTGAGAAGATTTCTCTTTATAACTAATTACAAGATTTAATTAGTTGAAATATCTTATGAGATACTTGAGTTTGTTAAAGATCCGGCCAACTTCCTATTATAAGAATAGGTAGTACGTATGTGATACGTAATTAATTCTCTTTGAGTAAGAAAAAGTGGAAATTAATTAAGTTGGCCGCGGTACTCTCACGTTGAATTATTCTCTCTCTCCACATAATCTTTCGTGAAGATCAAGAGTGTTTTCATCAAAAGTAACGCAGACATCAAAGAGACTGCTAGCACCGTTCTTGAAGTTTGCGACTCATCTGTTCCGTGCAACGGAAGGCGTTGGATCTACACCAATTCCGTGTGGATACTCATAGAGGCCGGGCACGTGCGCGGCTACGATTCATCATATCCAGTTTTCAACCGTTCAGTAGATCAAGAGGCCTTAACTGGTTCAAGGTAATATAGACTAAACATGAGATCTGTTTAGTTTAATTTGTTTTATATTGTAACATGAGAACGATCCACCGGCACTGGATTGATTTTATTTTACCTTTCATATATGATATGAATTTATTTTAAAATAATGTGCAAATTTTTCCGCTGCATTTTATTCTGTGCCGGATAATTTCTTACAGTGGTATCAGAGCCAGGTTCTCATGTTCTATGTTTAGATTTTATGATCTGAATGGATCAATTTAAATTTTGGAACTTTCCTACGATTAGATCGATACTGTTTTTCCTTAGATTGCGCGTGTTATAATTTATTGGTTTTTAACCATAATATAAGTACGCGGGGATTTAAGAAAAACAATATGATTAAGTTCTAAAATTTTATTGATATTAATAACAAATTATTTGTTATTCTCTGCATAGTTTTGAGTAGGAGATGATCATGGACTAAATTAGATTAATTTGCCTTATCGGCTCGACTCAAATCAGATAAGTTTATGATCATTCCTAAACTATGTCATACTTGTTGATTATGTGATCATTAATCTTCAAACTTCCTTAAAAGAAAATTAAGTTGAAACGAATGGACATTTGATGCTCTATCGTGGCCTTTTCACCGATCACAAGATGAAAACATTGTTTCAACATTGAGTAGTCACGCATGGTCCCATGGGGCTGCTTGTGTTTGGACTGTGTGAACATCTTGTCATGTGATGCTACAATATGAGATCACCAATAAATTCAAGATACCGTCCGGTGAGAATTTTTTGTGATACCATATTTGTAGGAGAGGTGGTTTTGACTTAACTAAGATTGTTGCACCAAGAGACCGTCCGGTGAGGTGTAAAAATCTTAGAGGCCAAAGAACGATTGGATTGCACATAAGATGTGTCGAGGTAAGATGTTACCCGCTCATTAAATTACGACTTTTCAAGAAGCCGTCCGGTGAGATAAGTTGTAATTTATGAGAGCCCAATCACCACTAAGAAATCTAACGGATGAGGATTTCCGTCTTTCTACTTAGGGAGTGTGGAAATTCGATAAATTTAGTGGGAGGAACCTATTGAATTAAAAGGCCCTAATTCAATTGGTTAAAAATGAAAAATACTAATTGAACTAATATCTCCATTTTCTGCAGATAAAATGAATGCCTCTAACCCTTTTTCTCGCATAATGGAATCTAACCGTTTAACCGGCTCTAATTTCCAAGACTGGCTTCGTAACCTAAAAATTGTTTTAGGTATTGAAAAGTTTGACTATATTCTTCAAGCTCCAATTCCCGAGCTTACCGCTGAGGCCACAGCTGAAGAAATTCAGAAACGAAACAAGTGGGTAGATGACGACCAGCGTGTCAAATATTATATGCTGGCCTCCATGTCGAATGAGTTGCAACGACAACATGAGAACTATATACATGCATATGAGATGCTTGCACACTTACAAGAGTTGTATGGTGCGCAAAGTCGAACCGCAAGATATGAGATATCAAAGCGGTTGTTTAGGGCTCAGATGACTTCGGGTATGTCAGTTAGCGAACACTGTCTCAAAATGATTGATGACATGGAGCAGCTGATAAGCCTCGGGTTAAACCTAGACGCAGACTTACAGATTGATTTAGTTCTACAGTCTTTGCCTGAGTCATTTTCTCACTTCGTCATGAACTTCAACATGAATAAGATTCATGCCACTTTGTCCGAGCTAATGAATATGCTAGTCACAGCGGAAGGCACGTTGAAAGCAAACGGGATGGCGATGGCTGTTGAGAGAACTTCGCCTTCTAAAAGAAAGTTAAAAGAAAAGAAGTTCTCCAAGCTAAAGTCGTCGGGTGGAATGAAGAAAAGAAATTTTAAGAAAACCGACAAAAGTAAGGCTAAAGGAAAATGTTTCCATTGCGGCAAGGAGGGACATTGGAAGAGAAATTGTAGAGAATATCTCTCTACCCTAAAAGAAAAATCAAAGGACGCACCTTCTGAAGGTATGCTCATCGTTGAGGCCAATATGATTGGTTCTACTTCTTCTTGGGTATTAGATTCTGCATGTACTTTACATCTTTGTAATTCATTGCAGGATCTAAAGGAAAGTAGAAAGTTGAAGGACGGCGAGGTGACCCTGCGTGTGGGCAATGGAGCAAGCGTTGCTGTATTAGCCGTGGGGAGCTGTTTTTTGAAACTTCCATCTGGACATATTTTAGAATTAGAGGATTGTTATTATTCTCCTTTAGTTGTTAGAAATTTGATTTCTGTTACAGCTTTAGCACGAACTGGTTGTCGTTTTATTTTTGAAACTGATAGTTGTTTTATTTATTTGAAAAATAAATTGATAGCTACTGGTAGCTTAGTTAACAATCTCTATTTTCTTAATCTGGATGGAAATATTGCTAATATTGAACACGAAGAGAATACTTCTCAAAACAAGAGAGCTAGAGATAAAAGTCTGAACCAAAAGTATCTGTGGCACCTACGGCTAGGACATATTGCAGAAGATAGGATAAACCGACTGGCCAAGGATGGGCACTTGAAAACTTGTGCTTTAGAATCCTATCCAGTTTGTGAGTCATGTCTTCAAGGCAAAATGGCTAAGTCGCCCTTTGTTGGACAAAGTACTCGAGCCACAGAATTACTTGCCCTTGTGCACTCAGATGTGTGCGGACCGTTTAGTGAAACGGCTCGGGGTGGTTATCTTTATTTCGTAACATTTACTGATGATTATTCACGGTATGGGTGTGTATTCCTTTTGAGACACAAATCTGAGACCTTTGAAAAGTTCAAAGAGTTCAAATGTGAAGTAGAGAAGCAGACAGGAAAAAGCATTAAGACTCTTCGATCAGATCGAGGAGGCGAGTACCTTAGTGCTGAATTTCTAAATTATCTCAAAGAAAATGGTATTCTCTCACAACGAACACCTCCCGGAACTCCAGAATTGAATGGAGTTTCAGAAAGAAGGAATCGTACCTTATTAGATATGGTACGATCAATGATGAGTTTCACGGATTTGCCTTTATTTCTTTGGGGTTATGCCCTATTAACTGCAACCTATATTCTGAACAGGGTGCCTTCAAAATCTGTTCCATGTACTCCGCATGAGATGTGGTTTGGCAAAAAACCGGGTCTCAATCATTTGAGAATTTGGGGTTGCCCGGCTTATATTAAAAAACTTAAAACAGATAAATTGGAGGCTAGGTCAGATAAAGGATTATTTATTGGTTATCCCAAGGAGACTATGGGATACTATTTTTACCTTCAAAATAATCAAAATGTGATTATCAGTCGGCATGCAATATTTCTAGAAAAGGAGTTTATCCAGGAAGGTGGTGTCGGAAAGAAGATAGCGCTCAAAGAGATGGTCTCAAATGAGCGAACAACTTCTCAAGAACAATCCGAACGACCTATTCAAACTGAACCTGTTATTACACCATTACCTCGAAGATCTAGTAGAATATCCCAAGTTCCAGACAAATATCAAGATTTCGTTATGGAATGCACAAAGGAAATGTTCCTTGTTGGCGATAGTGATCGTAGGGATGATCCTACCAGTTACCAAGAGGCGATGTCAGACATCGACTCAATAAAATGGCAAAAAGCTATGAGGTCCGAAATGGACTCTATGTACACCAATAATGTATGGACTCTTGTTGATCCTCCAGAAGGTATAGTACCTGTTGGTTGCAAATGGATTTTCAAGAGAAAGATCGGTGTGGATGGAAAAGTTGAAACATATAAGGCAAGACTCGTGGCGAAAGGTTACAGTCAGCGAGAAGGTCTCGACTACACGGAAACCTTTTCACCTGTGGTCATGCTTAAATCCATTCGGACATTACTTGCCATAGCCGCATACTATGATTATGAAATCTGGCAAATGGACGTAAAAACCGCTTTCCTCAATGGGTTTATAGAGGAGAACATATATATGCAACAACCCGAGGGGTTCGTGTGTGATAGCCAGAAGCATAAAGTATGCAAGCTTCATAGGTCTATTTATGGATTGAAGCAGGCTTCGAGGAGTTGGAATATACGGTTCAATGACACGGTCAAAACATTTGGCTTCGTGAGAAATCAGGATGAACCTTGTGTTTACAAAAAGACTAGTGGGAGCCAGCTTGTCTTTCTCGTATTGTACGTGGATGACATTCTCTTAATTGGAAATGATGTAAATTTGATGAACTCTGTCAAGAGTTGGTTATCCCAGAATTTCTTGATGAAAGATCTGGGAGAAGCAGCCTATATTCTTGGAATTAAGGTCTATAGAGATAGATCTAAGAGGCTGATCGGTTTATCACAGCAGATGTACATAGAAGACGTGTTGAAGAGGTTCAACATGGAAAATTCCAAAAGGGGTCTTCTCCCCATCAGACATGGAATTAATCTCTCCAAGATGATGTGTCCTAAAACACCTGAGGAAAGAGAGCGCATGAGCAGAATTCCCTATGCTTCCGCAATAGGGAGTATCATGTACGCTATGCTATGTACAAGACCAGATATCGCACATGCCGTAAGTATTACGAGCAGATATCAGTCCAATCCAGGTGAAGAACACTGGACTGCTGTGAAAAATATCCTTAAGTACTTGAGAAGAACTAAAGATTTATGCTTAGTGTTTGGTGGAAACGAACTAACACTAGAGGGTTTCACAGATTCAGACTTCATGTCAGATGTTGATGATAGAAAGTCAACATCAGGGCATGTTTTTATATTGAATGGTGGGGCTGTCATTTGGAAGAGTTCCAAACAGAATACAACAGCAGATTCCACCACAGAGGCAGAATACATTGCAGCATCTGAGGCATCGAAAGAGGCAGTTTGGCTTCGAAATTTTGTCGCAGAGCTAGGAGTGGTGCCCTCCGTTGAGGAACCAATGCCACTTTACTGTGATAATAACGGAGCTATAGCGCAAGCTAAAGAGCCGAGGTCTCATCAGAAGTCCAAACATATAGATCGACGCTATCATATCATCCGACAATTTGTAGATGAGCGTCGGATTGTTGTGCAGAAAGTAGCATCCGTGGACAATATAGCGGATCCTCTTACTAAGCCACTCACTCTCCAAAAACTAGATGTGCATTTAGAAAGAATGGGTATGAGATATATGAGTGATTGGCATTAGGGTTAGTGGGAGATTGTTAGTGATATACCCTAAAGCCAATCGGTAACATAGGCTTATGGATATTTTTTGTATTTTTCTTTAATTAATAAAGGGCAAGTTTTATTCATGTTTATTGTTAGCAATATGTTTACATGAATCGTCCATTGAATCTTTGTTAAGAAAATATATTCTTAAAGGTTAGGAATTTGAGATATATATATATTTCTTTGTACAAGATTCTTAAATGCTCCTAGCCATAGGAATATCATAAGGACGATGATATTTCCGGATAGGCCGGTGTATGCTATACTTCTAAGTTGAGGTGACGAATCTCAAGTCACTAGTGTGGGGACACTAAAGTAAGCATACAGGTGCTTATTAGAGAATAAGTACACTGAGCGTGACCATTTAGTTGAACAGTCACATGGTTCTATTTTCGTCAGTGACTAGTTCTTTGCTACCGATGTGTGAAGTACTTCTTGGACCTGAGGCGTCATAGTTGCTTCACATATAGATTGCTACCGTTTGACTGTACTAATACTTAGACTTTAATCAATAGTCTACGTCTGGTATTGATTGGCTGTAGTAGTTTATATGGGGAAGCATATGAGCGTACAATAAGGAATTCAACACTCTCAATGTTGAGAGAGAACGTCCTATGTAGATTATCAAATTCAACTCGAAAATCCCTGGCCAGGGTACATGGTGTATGGAAAGGGGTTTCCAACTGAGTTACCATATTGAGTCGATTTAGATATCCTAGTCAATGACCGAACCATGTTTTTGGTTCGATCGGGACGTTGTGTGTTGAAAGGAATTTATCACACTGTAACGGTAAGCGGAAAGGTTCAGTTTTCATCACCATTTTGGATTGTCGTGATATACTGCTAGGTGTCACTCACGGACAGTGAGAGAAGTAAAAATAATTTAAAATAAATTATTTTCATCAATTAGAAGAGTTCTAATTTAATGTTAAAGAGTTTGATATTGGACTCCACTGCCAAATGGTAATGGACCTGTGAGGTCACACACAATAGGAATTGTGTACATCCAAAATAAAAGGGTGAGTCTAATACACTAAACAGTTTAGTGATTATGATGAGAAATTATACGAAAGATTTAATTTCTAATTTGATTAGAGAATAATTAAATATTCATAAATTCTTATGAGATAATGTTCTAATTAGATTAGATTTAAATATGAATATTTAATTATAATTTAATGGATATGATCCGGTTAAATTAAAGAGAGAGATAAGGTTTAAACATATTCGATAAGTATCCTGAGATATTTTTGTAACTAATTATAAGATTTAATTAGTTACTAGATTTTATCTTGAGAAGATTTTCTTTGTAACTAATTATAAGATTTAATTAGTTACTAGATTTTATCTTGAGAAGATTTCTCTTTATAACTAATTACAAGATTTAATTAGTTGAAATATCTTATGAGATACTTGAGTTTGTTAAAGATCCGGCCAACTTCCTATTATAAGAATAGGTAGTACGTATGTGATACGTAATTAATTCTCTTTGAGTAAGAAAAAGTGGAAATTAATTAAGTTGGCCGCGGTACTCTCACGTTGAATTATTCTCTCTCTCCACATAATCTTTCGTGAAGATCAAGAGTGTTTTCATCAAAAGTAACGCAGACATCAAAGAGACTGCTAGCACCGTTCTTGAAGTTTGCGACTCATCTGTTCCGTGCAACGGAAGGCGTTGGATCTACACCAATTCCGTGTGGATACTCATAGAGGCCGGGCACGTGCGCGGCTACGATTCATCATATCCAGTTTTCAACCGTTCAGTAGATCAAGAGGCCTTAACTGGTTCAAGGTAATATAGACTAAACATGAGATCTGTTTAGTTTAATTTGTTTTATATTGTAACATGAGAACGATCCACCGGCACTGGATTGATTTTATTTTACCTTTCATATATGATATGAATTTATTTTAAAATAATGTGCAAATTTTTCCGCTGCATTTTATTCTGTGCCGGATAATTTCTTACAGCTTAAGCATTTTGGGCTGTGCTTTGGGCATAACGAGTTATTATTGTTAGTAGGCCGGGTCATTACAATCATCCTTCTTCTTTTCCCGAAGGAACATTAAGATGGATTGAGACTATTGTAGATAATTTTGCTAATTTAATTTGTGAGCGGTAATAGAGACATGGGTGGCGTTCATATTAGGAACTTAAGGAGATGAATGAACAATGATGTCATAAGAGGATGGGGAAGTATTACTTTCTGTAGACACGAAGATGAGAACAAAAGAATGGAGAAAAGTGAAGAGTGAAGAAGCACACATTTTGTATGTTTTTCTTTCTACTTATTCAATATTGAAAGAAGACAAATATAAATAAATTACAAAGGTGAGATAATTCTGGAACAGATGAGAAGATTGATCAACTAGCCAAATTAATCATCTCACAATTAAAAAAAGAATAATAAAGAAACAAAATTTACAAAGAAACTACGTTAAATTCCAAGTTAGTAGATGAGAAAAGAGTCTTGGCTTTCCCATACATCTTATTTAGTTGGATGTAGTAAAAAGCATTGCAACTATTATTAATTTGTCTAGTTGGGTACAATTGAAAAATTCATTTTCAAAATTTTATCAATTTATATATATAATAGTGTAATTATTTAAATGTAAAAAGATTTAATTCGTTGTTTAAAAGGTGATTAGGAAGGTAAACTTAATTTTGTTTGAATTTACTCTCTCTATTAAAACTGAGGCCAATTTGGATATAATTCCAAATACTGTAATTGGGCCTCCTCATGCAGTTTCAATAGTAGCAGTTTGATTCAAATGATTCACACCAATTATCGTATTTGAATCTGTATGTAGTTTTAACTGCAATGCAGCTATAATTATATGCAACCAAACAACTTCTTAGCGAGTCTAAATCAATTTGAAATATGATCCAAACACTATTGTTCACTACTTCAATATAAAGCCAATGTGAAATATAATATTTGAACAGAAAACAAAAAAAAAAATAGTTTAGACAAATCGCCCGATCAAATTAAATCGAGATGATTTATTTTATATTAGATTTTAAATATTTTATTACACTCCTTATTAATCAAATATATATATTTTTTAGGAAAGTTGCTTTTATATTTCTGAAAAATTTCTGACTTTATTATTTATTATGCATTATAGAAAGCTAATATTAAAATTACTCATTTAACGTTTCAAGTTCTTTCAAATATATTAAATTCTGTTGGTCAATTATTAACAACATAAAATTACTATTTCGTCCTTTAAAATATATTTTTCTAACATAACTAATTTTTCTTATTTCTCCTTTAAGTTAGGAACAATATAAGGATTTTAATTTTTTATTTTTTCAAATATACCTTTCTACAGTCATAACTTTTTCTTATTTCTTCTTACCACTTGTTAAAATTTTGTGCAAAAATAAATACTTAAACGAAAAACGAGATGATCGTGAAATTTAATTTTTTTAAAGCCACACGTGTTCAACTTCTACGGTATCCATGTTAAAGGAAATAATCTCCACATACTTGCTGCCTTATGTGCATTCAGTCACCTTCCATATTCTTCTTAATTATGTACCATATTTATCATTCATTCTTTTCCTTTTGGGGTTGATTGATAATTTACCATGTAAGTCTTATTCTTGTATTATATAAAGGGTGAAAACCCTCATGAATGATATATTCATTTCAGCCCAATTCTATCTTTTCCTAGTTATTATGGTATCAGAGCAAGGATACTCCAATTACTCTATTTTTTAGACGATAGGTTATCTATCCCGGTCGATATCATCGATTCCATCCAGCATTGCGCGTTGTCGTCGACGTTGTCACCACCGTACTCAGAGCCTGTCTACCTGATCGTCATTATCACTGTAGTCAACGTTGCTACTACTGGTTGTGCAGCAGTAATCACGACGGATTCCGATAGTTCTACTGTTCTTGCACTTCTGCTTTTCCCTCGTTATAAGCTTTTTTTTCGATGTACATCATGACATGCGATCCAGCCCTACTGCACCAGCCTCACGTCCATCGCGTGACTTGTCACAAGTACAATGCAACTACTGAAGCAACTGAGAATGGCCAGCATCGTCCCCCATAACTCCCCATGCAACCTCGCCCTCCCTTGCTTCAGCTCCGTCGCCTCCTCCTACTACGGCTCCGGCTTCTGCTTCTCCTGCTTCTGCCACGGCTCCGGCTTCTGCTTCTCCAGCTCCTGCTACGGCTTCTGCTCCGCTAGCACCGTCTCCTGCTCCGCTAGCACCGTCTCCTACTCCGCTAGCACGTCTCCTGCTCCGCTAGCACCGTCTCCTACTCCGCTAGCACCGTCTCTCCTGCTCCCGCTAGCACCGTCTCCTGCTCCGCTAGCACCGTCTCCTGCTCGCTAGCACCGTCTCTGCTCCGCTGGCACCGTCTTCTGCTCGGCTGGCACCGTCACCAGTCCCCGCGGCGACTTCGAATTCTCCGTCGCCAGCGCGGAATGCACCGGGAGAGCCGAATGCGCCGGGGAGTCCGGCCGCGCCTTCCCACGGGGGCGGAGGGTTTACGCCGCCCTCGTCTCCTCCGGGCCTTCGTCGCCCTCGTTTGCTTCCCCTGTTCTGAAAGCATCTGGAATTGAGATTGCATAACCAACCTACCGGCGCCTCGCGCGCGTGAGCCACCCAGACGTCGGCCGCGGCGCCTCCGCCGACGAGTTCATCCACATCCACGCCGTCTCCGTTACCCAAACACCTCGCTACGTCCCCGACCCCGACCCCTCTGTTACCTCCCCCGCCGTCTACTTCCCCATCCCCGTCCCCCTCCGCGTCCCCAGCATCATTATAATCAGAAAATTATTCAACTTCAATATATTCCATCAAAACACAAAGCTGCTGACCTTTTTTACCAAGACACATTCCTTAGAGCGTTTTCGGACTCTGGTATCCAAACTTCAGCTGATTTCCAACAAACCATCTTCAGTTTGAGGGGGGGTGTTAAAGGAAATAATCTCCACATACTTGCTGCCTTATGTGCATTCAGTCACCTTCCATATTCTTCTTAATTATGTACCATATTTATCATTCATTCTTTTCCTTTTGGGGTTGATTGATAATTTACCATGTAAGTCTTATTCTTGTATTATATAAAGGGTGTAAACCCTCATGAATGATAGGGTGAAAACCCTCATAAATGATATATTCAATTCAGCCCAATTCTATCTTTTCCTAGTTATTAATCCACACGAGGTCGTCAATCTGATCGTCCTTACAGAGAATCTCATTTTTCAATTATGAATATTAGAAAAAAAAAAAGAAGAAAAAAAAAATGTCGATTAGGATTTTTTTTGTTTTTTTTTTCTTTTAAGTTAAGGGCAAAGTAGTTATTTTAATTTATTTTAACTCAGGTAAAAATTTAACTTGGAGTATTTTTGAATAACGAAAAAAAAATATAGGAAGAAATTTTTTTTTTTAAATAGGAATAAAATATTAAAGAACATATATATAAAATATTACACTTATTTTGTAAATAAAGTAATATTCATGCATTAGAAAAGGGCCTACTCAAATTAAATCAAATTAAATCAAATCAAAACAAATGAAAAAAAAAAAAACAGAAAGAAAAATCAGAATTTAATGTTCCAGGTCACTTTTTACACAAAACCCCTCGTGAAACCGTAAATTTACCCTTTGTAACAACTCTTCTTTCATAGGTACATATAACCCCTCCCCTATAGCACAAAGCTCGCAAAGCGAACACAATTTCCCATTCTCTCCGCCTCTCCCCTCTCCCCTCTCCCTTCCCCCACCTTACGCCGCATCTCTCTCTCTAAAACCCTCCTCCTCCTCCTCCTCCACCGCCATGGACGATGACGACGAGTTCGGTGACCTCTACACCGACGTCCTCCGCCCCTCCTCCTCCTCCTCCTCCGCCCCCGCCGGCGCCGCCGCCGCCTCCTCCTCCTCCTCCGCCGCCGCCGCCGATCGGATCGCAATTGAGGTATCCCCGTCTCCTCCACCTCAAACCCTAGCTCCCGCCGCCGCCGGAGCCGCGGCGGCGGCGGCGGCGGCGGCGGATGAGCTCGGCGGCGGTGGCGGCGGTGGCGAGGATGACGACGACGAGGACTGGCTCCTCGGCCGCGAGTCGCCTGCCGTGGAGGCGCCGGCGAATTGGGACGATGATGAGGAGGATGGCGCAGCTGCGAGAGCGGCCGATGCTGCGGGATCCTATGCTCGAAACGAGAGCGAGGCTAGGGTTTTGGGGAAGGGTAGTAACGAGGGGAGCGGAGCTAGGGTTTCACAAATCTCGGAGGGCGGCGCTGATGTGATGGAGGAGGATGAGGGAACTAGGGTTCGAGAAGAGGGCGGCGGCGGCGGCGGCGGGGATCAATCCTCAAAAGGTAAAAATGAGGAGAACACGGGTGGTGGCGATCTGGATCAGGTCCCGACCATCCCGGGCCTCTCATCTGGCCCGCCCGGTCCGGCGCCGCTTCTGGGCCGCGATCCGAAGCCCTCCGGGAGCGAAGATTCGGATAGCGACAGCGAGGACGATCTTAAGATCGTGCTGAACGACGACAACTACAGCATGCTTGGCGGCGTTCGCGACGAAAGGGGAGGGGCGGAGGACGCAGACGAAGATGAGGATGGTGAGGAGGATTTGGTCATTGTTACTGATGAGGATCAGCTCCACCACCACCATCTACCTGCCATGGAGGAGCAGGATTGGGGGGAAGAGGGTATGCAGGCGGGCGGGGATGGGGAGAGGAAGGACGGCGGAGAGGGAGCGCAGAAAGGGGGTGGAGCCGCTACGTCGGCACGGATCGGGTACAGCAATCATGGCTTCCATGCGCCGCAGCACCATTCCATGTTCAAGGTCAGTTTATGCCTGGGAAAGCTGAAGCTGAAAACGCTAGTAAACTGTAATTATGATATATGCTGTAAAATCTAGTTGCTCTGTTTTGCTTGTATTTATCATATGTAAAATTTACTTGATTTCATGGATAATATCATATTTGGATTGTTATAATTTCCGATTACAACATTGGGAAACACATACTTTGCATCCACTTATGAATTCCTTCTCCAGATGAAAACAATTGAGGAAACCTTTTATTTTTGTATGAATTAAAAATATGCAACCTTTTATTTTGTATAAATTAGAAATATGCATCTCTGTGTTGTGGAGAATTAAGACAATTCCATGCAACTCTGATCTGAATTTCTTAAAAAGAACTGAGGTACTCGCAGTACCAAAAACCATTCTCTTAACTGATGGTCATTAAAATTACTGTACTCGCAGTACCAAACACCATTCTCTTAACTGAAGGTCATTATAATTACTCCACAGCCAAATTGGTGGGGTCCCCCCTCCCCCCCAATGCGAAAAAGAGAGAAATCCATCTCGTTGGTTTTATATGCTTGGATCTGCTCACAACACGTATGCAAAATTTTGCGGTTTACCCGAGCTCTGTGCTAGCGCCGTGTACCTCTCCAAAATAAATTTTGTTGGATTACAGCATAGGGTAAGTGGATCCTATGGATCAAGGTGTTTTTTTTTGGAGAATAATACTTATAAAAACAGTTAGTCATGACGATCAAGGTCTAATTCCAACAGTGGGATGTTTGTACTAAACTAGTAGCTGTATTTTCCATAATTTAAAGACATTTCATCCTGAATCTAGTCGTAATGGCTGAAAGAATGTAGCTACATCTCAAATCGCACTACGTTTCGTTGCTTTACATTTTATCTTATTTACTGTTTCTTTGATGGTTCTTTTGGGAAATTGAAACTCGTCCAAATCTTCTGGACTTGTCAAAACTGTGGAGCTGTTACTAAAAGGAAAGCACATTGCAGTGTGGGGTGAAGTTAGTCGATCAGTTTTCCAATGATGTTGGGAGAAGAAATTAGGAGTGTCCTAAAAGAAAAATATGAAATCAACAATAATTGCAAATCCAAAGTAAGAAGATCAGGGAGAAAAAGGTGTTTGCCCTAAAAAAATGTCCAATTTTGATAATTTTCCACTAGAATGTATGATTCTTTCGATGTCCCTTTGGCCATGATTAAAAAGAGACCAAGACAATCCCAAAATAGAAGGTTCAAAGCATTCAAACTTTAAAAGGGATATGATCTAAATGAATACAAGATGAATAAGTTTCAAAACCTTCAAAAAGGGGCTAATTTCCGGGAAATTAAGATTTTTGCAGAAAATTTTGCATAAATTTTGATAGTTCAGCAAAAAGAAATGGAAGAAGGTTGAAGAGTGAGTATTGAATAATTAGGAAGGGATCAGAAGAGTGAAGAGAGAAGTGGAAGAACCTTAGATATGTTGTATCTTGACAATTATGACAATAAGTTGATTGGGAACATCCATCAGATCTAGGGATGTAAATGGATCTAGATTGGTGGAGCTGCCGTCCTAATCTGCTATGAACTGGGTGGTAAGTGCGAACCAAAAGTATAGAAAAATATAACACTTTCCGAATTGGCCCCGATCCGCATAGTAAATGAAGTAGGAGGTGGGAGACCCCTTTCTTCCTTTGATCCGCCCAGATTTGTTAAAAATTCGCAAAAAAATTGCTCCCGCTCCTAGCCACCCTGAATAGAGCTGCTGTAAGTGGGGTCCAAAAAAAAGGATCAAAATGAACCAGCCCCGAATCCGCCCTGAATCCGCCCCGACCCGACAAGAGTCGGAGTGGGAGGTGGAGGACCCCTCCCGCCCTCGGATCCACCCCGTTTGCATCCCTAATCAGATCTGCCTATCTTTTTCTAGTTCAAGCCTTCTTCATTTCTTGTTATTTAATTTTAAAATTTATTTAAGCTTAGAAAAGCTACTGGCCAAAAAATGATGAGGTTTGTTTGAAAGTTTTTAGAAAAGGCCATTCAAAATCTAATTGACCTCAGCAGGACTTGTTTGAATTTATTTGATGAAAACTAAACCAACACGACCTAATTAGGCCATTCGCTCGAAGTAAATTTGAATTTTGACTTGTTTGCATGTCAATTAGATAGAAAAGTGAACTTGATTGAATCAAACTCGTAATAATCTACTAGGTTGGGTCAATCAAAACTATTTTTAAACTCATGTTTTGTTAAGATACAAATCTTTTGAGACCATATGTGGCATCTAGATTTGTTTCTTGCTCAGGGCCTTGGTCTTGAATGGTGTTTTTGTCTTTGTATTTTTCACTATCATCTAGATGTACTGTTGAATATTTCTGTTGGAAATCTTTCGAATTCGGAAAAGCATCTCAAATTCAAATAAACTTGTTTCGGCCCATATTTACTTTGAAAGTAATCAGAGCTTAAGGATTGAGGTGACCTCCATTGGATGACAATCAACGGACTTTTAGACTCTTTATTAGACTTAATCTGGTGTTAATCTAACATGATCCTACATTAACCATATCAATCATCTTCCTATATTGACTCAGCCATTGACACTCCTTGATCCAACGATAAATTTGTATCTGGACCTTCACATATTATGTGTTGTTAGATTGTTAGATTATTTTTTTTCCTGTACAATTATTGTTGTTCGTTGTGTTACCAAAGACCAAATTGATCATATTTATATCCTCATGTGGCTTAAATAAGAAAAGTTCAAAAACGAATGTGGCGGCTTTTGAAGAATTTGTTGCAGGATTGTGGAGTATCTACAGAACAAGAGTTATTTATTGTCCTATAGTTAGGTGGTTATTGACTGGGAGGCCTTTTTTTGGTTGTTGAATAGCCAGCTTTATCATTACATTTTGTTTTACTGCTCTAACTCATCTTATCTGAAATATTAAATGCCATCTGGATCTCATTACTTAATACATATCAATTTAATTTGAGTACTCATTTAGGATTTCAGCATGTTACCGGCCTATGAATGTTGTTGCTGTCAGAAATTATACTGTACAAATCCGCGTATCACCATTTTGATGTCATGTTCAAGTTCAAGAGGATAAAACGACACAAGTTTGGAATCTTTTCAGCTGTCCTGCAATAGTTTTCATAGGAAATTATAGTATTGCATATCTTTAAAGTATAGCATTTGCCTTTATTGTGTTTGCCAATTTTGTCTTCTTGTTTTGTGCAGTATGTAAGACCTGGTGCGGGACCCATATCAGGGGGGACTGTTGGTAGTGCCGTAGGCCCTCAAGGTCAAATCCGTCCGCCTCTTCCATCTGGCCCTCTTGCTGGTCGAGGGAGAGGTGATTGGAGGCCTCCCTTAGGTAGAGGCATTGCGAATGCGCAGAAGGGTTTCTACCCAATTGGTTCTTGGAATAATTCATCAGCTCGTGCATTTGGCACTGGATTGGATTTTACGCTCCCCCCCCACAAGTATGTTTGGCAGTCTACGTGCTAGTAATTGTGATCGTTTTGTCAATATAAAGTTGACTTGTTTTTAGTTCTTTAGTTGTGCTAGTCCTAATATTAGTTACATTTTTGTTTTTTTTTTTTTTGGTTGACTAAAATGAATAAAGTTGTTTACTTTTTTATTGAAAAGCATGATGCGCTCTTTTTATAATGAACCCTTAGGTTGTAATACTACCTGATGTTTGTTCGTCATTATCAGAATTTGATGCATATCTATGTTGCTCAAAATTTGATTCCATTAGTTCGATTGAGTGATGAAGAAGGTGATGAATCTTATGCAAGAAAGCAATTCCCATTAGCCTTTCGCTGTGTTCTTATTAGGTGTTATAATATGCTCTTAGAACATCAAATAGCTTACATGATTCATATCCATGGCTGAGGCATAATTTGCCATCGCTGTAGTAACATTAAATTTCCAGGAATTGTTATCGTAAATTTGATGCCAGTCTTATACTTGGTCTAGCTCAGTGTAAATATGGTACTTTGGAGACATATTTATGTCACATTGTTGGGATATGAATGATTGACTCAGTGACTGCATGAATTTAATCACCTGCCTCTTACTGATCTTTTTTTTTCGATTTTCTTTTGGTCTTTGAGTAAGCATGAATACACTTTATCTTCTCTTGGTTGAAATATTTGAACATTCCGTGTTTTGCCTGATGAATGATGATGCTACCATGGACAGTAATCTTATTTCAGAATTAAGAAACTAAAAAAAAAGATGGCAGTAGGATTGTGGTGCTATCCCTTTTTTCGTTTTTCGTGGTGTTCGGTAAGATAATAACAGTTATTCGTTCCCTCAGTTTGTACCTGCAGATGTTGTCCTGAAATTACTACCATCTAGGTTAATTGAATATTTAGAAGGAATTTTGCTTGTTTTAGTGTGCTAAAAAGTAGAACTTGCTGTTTTACTGACTTAAAGCTCAAGTCTTTCCCATGCTCATGGTATGATTTTACTGTAATCGTACTATCAGTAGAATTTTGAGACAACATATTACAAACTCAACTTATATTGCTGTAACCTAATATACCAAATTAAGCTACATCAGTATCTTCGAGGGCCAAATATATGGAATTCCCTCTTTAGAAATTTAACTACGGGAACTTCCTGCGTGAGTTAGATTGTTCTTTGCCAGCAGCTTCAAAAACTGCCTTTACTGGCTTTCACTTGCCTATAGGAAACTTGACTTAATGAAGCCCTTAATTTTCTTTCGCAGAAGTGTCTTGTATGTTGGAACAATTACCATGAAATGGAAGTTGATACATTTATTTTCTCAAATTTTTTCTCAGGTCGGTATTTGATATTGAGATTGATAGTTTTGAGGAAAAACCATGGAGATATCCTGGTGCTGATATTTCAGATTTTTTCAACTTTGAACTTGATGAGGACAAATGGAAAGATTACTGCAAACTGCTTGTAAGTGACTCTTAGTTTGCCCCATTTACTTCTGCATAGCAAGTAAAAAAAAAATGTTACCATTGTTTGTTGTTTACTTTTTGATTATTAGGAACAAATGCGTTTGGAGGCTACTATGCAAAGTAAAATCCGTGTTTATGAAAGTGGACGATCTGAGCAGGTTATTCTATATGTTGGATTTACAAAAATTGAACTAACATCTCCCCCACCATTCTCTTATTTTTAGTTTTTTTTTCTTGGTTCAGGAGTATGATCCAGATTTACCCCCTGAACTTGCCGCTGCAGCGGGCTATCATGATAATTCTACTGATAATGGGCGCCTTAGCAAAGCTGATAATGGACAAATTGATGTTATTAGCCAAGGAAGAGGACCTGCTAATGTTCGACCACCATTAGTACGACATCTATATTCCAATATTAAATATTAGTAGTTTACAATACCTCACACTTGCCTTATTTAAATGTTGCTTATTAAGTCCTGTTTGGCCTAGCTTCCGGAACAACTATACTCTTGAAAGACTAATCTTCCAGAAACTAGGCGTTTGGCTAACAAACATTCTGGAGTTTTTGTGGCAATAGGAAGTTAAAATGAGCTTTCTGGTTAAGTTTCTACTTCTTCTGTAGTGAGGAGCTACAGAGAAGATTTTAATGGAAAATCTTTTACTGCTTCTTTGAACAGCTCTTATCAAGAAGCAGTTTTGAAGAAGCTACGACCGAGCCAAACAGTCCCTAAATTTAAATTTTTGCTTCCTGTCTCATTGTTTATCCAGTTCTTATTCCTATATTTATGTATTTTTATCTACCCAGCCAACAGGGAGGGCGATTCAGGTTGAAGGTGGTTACGGTGAGCGTCTTCCCTCTATTGACACTAGGCCACCTCGTATGCGTGATTCAGATGCAATTATAGAAGTAAGTTTCAACTTCTTTAGTCAATTTTGAATGGTGCTTTTATTGATGTACCAACTTATTTTGTTTCTTTCTTTCTAATTGTCATCTGCAGAGTAGGGCTACTATACTCTTATGAGTATAGACCCCTTCATACTCATAAGTTGTTTTCGATGATGGAGCTTCCGAATCGATGATCCATACCGTTAAATATGATTTAGAGTATTTTAAACTCATAGAAACTAAATTTTGTAATTTTTCGAAATTATAATAAAGTTCATTAAGTGAGCATAAAATGAACGATCAAAATCGAACGACCTCCTAAAAATAGAGGATCGGATTCTTCAATTTAAGATCGGAGTTATAGATCTCTATCAAAGTAGTGAATATAATTTTCTATCAAAAATTTAACCTCATCTAATTCTTTTACACCATTAAACTAGCAAGTATTCTATACTGGCCGTTAAAAATTGTCAATTTTGAGATCTTTTGATTGTAAGGTAAATGATATCGAAAAATTATTTAATTTAGTTCCTAGAAGTTTCAAATCTAAATCATGTTTAACGGTATGGATTGTCGATTCAGAAACTCTATCATCGAAAACAACTTATGAGTATGAAGTCGATCGAACTCATAAGAGTACAGTAGTCGAACTCTCTCACACACTTTGAGAGAGAGAGAGAGAGAGAGAGAGAGAGAGAGAGAGAGAGAGAGAGTCCGGCTATTATACTTTATTAGTATAGACTCTTTTGTACTCATAAGTTTTTCTTGAATGAAGGGATGTGTGGTTAGGATTATAGTGACTCCTTGGGTTTATACTATTTCACCAACAACTCACTAAACCCTAAGGTACACTATATCTTCCGTTTTCAGAGCGCGAAACTTATTAGTATGAAGGGATTTATACTCATAAGAGTATAGTAGACTCTTTCTCTCTCTCTATATATATAGAACTATGCTTTATGCTATTAATAGGATGTTATTAGATTTTGACCCTTGGATAAAGGGATGTGCGCTAGGATGATAGTGGCCCCTAGGGTTTAGTATTTCACCAACAACTCACTAAACCCTAAGGGATCACTATCATCTTAAAATCTATCCAAGAGCGGAAAATTATTAGTATGAAGGGATTTATACTCATAAGCGTATAGTAGCCCTACTTCTTTCTCCTCTCTCTATATATAGAACTATGCTGCTATGCTATTAATAGCACCAAGTCATTGATGTTATTAGATTTTGGATCCTTGGATAAAGGGATGTGCGACTAGGATGATAGTGGGCCCCTAGAGTTTAGTAGGTGGTTGGAAAAATAGTATGATCTCAGGGGTGAAAATGATCAAAGGGTTAGATCTAACGGCGGAAAACTTGGTAGCACTAAGTGCTTGGTGCTCTTCGATAGCATAGTAGCCGAATTCTCTCTCTCTCTCTCTCTCTCTCTATATATATATATATATATATATATATAGAGAGAGAGAGAGAGAGAGAGAGAGAGAGAGAGAATGCTATCAGGAGTAAATGGGCTCCATTGCCACCCATTTGTTTTCGATGATGGAGCTTCAAAATCGACGATCGACATCGTTGAACATGGTCTATGCCACTGAAAGTATCTAGAAATCAAATTTCAAATCTTTTCGACATCATTGACCTAATGATCAAATGATTGCAAAATTTGTAATTTTAATGGTAGATATGAGGTGTTTGCTCGTTTAACGGTGTGAAGAAATTTAAATCAATTAAATTTTGGTTAGAAAATTCTTTAAACTATTTAAAACAAGATTTATACTCTCGATCTTGATTATAAGACTCCTATCATCACTTTTTGAAGGATATTCATTTTCAGCCGTTCATTTTTGTGTCCACTTGATGGACAAGAAAAAAATATCGAAAAAGCATGAAATTTAATTTTTAGATAGTTTAAATGACTTATATCATATTTAACGGTGCCAATCATCGATTTGGAAGCTCCATTATCGAAAACAAATTGACAGCAACGGAGCCCGTTTGCTATTGATAGCATTCCAGCTAGAGAGAGAGAGAGAGAGAGAGAGATGAGAGAGAGAGTAGGACTTGTGCTTTTCTAGGCACGGAGCCCTCCGTTCTCCAAGTTTTTTTTAATGTTGGGACTTCCAAATGGACGATCGACTCTGTTAGATTTGGTCTAGAATATTTGAAGTATCTAAAAATTAAATTTTTTGATTTTTCGATATCATTTACCTGGTAATCGAAAGGGCTCAAAATCAACGGCTGAAAATAAAAATCTCACAAAATATGATGATATGATACTAAAATTTTAGATCAAAGATATTGATCTTGTTCTATATAGTATACAAAATTTTCTATCAAAATGTTACGGGATTTGGATATTTTTATACCGTTAAACTTGCAAATGGCTCACCACAACCATTAAAATTGTTGATTTTGAGCCACTTTGATCACTAGGCAAATGATATCGAAAATTCGTGAAATTTAATTTCTAGGCCTTTTAAATACTCTAGATCAAGTTCAACGGAGCCGATCGTCCATTCGGAAGTCCCAATATTAAAAACAACTTAGGAGCACGGAAGCCTCCGTGCTTTTAAAAACACACAAGTCTAGCTCGCTCTCTCTCTCTCTCTCTCTCTCTCTCTCTCTCTCTCTCTATATATATATATATATATATATATATATATATATATGTTGGGTGGGTTGCATCATTGGTCACTGAACTTAACTGTGAAATTTCACTTTGGTCAAACTGAACTTCAATTTGTTGCGAGAAATTGGGCACTGGTATTCAATTTTTGTTTCAATCTGGTTGTTTAGTTGAACTCTGGTTGATTTTCATAATGGAATGTGGCCGTTGATTCAATTGCCACTCCATCTCCAAGTAATGATGTGGTGATGATGTTACAACTAATCCAGCTGCCTTGTCACTTGAGACATGAATCAGCTCCACGCCATCCTCCGTTAGGAAAAATTAAAGTAGTGTTTGACGTGATAACCTTATAGGAAATAGAAAATGAAGTTCAGTGTGTATATTGGAACAAATCAAAGTATGACGTAAGTGAAATTTCTTGGTAATTACGGGATAATCATTCACAGCCATGTACTAAAGGTACTTTTATGAACAGATTGTGTTACAGGACTCTGTGGATGATCCAGTTATGTATAATGGTGGGTTAGAGCAACCTGAGAAGGATTTCCAGGGTGTACGTGCTAAAGATTCCTATGAAGTTAAAGAAGATGAAAGAAATGAGGCATCAGACTACATGGATCACATTAATGCTTCCGCAAATAGGAGGGTTCCTGCAAGACGAGCACCCTTTTCATCCGAAGGAGGAGATGATGCTTCGCTTCCCTCCGAGACTCAAGATCAGTACCCACCTCCCAATTCCAAAACTAAGAGCCCTGTAAATGGTGAATCTTCGGGTGCACATCGCGAAGGGAGGTATGTTATGCATTTCATACTCAGTTCTTTTATTCGAGTACATACTTATATTGTTAAGGAAAATGATACAAAAATTTAAATTATTAGAAACCTTCATTTTCTGGCTTTATCTTCTTAAATATAGTGATATGCTTTTGAGGGGTGTATACTTGCTGGAATCCTTTTTTCTTTTTTTGGTTTTTGTGTTTTCGGGGATTTCTAATAATGCCTACTAATGCTGTATCTTTACATCTGCTGTCTGGTTGGAAATGAATATTGGATATCATCCTTTTGACCGTTAGTACCCGGCAGTTTCTCCGTTGGTATTGTTCATGCTTAATTTATTTATTTATTTATTTATTTATTTATTTTTATTTTTTTTATTCCAACTTACTTCGGCATGTAAAAGAAATATTCAACGCGCTGGAAAGTAACCATGCTCTCTTAGGTTTACATTGTGGTAGACTGATGTCCTATATTCGGATAGTAAGGCTCACTTATGATGCGGACTTAAGACTACGCACTTATATCTACGCCAAGGATTTAAGTATCCATCGGCACGGACCGAATCCACCGTGCCAACAAGATACCGGCACGATACAATCCTCGTGCCGATGACACAGTTCAAAACCTTTTTTTCTTAAATTTACTAAGTAATTTTCTCAATAAAGTTCAAAATATTTGATAAAGATATATAATAAGCAATTAAAAAATTTTGTTGCCAAAGAAAATAAATATTTCATGCCATTATTATGTGTTGGCACGCATGTATTTTTTGTGACCGGTACTCATCGGCACAGATCGGCACGCACCGTGCCGTACCGTGCCGGCAAGTTTTCGGCACGACCTCGTGCCACGGCACTTAAATCCTTGATCTGCGCAAGTTATGTCTGCCCTTTAGACTTTGGTTTTAACTTACTTTGGCATGTAAAAGAAATATTCAACGCACTGGAAAGTAACCATGCTCTCTTAGGTTTACATTGTGGTAGACTGATGTCCTATATTCGGATAGTAAGGCTCACTTATGATGCGGACTTAAGACTACGCACTTATATCTGCGCAAGTTATGTCTGCCCTTTAGACTTTGGTTTTGTTCATTTGTGCACTTATGTCTGCCCAAGTTAATTCTCAGTGAGGAAGTGGTGCAACTAAATATAAATGTCATCGCTTGATTATTGTTTGTAGTACTCTATATACTTAAAAATTAGTATTAGTTTTAAGATCAAAGCCACTCAAGTTGAGATGCTCGTAATGCTAAAAAAATAATAGAAGTCGAACAGGAACTATTGAGGGACGTAAATGAAGACTGCCTACACCTAAGAAACTTGATGTCCCTAGAGCTAATTATAAATCTCAGTTGATAGAGCTTGTTTACCCATTGATTGGTTGCATCTGCTTAAAAGAAGTATCATAATTCAATCCTTTCCGCCATCAAATATTTAGTGTCTTTGGGCTTTTGGCTTTTTTGTTTCCGAGCTAGCCCTTTACGTGTGTACATTATCTTCATGTTAGTTTCTGAAACTTTTATACATATAAATCAGTTCATAAACTTGATAGCTATAAATTACTTTTGAGAATGTGTTTTGAAATGAAATTTCTCGCCATTCATTTTCAGGTTGCCTCAGCAAACGTCAGCTGGAAGACACTCGAATTCAAGCGGGAGAAAATCAAATGATGCAATTCGTACCCAACCTACCAGCTCAGAAGGACATGATGATCCTCAAGATGATCGCCAACTAGTTGAGAACAGTGAAATTAATGAGACATCTGAGGTATCACCCACCATTGAAGATAGATTTGACGAGAACGAAGACAAGCTCGAACTCCATGATAGCATCGAAGCAGGAGATGACGCCAATTCAGATATACACCAATCAAGTGGGACTCTTGGTGAGGACAACGACTTAGCCCATTCTGACAAGAAGTCGAAGCTAAGTTCGCGAGTCGAGCATTCTTCGGCATACAATAATGACGATGAGGATTTGCAGCGGACCTCGCATAGTGAGAACAGTAGGGCAAAGTCTGGGAGCAGTAGGGAATATCAAAAGCGCCCTGAACTTGGGGAGGAAGTTGTACAAGATGGACGATCAAGGCGGTTAAGTGATTCTAAGCGGCGCCGTGAAGAAGAAGAATGTAATTTCCGTAGAGTGGACGACCAACACCATGAAAGAAGCCGTATAGCTCCCAAAGGGAGGGAAGATATATACCACCCTTATCCTCATAGAGATTTGGATAGGGGAAGGAATTTTGAGATGGTGAGGGAGGCAGATGTCTGGCAGAGGAGAGAAGAAGCTCTTCATGGTAGAAGGGTTAAAGATGAAGATATCAGGCGAGAGCAGAGTATGGAGGCAGGTATGAGAAACAGGAGTAAGGTTAGAGCAAGCGATCGGACTGAGAGGGATGAAGACCTTCATAAGAAACGAGTGGACGACAGAGACTGGAGAGGCTCCAGACCAAGGGAGAGGGATGATACCCTGATGAATCGTCGTGAATCCCTAGATGATTCGCACACCAGGAGAAAGAAGGATGAGGAGAGCTCGAGGAGAGTCAAACTTGAGAAGGAAGATCTATCTTATAGGGCTAAGGAAGAGCCCAGCCGAAGGAAGAGAGAGAGGGACGATGGAGTGGATCAAAGGAGGAGAGAGGATAATACAAGAATGAGGGATAAAGTTGAGGACTACTATCCTTCCAAGCATAGAGAAGATAGTTTGCATCATAGGGAGCGAGAGATAGACAAAGGTCTAAACAACCTCACGAAAGTACATCAACACATCGTGAGAGAGAGGAAGGGCGAGGAGCAGTTAGGAGTGGACGAGCTGGAGAGGATAAGCCATATGGTAGCAGTAGGAATAAGGAAGATTTGAAGCCTGTGGGGGATAAGATCTATCAGGACAAAGAACGTAGACGGCAAAACGAGTCCTCAAAGAGAGATCAAATTGGGGAAGAAAATTCAATGCAGCATAAAGGGCGTGATGAAAGAATCTCGAGACACGATAGAGTGAGTTCTCATAATTACCACTCTTCGAGTGGGTCTGGTGGCCATCATATGTACATAGAACAGAAGGAGACTATGAGAAAAGGCAAGAGCTCCGAACCCAGCGAGCAAAATTCTCAGCGGCCTGGAAAGAGGAGGCATCAGGACCACAGTGCTCACCAAAATGAGAAGGTACGACTTGATAAACCTCTGAGAACTCGGCTTTCTTTTGATTTGCATCGGTTTGCCTTTGAAAATTTTGGAGGGAAAAGGTATTAGTGCCCACCTGGCCTAGCATCTGCAGCAGCTTCTCCGCTCGGAGAAGCAGCTAGTCATTTGGTGAAAAAGAAAAGTTCTGGAGCTTTTCTATGATGTGAAACTTAAATGAGCTTTTGAGCTCGAATGCATGGCGGCTGTTAGCTCTAATAGTTCTGTTCCAAGCAAGCAAGATTTCAGTAGGTAGGCTGACGGTCCAAATAGGCTTAGCCAGCTCCAATTCAAACCCTCTTCTGCTGCTGAGCAGAATCATCTCAGTCAGGTGATTTTAATGAACGAAACTCTTATTGCTTCTTCGAACAAATCTTCGTAAGCAACCATTCTGCAAAAGCTCCAATTGGGCGAAATTGGATTGGAAGGTTTTAAAAGACTACAGGGGCTAGATGGGGAGCCGTTGCTTCGTAACCTACATGGGCCTTGGGAATCTGGTCTAAATGGGCTTTTCTTTAGATAAGTACCCATCACCCCTTCCAAATGAGGAAAGCAAACAGTGATGTACTACTAAGGGTTCCTTTTTATACTATTTTTTTTTAGGGAGAGGAGGAATGTCATTAGCTTTTTCGATAGCCTTGAATAAGCTGAATCTGGTTAATGGATTAAGTGGATGAGTATCGCAATTATTGATTGCGATACTATTAAGGGTTCCTTTTTATTGATTCAGGTCAGTGTCGCAATTATCACCAGCTGATTAATGCTAGGGAAGGTGCTCCTATTTCTTGTCAGAAAAGTAGTCGGGATAAAAGAAAAACAGTAACTTTGAATTAATCGCGTGCAGGATGAATAAATAGTGCCTACCAAAAACAAAAAAAAAAAAAAAAAAAAAAAAATTAAAACAACCTTTATCAGGTAATATTTTTTAAATCTCTCATGTATCCCATAACCTCTTGCGTCGCCTTGGTTGTAGGGAATGCAGATTGTATAATTACTTCTTTTCAATTGTTTCTTTACTTTTTTATGTTCAAACCACGCCACGTTGTTCTCGCAGTGCTGCAATAATTTGACTACACTTATTTATATTACATGCTTATGGTAAGCAGAGAAAAGAATTCCGAAATTCTTTTGCAACAATCTCATTAATTACTTTTGATCAGGTTGATAGCAGAGGCCAAACCGATCAAGAAAGCATCCCCTCATCCAAGAAGAACCGTTCCGACACTCGGGAACAACCAGATGCGCATCATCTCCACCGTCCATTCATGAAACAGGGGAAGGAAGAGCCCACCTCGGACGACGATAATACAGAAGATTCTAGAAGGGGGCGTTCTAAGCTGGAGCGTTGGACCAGCCACAAGGAGAGGGATTTCACCACCGTCGATGCAACAAAAGCATTCACCGCCTCAAGCAGGGGAAAGGAGGCCGAAACCCTAAACACCAATGAGTTAGGCAAAACTGAAGCTAACGACAATAATGCCGGAAGTTCCAACCCTAACTCTAGTGCTAAGGATGGCGACTTGGGGGGACAGTTCACAGAAAAGGTCGCGGAGGACCGGGACCGCCACCTGGACACGGTAGCAAAACTCAAGAAGAGGAGCGAGCGCTTTAAATTGCCGATGCCGGGTGAGAAGGAGACAATGCAGAATAGAGTAGCAGATAACGAAATGCCTAAACCACCCCAGAACGAAGCTGTCGCACCCGAGATGGAGGTTAAACCAGAGAGGCCGGCTCGTAAGAGAAGGTGGACAGGGAGTTGATCAATTCCTCGAAATCATTGAACTTATTTGTCGCACTCCGATAGTTACATTGGGTTCATCTTGCTCGCCTCGGTGTGGCCTGCTATATACGGAGGAGTGACCGACCGCCTTGGAGGAACATTGCTGTGACTGCAATATTATTCAGATTGAAACTGAAACCGACCATCCTGAGATCATATCGAATGACCATGTTGTAACTTATGCGCCCTGGATATGTACTCTGGATGCTGTCTTTTTCTTTCTTTCCCCAGATTTTGTTTTGTTTTGTTTTTTTTCCTTCTCTTTTTTGGATCCCGACAACTTGTAATACATATAAGGC